>QLOH01000355.1:600000-1114136 GCA_026901365.1 Sesbania bispinosa | reverse complement strand
TTAATATTTTATTTTTTTTTAGTTTAACCACAGGTATCCTCCACGGGAGGCAATCCTGTTCGAGCCGGGAACATCCACATCATGGTGGGGCTAGCTCTTCCCGCGGGGATTTTTCCATCCACAAGACTCGAACCCGAGACCTTGCTTAAGGGGAAACAAGCATGTACCATTTGAACCAACCCCCGTTGGTTAATATTCTTATTTTGTTTTAGTATCATTCATTTGGTAATTTAAATATGATTTGTTTTTATGTAAACTTTTGATCATATTATTAGATTTATTTTTACCTTATAATCCAAATATTAGTAAGTTTCCTTATAAAAGATAACAAATACTCTCTCCGGGCTCAATTATAAGCAAAAAAACACTCTCCTAAGGTGGACTAAAATATAAGCAAAAGTTAACTAATTTCAACCTATTAAATGATATCATCCCAAATTGCCCTTTATTTAATTCATATTTTATTTTCCAACCACTCTATTTAATGTAACATGTGCCAATAAAAAAAGAATATGTCCACTTGAAACAAGTTTTAATAAATTAATGTAGAGTAATTTAGGAAATACAATTACTTTTTAGATGAAATCAAGAAAATTAAATGAGTTTAACTAACTTTTTTTAATAAATAAAAATATAGTTATTTTTACTTATAAATGAGTCCGGAGGGAGTAATTAAGATTTTTAAATGTTAATGCAAACCAAACGCACAAACCAATCAATCTTTAAGTTACAACTTAATCGATCTTCGGGCACACAAACCAAGCAATTTTCGTGCATATCAATTTTCGTGCATATCAGGCAAAATTCAAATAATGTTTTTGGCGTTCATATTACTGTGATAAGCTACGATGTTATAAAGCATATATCCTTAAAATGTATCTGTTGTATATAGACAATTAGACATTCATAAATTTTGATAGATTATCATCAATCTAATGTCATATACACAAAATTTTCATGTGCGTTATCATGTGAAGTGATGAAACATGAAAAGTCTAACACAATTATTCATCCTATACACGAATACTTAATATAAGACATTTTACAATTTTTAAGAAATATTTATTGTTTTATTTTCATTTTTATCCTTCATAATTATTAAACTTTCAACATTTGTAGTTTCAAGGTTTAAGTTAAAAAAAATTCTCAAAACTAGAGTTTGACTTTAAATCAAGTTTTTACAACTCAATCAAAATATGAAAATCTCTTTTTTGTGGTTTTAAAAATGTTTATTTTCAAAACCACAAAAAGAAGTTTTTTATTTTTATTGTAAAACTTTCATCTAAAATTTTTAAAAAACAAAAACTGAAACAACAAAAACTAAAATCTTAGAATGTGTGTTTTGGTGAAAGTCTTATAATTAGGACTAGATGTACTATAAATTCTATAAAAAATAAAATAATAACATATATAAAATATGTGTCATAAATATCTACAATGTTGATTACATAATGCATAAATAATATACAAAATATACTCGTTCAAATACCTAAAAGATTTTATATATATATATATATATGATTAGCAGGATTGTAAAACAAAACATATATGTATATATATATATAATATTTTTTCCCTCTAATTTTAGTCAACAAAATTGACTGAAACTATAGGGACGAAAAACATATTTTACCCTAAAAAATATGATAAAACTAATGTAAAAAAAACATGAGTGAAACAATACAAAATATTAAATAAAGGCTTAAATATGTTTTTTTGTGACACCCTTCTACCCCAACTCATATAAAATAAACATAGCGGAAGACTTTCGAAAATAATAAGATGATAGTGGGTAAAAAGGTTCACAAAACTCCTTATTAAAACCTCAATAGTTTTAAAACAACTTAATTAAAAGGAAATAAAATTCAAACGTAATCAATACTCATGCAGCCGAAACTTCAAGAAATAAAAATACTAATACTAAACATCCTACTTGTCGTGCAAGACATCCAAAACGATTTATAAAAATCTCCTAAACAAAACATAAAGAAAACACCCCATGAATATGCCCTGATGTCACATGTACCAGAGCAACACTCCTGTTAATCAAAACTCGACACCAAATATGCCATCATCATCACCTGAAACAACAACAGTAACGGTGAGGAAAGAGCTCTAACTCATACATACACATAGGAGGTTACCCTATCCTCAACACACATAGCAAAACATCATATTCGTCTATACACAAAATCATTCATCAATCAACTCAAAACATTCCAACATCAATTCACAATCTCTTCATAAGCGTCATATATTCATTCAACGTTAACAACTTCTCGAACTACACTCGCCTCTCTCTAGGCTCATGCAATCGAGTACAACAACATAATTCACACAATTATATGCAACAAGTATTTATTCATCATTAGCAACTCCCCGAATTACACTCGCCTCTCTCTAGGCTCATGCAATCGAGTACAACAACATAATTCACACAATTATATGCAACATGTATTTATTCATCATTAGCAACTCCCCGAATTACACTCGCCTTTCTCTAGGCTCATGTAACCGAGTACATCAACTCCCCGAGTACACTCGCCTCTCTCTAGGCTCATGTAACCGAGTACAACAACTCCCCGAATTACACTCGCCTCTCTCTAGGCTCATGTAACCGAGTACATCAACTCCCCGAGTACACTCGCCTCTCTCTAGGCTCATGTAACCGAGTACAACAACTCCCCGAATTACACTCGCCTCTCTCTAGGCTCATGTAACCGAGTACATCAACTCCCCGGATTACACTCGCCTCTCTCTAGGCTCATGTATCCTGAGTACAACAACTCCCCGAGTACACTCGCCTCTCTCTAGGCTCATGTAACCGAGTACAACAAACTCCCCGAATTACACTCGCCTCTCTCTAGGCTCATGTATCCCGAGTACAACAACTCCCCAAATACAATCGCCTCTATCTAGGCTCATGCATTTGAGTACCACAATTTTTCATCAACAACATCATATATCGTAATCAACAACATTATTCAACAACATCATCTATCATCATCAACAACATTGATCAACAACATCATATATCATCATCAACAACATTAATCGACAACATCATATGTTAACATCACAACATTAATAAACAACATCATCAATCATCATATAAACAACATTCTCATACACAATATAACCTGGTAATCGATTACCACACAGCTGTAATCAATTACCAGAGACCGTTACTCAATTTTGGAGTCTTCAAGTCTTAAGCTTAATGACCTTGGTTCACTAATTCGAAAATATCTAGAGTTCTAGTTGTCCAATTAAAGTCATTCCACTTCTATTAGAAATTTAAGATCTGGGGCTTCATTTTGATATATTATATGATAGTATTCCGAGTTCATTTGCACCCTTAAAAGATGCATTCTTTCTCAGGTGAGAAAGCTGTCAAATTCTGGTAATCGATTACCACACCTCTATAATCGATTACCAGCAACTCAACTCTCTGGTAATCGATTACAGACCCCTTGTAATCGATTACCTGCAACCCAAACTCACTCAACGCTGGCCAGAACACTCTGGTAATCGATTACCACTCCTAGTAATCGATTACACGCGACCCAGGTCGCAATTCTTGCGATCTCAACCACTTCTAATCATCTCAATTCATCCTTTAATCATTCTTTTTCATTAAAACAACATTTATACACGTTTTTACTCATCAATTTCAACCAGATTATCATTCTTTAACACGTTTCAAGGTTTCCACATTAAAACCCCAATTCATCAAATCCCTCTCAACTCTCTCTTCTCTAATCATATTATCACATTCAATCAATTCAAGATTCATCCAAGATTGCACAACAATCATCAATTCACAGTACTCATCATCAATAATCAACATCAATAGAAAATCAATCAACTTTAAATCCTTAGATGGGTCTTATGGTTGCCCACCACTACACAACACACCCTACATGCACATATGAGGAACACCCTACTCCCCCCGTTACCTGGGAGTGAAGATCAACTACAACAGTTCTTGGTGCTTGGTTACTCGGTAGCGACTTCCTCTTGAGATGTGGTTTCTCCCCTCCTTGGCTCTTCGCTCTCTGACGATAATACAAATAAGGATTAGGGTGATCTATTAACCCCTCCTTACCAAAAAGCCTAATTGGGCTTGGGCCCATCCTCAACCCCTTATCTTCTTTAAATTTTAAACTATCATTATGGGTTAAAAACTAATAATACTATTAATTCTATTATTTATTCACCTATTTAATTAATTATTTCCTCTTCTCATTTATTTAATTAATTAATATTTATCCTAATAAAATTTAGGATGTTACAACTCTCCCCTCCTAAAAGAAAATTCGTCCTCGAATTTTACCTGAAGCGAATAACTCTGGATAGGACTCCTTCATTTTCTCTTCAAGTTCCCAAGTAGCACTCTCGGGTGTAGGTCCTCCCCAGATCACCTTAACTAAAGGAATCTCTTTACCTCGAAGTTGTTTCACCCTCCGATCCTCAACTCTCCCCGACATGGTTTCCACTGTCAGGTTTTCCTTAACCTCAAGATGATCCGACTCAATCACATGCGAAGGATCGTGAACGTATTTCCGAAGTTGAGAAACGTGGAAAACGTTATGAAGATTGGACAAGTGTGGAGGTAAAGCAATTTGGTAGGCAACATTGCCGACTCTTTTAAGAATTTGGTAAGGACCAATGAATCGAGGTGTAAGCTTTCTAGACTTTAATGCCCTACCAACCCCAGTCCACGGAGTGACTTTCAGGAATACATGGTCCCCTTCTTTGAATTCTAACTCTTTCCTTCTCTTATCAGCATAGCTCTTCTGTCTACTCTGGGCTGTCCTCATCCTCTCATGGATTATCCTAACCTTATCCGTGGTCTGCTGTACTATCTCAGGTCCTAATGCAAGACTCTCACCCGGCTCACACCAACACAAAGGGGTTCTACATCTCCTACCATACAATGCCTCATAAGGCGCCATACCTATGCTAGAGTGAAAGCTATTGTTATAGGTAAACTCTATCAAAGGTAAAAAGCTATCCCAACTTCCCCCTTGGTCCAACACACAAGCTCTAAGTAAATCCTCTAAGGATTGAATGGTTCTCTCGGTCTGACCATGAGTCTAAGGGTGATAAGCTGAACTAAGCCTAAGCTGGGTCCCCAAGGCCTGCTGCAAACTCTCCCAAAATCTAGAGGTAAACCTGGGATCTCTATCTGAAACTATACTAGATGGTATGCCATGCAACCTCACAATCTCACTGATGTACAACTGAGCTAGTTCTCTAAGGAATACTTAATGTTAATGGGAAGAAAATGTGCACTCTTGGTTAACCTATCCACAATAACCCAAATTGAGTCATGTCCCTTCACGGTTTTAGGCAAGGCAACTACAAAATCCATGGATATACTATCCCACTTCCACTCAGGTATACTTAAGGTTTGAAGCAATCCTGAAGGTTTCTGGTGTTCTACCTTAGACTTTTGGCACACTAAACAAGCACTCACAAACTCTTCTATGTCCCTCTCCATCCTAGGCCACCAAAACACTTTCTTCAAATCTTGATACATCTTAGTCGATCCTGGGTGGAAACTAAGCTTACTTCTATGCCCTTCTTTTAACACTAAGCGCTTAATGGTAGGTTCACTAGGCACACACACTCGGTCTCCAAATCTCACTACCCCATCGGTACCTATCACAAACTTTCCACCATTACCTCCTTCTATCGCTTCTCGCCTACTTACCAAAAATGGGTCCTCCAACTGAGCCTTACTAATATTCTTCAACAAATCATTGCTTACTCTAGTCATTCCTAACTTCACACTAACAGAGGTTACTTCACAAGCCAAACTCAGATCCCTAAACTGGGTTAAAAGATCCATTTCCTTAATCATTAGGGAACTAACATGGATAGACTTCCTACTTAAGGCATCAGCTACTACATTAGCCTTACCGGGATGGTAACTCAACTCAAAATCATAATCCTTAAGAAACTCTAACCAACTCCTCTGCCTCATGTTCAGCTCTTTCTGGTCAAACAAATATCTAAGTCTCTTATGGTCACTAAAAACCTCAAACCTGGAACCATACAAATAATGCCTCCATATCTTCAACACAAACACTACGGCCGCTAGCTCTAGGTCATGGGTAGGATAGTTTCTCTCATGGATCTTCAACTGCCTAGAAGCATAGGCTACTACTTTACCCTCTTGCATCAAACACCCCACCTAAACCCATCTTAGAGGTATCACAATATACTACAAAGGATTTACCAAGGTCAGGTCACACTAACACTGGTGCACTAGTCAACTTCTCCTTAAGGGTTTGGAAGCTAGTCTCGCACTTACTATTCCACACATAGGCAACTCCCTTCCTAGTCAACTCGGTCAAAGGCAAAGCTAACTTAGAAAACCCTTCTATGAACCTCCTATACTACCCAGCCAACCCAAGGAAACTCCTAATCTCACTCACTGACTTAGGGGATTCCCACTTAAGCACGGCTTCTACCTTAGAAGGATCTACGCCTATACCTCCCTTAGAAATTACATGGCCTAAGAAACTTACTTCTTCTAACCAGAACTCACACTTGGGCATCTTAGCATACAGTTGTTTATCCTTAAGAACCTGAAGCACTACCTTTAGATGTTCCTCATGCTCCTCCTTAGTTTTGGAATAAATTAGTATATCATCTATGAAGACAACTACGAATTTATTCAAATAAGGGTGAAAAATCTTGTTCATATAATCATAAAAATTGCAGGAGCATTCATCACACCGAAAGGCATTACCAGATACTCATAGTGCCCATACCTAGTTCTAAAAGCAGTCTTAGGTATATCCTCTTCCTTAACTCTAATCTGATGATAGCCTGATCTAAGATCTATTTTGCTAAACACACATGCCCCCACTAGTTGATCCATCAAGTCATCTATCCTAGGCAAAGGATATCTATTCTTAATAGTTACCTTATTCAACTGGCGGTAATATGTACATAACCTCATGCTACCATCTTTCTTCTTAACAAATAAGACAGGCGCTCCCCAGGGTGACACACTAGGCCTTATGAACTTCTTCTCTAATAGGTCTTCTAGTTGCTTCTTAAGTTTTGCTAGCTCTATGGGTGACATCCTATAAGGTGCAGTCGAAATGGGTCCCGTCCTCGGTACTAAGTCTATAGCAAACTCTACCTCTCTCTCAGGGGGTAAGCTAGACACATTATCAGCAAATACTTCAGGGTACTCACACACTACAGGTATCTCACTCACTACAGCGCTACTATCAGATTTCAAAGAAGCTAAAGCATGTAAACCTGGGCATCTTCCCTTAGAGACGCCTTTACCTGATTGGCAGTCATAAAGTCTTTACTCTTACTCTCAACAGGGTGACCAAACATAACAGACTTATCAGCACAGTTTAGAAGGACATGATTGGAAGATAACCAGTCCATACCAAGAATGATATCTAGTTGACTTAGAGGCAAACAAATCAAATCAACTAGGAAATTTCGATCATTAACAGAAACAGGACAGTTTAAACACACATTAGAAGTAGAAACTGACCCACTAGCTGGCGTTTCCACACTCAATACAAAAGGCAAAGAAGAAATAGGAAATTTTAATCTAGACACACGAGCACGTGATATAAACGAGTGAGTCGCACCAGGATCCGACATCTCTTGATAGCATGAACGCAGCCAACGTAACCTTTTACACCAACGGGCAGTCCATCGTTCTAAAATTCTTCTCGATCTCAAAGATCCAGTCAGCAGCACGGCAACACGTCAGGGGTCATAACCCCCACGGAACGTAGGCGGATGGTTCCTCTGGAACCGTGCAAGCCAATCTGTCTCGTGATGTTGGTTAAGGTTGCCAACAGCCTGTGCCTTTGCCATTAAGGCATCGACCCTTGCTCGATCATTCCTTCCCCAGCCACTACTCTTTCTTATCAAAGAAAGGGTAAGCAAACATACTAGTTAAAACAGACAAGTAAGAAACAAGACAAACAATCCAATTCAAGCAACACAATTCACTCAATCAATCAATCAATCAATCAATCAATCAATTAATCAATCAGATTAACACCTCAGAAGCATAGTAAACTCATAACTCAAGGCCGGTGAACTGACCTGCTCTAATACCAACTAATGTGACACCCTTCTACCCCAACTCATATAAATAACGTAGCGGAAGACTTTCAAAAATAATAAGATGATAGTGGGTAAAAAGGTTCACAAAACTCCTTATTAAAACCTCAATAGTTTTAAAACAACTTAATTAAAAGGAAATAAAATTCAAACGTAATCAATATTCATGCAGCGAAAACTTAAAGAAATAAAAATACTAATACTAAACATCCTACTTGTCGTGCAAGGCATCCAAAACGGTTTATAAAATCTCCTAAACAAAACATAAAGAAAACACCCCATGAATATGCCCTGATGTCACATGTACCAGAGCAACACTCCTGTTAATCAAAACTCGACACCAAATGTGCCATCATCATCACTTGAAACAATAACAGTAACGGTGACGAAAGAGCTCTAACTCATACATACACATAGGAGGTTACCCTATCCTCAACACACATAGAAAAACATCATATTCGTCTATACACAAAATCATTCATCAATCAACTCAAAACATTCCAACATCAATTCACAATCTCTTCATAAGTTTCATATATTCATTCAACGTTAACAACTTCTCGAACTACACTAGCCTCTCTCTAGGCCCATGCAATCGAGTACAAAAACATAATTCACACAATTATATGCAACAAGTATTTATTCATCATTAGCAACTCCCCGAATTACACTCGCCTCTCTCTAGGCTCATGCAATCGAGTACAACATCATAATTCACACAATTATATGCAACATGTATTTATTCATCATTAGCAACTCCCCGAATTACACTCGCCTCTCTCTAGGCTCATGTAACCGAGTACATCAACTCCCCGAGTACACTCGCCTCTCTCTAGGCTCATGTAACCGAGTACAACAACTCCCCGAATTACACTCGCCTCTCTCTAGGCTCATGTAACCGAGTACAACAACTCCTCGGATTACACTCGCCTCTCTCTAGGCTCATGTAACCAAGTACATCAACTCCCCGAGTACACTCGCCTCTCTCTAGGCTCATGTATCCCGAGTACAACAACTCCCCGAGTACACTCGCCTCTCTCTAGGCTCATGTAACCGAGTACAACAACTCCCCCCGAATTACACTCGCCTCTCTCTAGGCTCATGTATCCCGAGTACAACAACTCCCCAAATACAATCGCCTCTATCTAGGCTCATGTATTTGAGTACCACAATTTTAATCAACAACATCATATATCGTATTCAACAACATCATCTATTATCATCAACAACATTGATCAACAACATCATATATCACCATCAACAACATTAATCAACAACATCATATGTTAACATCACAACATTAATCAACAACATCATCAATCATCATATAAACAACATTCTCATACACAGTATAACCTGGTAATCAATTACCACACAGCTGTAATCAATTACAGAGACCGTTACTCAATTTTGGAGTCTTCAAGCCTTAAGCTTAATGACCTTGGTTCACTAATTCGAAAATATCTAGAGTTCTAGTTGTCCAATTAAATTTATTCCACTTCTATTAGAAAGTTAAGATCCGAGGCTTCAGTTTGATATATTATATGATAGTATTCCGAGTTCATTTGCACCCTTAACAGATGCATTCTTTCTCAGGTGAGAAAGCTGTCAAATTCTGGTAATCGATTACCACACCTCTGTAATCGATTACCAGCAACTCAACTCTCTGGTAATCGATTACAGACCCCTTGTAATCGATTACCAGCAACCCAAACTTACTCAACGCTGCCCAGAACACTCTGGTAATCGATTACCACCCCTGGTAATCGATTACACGCGACCCAGATCGCAATTCTTGCGATCCCAACCACTTCTAATCATCTCAAATCATCCTTTAATCATTCTTTTTCATCAAAACAACATTTATACACGTTTTTACTCATCAATTTCAACCGAATATCATTCTTTAACACGTTTTCAAGGTTTTCCACATTAAAACCCCAATTCATCAAATCCCTCTCAACTCTCTCTTCTCTATTCATATTATCACATCCAATCTATTCAAGATTCATCCAAGATTGCACAACAATCATCAATTCACAGTACTCATCATCAATAATCAACATCAACAGAAAATCAATCAACTTTAAATCCTTAGATGGGTCTTATGGTCGCCTTCCACTACCAACACACCCTACATGCACATATGAGGAACACCCTACTCCCCCCCGTTACCTGGGAGTGAAGATCAACTGCAACAGTTCTTGGTGCTTGGTTACTCGGTAGCGACTTCCTCTTGAGATGTGGTTTCTCCCCTCCTTGGCTCTTCGCTCTCTAACGATAATACGAATAAGGATTAGGGTGATCTATTAACTCCTCCTTACCAAAAGCCTAATTGGGCTTGGGCCCATCCTCAACCCCTTATCTTCTTTTAAATTTTAAACTATCATTATGGGTTAAAACTAATAATACTATTAATCCTATTATTTATTCACCTATTTAATTAATTATTTCCTCTTCTCATTTATTTAATTAATTAATATTTATCCTAAAAAAATTTAGGATGTTACATTTTAGTCCCTCGAAAATTAGCGAATTTTGTGTTTAGCCCCAAACTTAAGTGAAAAATTTTATAGGGACTAAACACAAAATTCGCTAATTTTTAACGGACTAAAAACATATTTAAGCCTAAAATAAATTACTATAAAAGAATAATGTAAAGACATAAGCAAAAAGTATGTCATAAATATTTAAAATATTGAATAGATGATGATGATGATGATGATGATGATGATGATGATGATGATGATGATGATGATGATGATGATGATGATGATGATGATGATGATGATGATGATGATGATGATGATGATGATGATATGATGATGATGATGATGATGATGATGATGATGATGATGATGATGATGATGATGATGATGATGATGATGATGATGAGATGATGATGATGATGATGATGATGATGCTGATGATGATGATGATGATGATGATGATGATGATGATGATGATGATGATGATGATGATGATGATGATGATGATGATGATGATGATGTGATGATGATGATGATGATGATGATGATGATGATGATGATGATGATGATGATGATGAGATGATGATGATGATGATGATGATGATGATGATGATGATGATGATGATGATGATGATGATGATGATGATGATGATGATGATGATGATGATGATGATGATGATGATGATGATGATGATGATGATGATGATGATGATGATGATGATGATGATGATGATGATGATGATGATGATGATGATGATGATGATGATGATGATGATGATGATGATGATGATGATGATGATGATGATGATGATGATGATGATGGATGATGATGATGATGATGATGATGATGATGATGATGATGATGATGATGATGATGATGATGATGATGCTGATGATGATGATGATGATGATGATGATGATGATGATGATGATGATGATGATGATGATGATGATGATGATGATGATGATGATGATGATGATGATGATGATGATGATGATGATGATGATGATGATGATGATGATGATGATGATGATGATGATGATGATGATGATGATGATGATGATGATGATGATGATGATGATGATGATGATGATGATGATGATGATGATGATGATGATGATGATGATGATGATGATGATGATGATGATGATGATGATGATGATGATGATGATGATGATGATGATGATGATGATGATGATGATGATGATGATGATGATGATGATGATGATGATGATGATGATGATGATGATGATGATGATGATGATGATGATGATGATGATTGATGATGATGATGATGATGATGATGATGATGATGATGATGATGATGATGATGATGATGATGATGATAATAATTATTATTATATTATTATTATTATTATTATTATTATTATTATAATTAAAACCAGAGTCCTCTTCCCTTGTGGGGAAAAGGCTCTGATACCAGTAATGAAAGTGGATACTTACAAAATCAAACTTCAGAATTGAGAAAATTGGAGGAGAACTGGAACAGCTAGTGTAAAAACAGATGCCAGACAATTGAAGACGAAATACTGAAAATACATTGCCAAAGAAAGTTTGATACAGGGATTTTGTTGCTCTGAATTCGCTCTGCCTTAAGGAGGTGAGAACCCTTCCTTATATAGGCAAACAAGACTAATACAAATTACATTGTTATCCTTGAACAATAATGGAAGGGCAAAACAGGAAAGCCCGAAAGAAGTACAATAATTTAAAGTTACAAATAATTCTGATTCTTTTTCACGTGCTTCTGACATCTTTGTCTGCCAATTATTTTGATTCTCATTCACGTGCTTCCTGACATCTTATCTTTTGCTTTTGACATCTTATCTATTGCTTTTAATCAAACATATCTCCGTTGCGAAGATAGGGATTTGATTGAGACGTGCTTTCATCTGATTCTTCTTGAACCGTAGGATCTTGTATTGCTCTAACCAACTTTAATCTTTCTTCAAACTCCTCTTGTGAAGTAGCGGATGCAAGTTCTGCCATAATTTTTTGTTTTTCTGCTAAAAATATTGCTTCTTTTGTAGCTTCTTTTACCTCTGGTAATTTTGCTTCTTTGTGAAATTTTAACCACTCATTGATTTTTTGCTTGCTTAACAACTCCAAATTGAATTTTTTCCACCATTTTATTTTAATTTGTCTTGCTAGCACCTTTAAATCAGTATGATCATATTTCAAAGCATAAACATAATCCCAACTCAGGATCCACGCAATACCCTGAGTAGCTATGAAGGAGATAAATCTATAGCCTTGTACAAATGTTGAATTTTCTTTGAAATACTGATAGACTTCTTCTGCTTGTGGAGGAAAGAAGGATGGTAATGGTCCAAAGTCTATAAACCAATTCATAAACCATTTTGGAAACTTTAATGATATTCCTCTTTTAAACCAAATGAACCAAGAATGGCTATCTGGACTTAAATAGAGGACATTTCTCCATGCTTCCATATAGTCATAATAATTGTATTGCTGAGGATTGAAAGTTCTTGAGAAAGACTTATACTTATACAAAGGCTGGTTCCATTCAGATGGAGACAAAATCTGTAAGATCTTAATTTTTGAGAATTGAATGTTTCCTTTATCATCTTTATTATGGGTAATCTCTATTGAGTCTGTATCGACAAGGATAAACTCATAAAAGGTTCTAGTTTTAGAAGGGTGATGAGGGAGATAATGGAAATTTGGAGGAAATAATGAGGAGGCTAATTGTTTTGGAGAGTGATTATTCCATGCCTTTTCTAGAGGTATTATTTCTAAGACATCATCTTTTTCGATGTAATGGTCATCTTCTTTTGGTTGAGAGATAAATCTTTTGGTCCGATAAGAGTATTGTGGTAAGACAGAGGAGTAAATTTATTGGAGAGGTTAACTAATGGGCTATTAAACACACTGGGAGGTAACGGTGTATTAATTATTGAAGACATGGTTGCTCGTATGGAGTCCTTCCTAATTCTAGGAGTCATAGTAGGAGTAACTGGTGATGGAAGTAATATATTTTTACCTTTATTTGGTGTTGAAGGCGTTGCCTTATTTGTAATAGGAGAGGAAACTTTAGGGGATCCCAGTGGGGGACCGTATTGATCTTTATCTGAGGGTTTGCTCATTTTGTTCCCTGTAAAAATTCTCTCGTTAAGAAATCGGGTAAAAAATTATTTTTTCCTTTGATATGTTCGATATCAAAATCAAAACAAGATAGTAAAGATTGCCATCTGGCAAAAATATGTTTTGAAACTAAATTTTTAACATCTTTTTGTAAAACACTAGGAGCAGCTTTGCAATCAGTTCGTATTAAAAACTTTTTGCTAAATAAATCGTCTTGAAATTTTTGAACACATAAAACTATTGAAAGAATTTCTTGTTTAATTGTAGAATACTTTTGCTGTGAAGAATTCCAGACTCCTGAGTGATATCTCACTATCTGTTCTTTTCCTAGACCCTTTTGCTTTAATACTCCACCATAACCGATATCTGATGCATCAGTCTCAACTATTAAATATGCATTGGGGTCTGGTATGCCTAAACATGGAAGTTTTTTAACTATTGACTTTATTTTTATTATAGTTTGCGTTAGATTTTCATCCCAATTTGGAGGATTCTTTTTTAATCTATTATATAAAGGGGCACAAATAATTCTTATATTAGGAATAAAATCTGCAACATAATTGACGCATCCTAGAAATCTTTGTAATTGGGTTTTATCTTTGATTTCATTTGGAAATTTTTCTGCAAATTCTAATGACCTTTGGATTGGGGTTATAGTTTCTTGGAATATTTCAAAGCCTAAAAATCTTATTTTTGTCTGAAATATCTTAATCTTTTTAGCAGATACTACTAACCCATTATCTTTTATAATTTGTATAAATTTACTTAAGTGTTCTATATGTTGATTTATATTTTTTGAAAAAATTAATACATCATCTAGATAGACTATTGAAAAATTCATATGGGGATAAAATATATCATTCATTATATTTTGAAATTCACTTGGTGCATTTTTAAGTCCCTGTGGCATCACATTCCATTCATAATGTCCAAAAGGAACTACAAAAGCAGTTTTATATTTATCTTCTTCTTTAATAGATATTTGGTAATAACCAGATTTCATATCAAATTTTGAAAATACCTTTGCATCTTTTAATCTTTTAATAAGATCATTTTTATTAGGTAGAGGATATCTTATCCATTTTAATACTTTATTAAGAGGTTTATAGTTGATTACTAATCTTGGTGCTCCTCTTTCTTGCTCAGATGCATTCATCACATAGAATCCAGAACAGCTCCAAGGAGACTTTGATTTTCTAATTAATCCCTTATCTAAATATTCTTGTAACTCCTTTTTACAATATTCTAAGTAGGTTGCATTCATTTGAATGGGTCTTGCTTTTGTTGGAATGTCTTTTTCGTTAAATCCCTCTATATAGGGTAATGCTACTTCATATTTCTTTCTATGCCAAAAGGCTATTGGATTTGTTTCACAAATTTCTTTTTCTATTTTTTCTTGAAAGTTTTTATAATTTTCTGAATATTATCACTATTAATCTGTTCTTCTATTCTTTTGTATTGAATTTCTTTATTTAATAAATTTATTTGTTTGGTCTTTCTTTTTATTAAATTTATTTGGCTAACCGATGATTCC
This sequence comes from Sesbania bispinosa, assembly GCA_026901365.1. Taxonomy (NCBI): domain Eukaryota; kingdom Viridiplantae; phylum Streptophyta; class Magnoliopsida; order Fabales; family Fabaceae; genus Sesbania; species Sesbania bispinosa. The sequence continues at coordinate 1,098,868 of QLOH01000355.1, read as the reverse complement.
TTTAATAGATTTAATTCTCTGGTCCTTGGAGGTCTAATAAACTCAAAGCATATGGTTTTTCCTAAGGTCGTTGTCTCTATTCCTTTTTCAGTTACTGAGAATGGATATATTAATGTTAAGAACGGGGTCCCCTAATATTAAAGGGGAGTTTATATTTTTAACTAATACAAAGGAAGTGTTATAACAGATTTTTTCTTTACATATTTTAGCATTAGACAGTTTATATTGGATTTGCATACTGGTGCCATTAGCACTAGTAACTCCTTCTTTAGTCTTTTCATAATATTTAGTTGGTATTAATCCTTCTTGTATACAATTTACGTCAGCTCCCGAGTCTATTAGAGCTGTCATATTAAATATCTCTCCCTTTATAATTAATGTTACGTTACAATTCCATTTATGAGTAGTTATTATAGACAATAAATTTAAATAATTATCACTTGGTCCTTCTTCATTAATTTTTTCTTCTTTAGTGATTTCTTTTTTAGTTTGGTATTGTAATATATTTTTTCCTTCTAATTCTAGTAATTTATATTCTAAAGCAATATCATTTTGTTTTAATTCTTGTATCTCTTGCTTTAGTATTTTTATTTCTTCTTGCATATCTTTTATAGTTATTTGACTATTATTATTTTTAAATCTATCATATATTTCTTTCATATTTACAGCTTTTACTTCTCTTGTTCTTTCTTCTTTAATTATTAAATTATTTAATTGTTGTAGGAATTCATCTTTTAATGGAGAATCTTCTAACTTATCTATTATTGATATTAATGTTGATGTTTGGTCTTTTGTTAGTACATTAATGGTTTTACAATTATTACACGTACATAATTCAGGTCCTAAACAATTTTCATTGTCTGAACTCTCTTCTATTTCTGAGGAAGATTCTGAGGTAATTTCTAAATGATATATAGATTTTTCACTATCAGATTCCTTTTCTACTTCTGAGGAATTTTCCGATTCTGAACTAAGTAAAATGTTCATGATATTTTGTTTTAATTTTTCATCTATTTCTAATTCATTAATTTTTTGTTCAACTCTACATTTATTTGCATAATGTCCTATTTTTCCACATTTCCAACAGGTATTATTTTTCTTATAAGCCTTTTTGTTACTTACTTGTTTTTTAGCTTTTGAGTAATTCTTTTGATTTTTATAATAATCTTGTCTGTTAGATTTTTTATAATTTTGTCTATAATTTTTTCTTTTATGGGAGGTATGATTATAATTTTTATTTTTTTTTTTTAAATGAGTACTGGGGGCCTTAATAACTTCTACTCCATATTGATGACAAAAAGTTCCTAATTCTCTTTTATTAGTCATATTTTCTTTTCTCTTTTTATTTTGTAATTTAAAGTCTGTGCAAACTTGTATTCCAGTTTCCACTATAACATTATGAATTTGACCGTATGTTAGCCTATTATACATGACAGGTTTGCCAAAATGTTTCTCTAAATTTAATTTTACCTTTTCTGAGAATAATTTAGGGAGTCCAGCTATAAATCTTTCTTTCCAAAATCCTGCAAATCCATCCTCTCTCAACGTTATTTTTGATAAAAATGTATCTTTATACCACCTATAATCTGACATTGTTGGACAATATAAATTAGCTAATTGACTAGCAGCTCTTTCTTTAAATATGTTTGGATCTCCTACAAAATTTTGGATTATCGAGTATATTAACGTAGCGACTACGTCTTCTTCATTGTTTTCCGTCTTTATACTATTTAATATTGCATTCCTATCTTCATCATTACACAAATTATCCCACCATCCTTTTAACTGTCCTGTAAATCCATGAATTATTGCTGAGGCTGCTCTTTTATCTGAACATCCTTTAGATTTGTAGGCAGTTGCTGCCATAGACATTTGACAAGTTAGATCTAATATTGATTGTTCACTTAAGCCGTCTAGATTCCATTCACATATGTCTCCCCCAGAAAAAGAGTTTTGAACAAACTCTCCTCTTTCTTCAAATTGAACATCAGCCGGGGAAGGTCTTGGATAATAGTTTCTTAGTTTAGGAAAATTTCTTAATTTATTAATGGATAAATCTGAATCTTTATTTATTGTATTTAGCGAAAATTTCTCTAGATTTAGCTTTTCTAATTTCTTTCTTATTTCTTCCACTTTAATATCAGTTTTACTTTCAAATTTTATGGCTTCTAATTCTTTTTGAGGAACATTAAATAATTTATAAATAGGTTTAACAGGAGGTTTTACGGATGAGCTAGCACTGGGAATATCTTTATTTTGTAATGTTTCTATTCTAGTTAAATGTTTAGATAATATCTCTAACATAAGATTTGAGTAATTTAATTGAGAGTGTAATTTTTTAACATCCCTTTTTTCTACAGGTTTCTCCTCATTACTAATATCTTTATAAGGACTAGCTTCAATTTCTAAATCTTTTGTTATTTGTAAATTTATCCCCTGGTTTGGAGGGTATTCTGATTCCACTATTTGATTAGTTATGGTTTTCCAAGTATTGGTTAATTTATTCAAAGGATACAAATTTTTTGATTCTGTTATTAATGTTTCTCCACTATAATTTTTAAACCAATCGAAGAAATAAACATTTATTTCGTTTTCTTTCATATAATTATAATATTTTTCTCTAAATATTGTTACTTGTTCTTTATTATATGTTGAAAAGTACCAATCTCTTAAACCTTTATTATAGTCAGCATTAAAGTCTTTTCTAATCCATTCTTTATCTATTTCAAAAGGTAATTCTCTAGATAACATATTTAATATTTGTGATGCAGTAGGTGAGTATTGAGGTGACTCAGATTTGGACGTTTCTTGATATAAGGGTTTTGATATCTTGGGAATGGAGTTATCTAACCCTCTTAAATCTACATTAATGGTTGATCCGTCTACTGAATGCCTAGAAGAGGTTGGTTTTAACATTTGCGGTTCACGAATTTTTAAAGATGTTGATCTATTCATTCTAAGTCTAATATTAGATCCCTCTTGGATTATTTCTCTAATTTGGGTATTATAAATATTTGGTTCAGAAACTACATCTTCTAAAATCCATTCTTCGGGAATTTTATCCATTACTTCTTTATGACTTAATTTCTTAGGAATTTGTACTGATGATTTTCTTAAGTTCGCTTCTACTAGTATTGTTTCATCTTTTGGAGAAGATCTTAATGCTTTATAATTATAGTCTATTTTTGTTATTTTATAATAAATCCTATAAATTATTTGTATAGGTCCTGATGCTTCATCTATTATTTCCTCAGGAATTTTAACATATAATTTAATAGCATTACTTGTTTTATCATTTCTTATATCCATAGAAAAATTAGGATAACAATTGAAAAAGGCAGGGCCATCATGTAGATTGCTTTCTAATATGGCTATTACTGAGTCATCAAATTTTTTAAGTCTTATATCTCTTAATATCATTAGTATGGGACTATTAATTCCTAATCTATAATTGGGCTTTGCTGCTACTTGTATTAATCCTAAATGAAGAAAATTATATCCTCGTCTTATATGCTCATTTAGTATGGATTGTTCTAAAATATTGATAACTTTATTATTTCTTGTTCCTGGATAACTATATTCTAATACATGAATTTCATCTTGAGAAGTAGACCAAATGCTATGTTGTTTATAAACTTCACATTTTTTAACTATAGGTATTGACCAATTATGTAATGAGTTTTCTATTTCGGCTATTTGTAATTCTTTATCTTTATTATTGTTTTCAGAAGAAGATTCTGCTTGAGGGGTTCTAATTACTATTTCTTTATCTTTATTTTTTATCCTTAAATCACTCAATGTTCTTAATAATCCAGCCATCTTATCTTCTGCTTAATGTTTTGTGTGACGGGACCACATCCTAACTTACCTAGCTGACCAGCGGACTTACCACCCCTTAGGTTTTATTGCCGGGACCACTAGATCTAGATGCTGACCAACGCCTAAACACCTTTCAGTGCTACACTCAACACTAATTTAAAGATAAAATGTCTTGATTATTATGAAAACTAGGATTTAAGTTAAAAAGTAAAGAATAAAGATACTAGTAATTAAAACCAGAGTCCTCTTCCCTTGTGGGGAAAAGGCTCTGATACCAGTAATGAAAGTGGATACTTACAAAATCAAACTTCAGAATTGAGAAAATTGGAGGAGAACTGGAACAGCTAGTGTAAAAACAGATGTTCTTTGATCTCTAATCGCCAAGGTTGCATTATTATCAAATTGACTAAAGTCTCATTTCTCTTGATGTTATACTCAGTATCTTTTGCTTTGGGAAAAAAACAATCAAATTTATTTTTGACCTTGCACTAATTAGGGATATAACCCATCATTTAGTAGCTACTCTACAAAATTAATAACGTATACGTCTCAATTTTCAATTATAAATAGTATTTACTCTTGTTGCCACATAGTATTCATGATATATAGATATGGAGGACACAGGTTTCCTTCCATAAATGGATATAAACTAAGAGATTTCTTAACTTGTCATTCTCACATTTTACCAAATTGAGACTAAACTTGGCTTTCACCATGGATGAGAATATACAGGTAGGACTATCAAGCGAGAGCTCATCCATTGAGGGTAAAGATTAATTCATTTGTTCATTTATTCTCATCTAAATCAAATCAAATAATCATCAATGTATCATCCTAATAGAGTGACAAATCCACTATATACAATGTCATTATTCATGGTATTCTTGAGTTTTATCGACACAAAAAACAACTTTTTGTTCAATAAATGCATCAAACATACAAACCCAAACCGAGAAAAATTCTCAAGCTTAACCTCTGATCAAAGGTCAGTTCTGAAAGAAAAAAAAACGACTTCCTAAGATCTGTCAATACCGTTTATTCCTAACCAAGATAGTTGTGTCGCAAACCCACAGTGTTCAATTCATTTTATTCCTTTTATATCATCGAATTAAACAACGATACAGAAAATCACCAGAATCACAAATCCCTTAAAAATCCACTGAATACAAAAGAGAGAGCATTCGTGCATATATGTATATAGCTATTTCACTCATGCCTTCGATTAAGAAAAGAGAGGGACAATTCGAACAACCTATATTATCCACAAAATTTGAGAGTGAGAGAGAGACAGAACCTGGGAAGAAGGGGTAATCCCCATAGCCGCGAGTCCTCCAACTTCCACCACCATGTCCAGCCAGGCGTCTATCCTGTACCTGTCGCCGTTGCAAGCGGCGCGTGGCATGTTTCCCTCATCGCCGCGTGCCGCCACCGAGTGGGGCTCTCTCATCCTTCCCCTCTAGGGATGTCAATTGAGCTCAGGCCCTACGGGTACCCGCAATGGACAGGGTAAAAACCTGCAAAGCGGGTATGGGCGCGGGTACGGGCAAAAACCGCATTTTTTCATGGGGACGAGCGCGGGTATGGGCACTTTAATACCCTGCCCGCCCCATACCCGCACTCATATATATAATTATTTAATAAAAAATATCATATATAATTATATATAGGGATATATTAATTTTATTAAAATATCTAATATATTTATACATATTATTAAAATTGATATATATATAATATATTACAAATTAAAAAAATATTTTTATAACTATCTATTTGTGTTTTACTTTACAATGTATGACTAATTAGTTTTAATAATCATTTTTTACAGATCTTGAAGAATTCTAGAACATGATGTTCAAGTTTATAAAATAATGTGACGTGAAAGTATATTGTAATATTGTAACTTTTTCAATTGAGATATAGTTTTCTTAAATTAATATATTTTAAGTAAGTTGTTAATTTTTTACTTAATAAAAGTGCGGGTAACGGGCATATAGGTGCCCAGTGGGTACGAGGACGGGCAAAAAAGTTACTGTCCACACGGGTACGGGCGCGGGTACGGGCTTTTTTTTAAAACGCGGGTTCGGGGACGGGCACTGTGGTACCCTGCCCAGAGGGTACCCATTGCCATCCCTATTCCCCTCTTCCTCATTTTACGAGACAGAATTGGAGTTTAGAGTTTGTGAAATAAACCCTAACACTACAATTTGGGGTTAACAGCAGAGCAGAGTGAGTGCACCTGGGGTGAGGATCCTCTCCCGTTAAGATTTTAACGGGATAAAATCTTGTGCATTAAAATTTAGTTTTAATAAAATAAAATATTTATAAAACTAAACATTAAGGGTGATAGATCAAACTGGACTTTCTACAGTTTTTTTTCAACTGCAGGGGATCTGCACCTGTCCTGTTAACCGGTTGATCCGGTAGCTATATATCTATTATCTATCTATTTTTATTTAGTTTTAATCATACAACTATTATATAGAAACACTCATTAAGTTTTGCAATTCCACATACATTGGCTTCCTTAGTCAACATAAGCAAGTTCATGAGTCAACATAAGCAAGTTCATGCAACAATGGTAATCGCGAATCTAGGAGATCCAAAGCATAGTATGAGTGGAGAAGTATTTTATTAGAATAGAATGGAGGAGATCCAAAACATAGTATGAGTGAAGAAGTGTTTTATTAGAATAGAAGGGAGATGCCCGCAAATAGCATATTATAAGCCAAAACCTTGTTTGCACTTGTAGTCTCTTAGGGAATGTATAGCATTGAAGTCTGCCTTTTCCATGACAATCCTTTAAATCCTGTGACACTGAAACAAATTAACAATTCTGACTGATAAGTTATACAATTAGACAAACATAATTAGATTTTGACATTTAGTGTTGGATTATTGAAGTTAATAGCATCAAGAAGGGAAGTAAGTCAAGAATGAAGTTGAATACCCCAAATTTTGACATGTGGTGTTGGGCTTCTTATTGAAGTTAATAGCATCATTATTTAGCCTTGTCACACATTTTTGCTATTAGAGCCAAAGATAGTGATGTCTAATTTGGAGGTAATGTCACACCAGTCCTCCTTGCTCCTAGTGCATATAAATTCTATAACAGGCATGGTTAGCAGTGCAAATCAAAATGTCTGTTGTATAAACCTGGTTAAGCAGATGATTTATGCAGGAACTATGAATATAATAACGGGTCCCAACACCAACAGGGTATATAGCTCCAGATATCATTTATAATTCATTTTATTGACCTGCCTTTGTCAACAGTGGATTGATTGAAATTATACCCTACACCCATAAACAAAAAAAACAGCATTCACTAGTATCACATAATGTTAAGTAAAGAAAAAACACAGGGTTTTAGTTATTTAAATGTATTTACATATAATTTGTCTATACAATCAGAGTAAGCACAACAATCTGAGGCAGACTTGGAACCATTCAAGAGGTTATTCTTTAGACATGCAGCTAAATGGGGTGTCTTTGAGGGGAAAGAAAAGTAGCAATGGAGTCTATGTAAATGAAGTCTGTGGAAAGAAAAGTAACAATCCTACAGGAAGATTTTGCAATGGAAACCTTTTTTTTTAACAAAACAAAGTCTCTTACACAAGGAGAGAAGTTTGCTTTTCTAATAGCAAATAGGTTGTAGAGTCTCCAAATATGAACAATGTAGTGGCAGAGGCTGTCCATCAGCAAGAAGCTCAAAAGAAAAAGGGAAGTAAGTCAAGAATGAACTTGAATACCCCAATTTTTCGAGTTTCTTTGGTTTGACAAGGCTACGGATATGAGGATTTTATAACTTCTTTCACTTTATCTAATGAATCATAACAACAGAAAGAAAGTATATTACTTGAAACAAATTTCAATAAAATTGAATGTAGGATAATTTAGGCAATGCGATTACTTTTAGATAAGAAGAGGGTTCAATTTACACACGTGTAAGTTATAATAACTTCCTTCAGTGGTTATGTGTAATTAACCAGTGCATGTCTATGTTGCTACAGAGTTCAGGTGAGGTGAGTGTGCATTGAAATGCGTACTGCTGAGTCCATTGAAATGTGTGTTGCTGATTCCGCGTTGGAATTTGGAGGTGTGCAGGATGTGTGCTGCTGAGGGATAAGTCTGCATATGGGATTGTGGGTAGAATTCTGGATGCATAGTTCGTAAACAACATCTCCAAGCATCATCAGAAGTGGTCTAGCCAAACAATAAAATAATTTTATATCATTTATTATATTAATCATTTATTCGTTCTTAGCAATATCATTTATTTAAATCAATTAATTTTACACAATAAAATAAACATTTAAATAATTTTATATAATATAAAATTTATTATTAAATTAATAATGAACATTGTTAAAATACATATACATGTTTATATTATTAATTAATATAAGTTTATCTATTTTAACATAAATATATATTTTTAATTAAGATATTTCCAGTTTAATTGGTTAACCCTGGTTGAACCAGTAACCCATTGGTTGAACCGGTAACTCAGTGACCCATTACTCTAACCAAGTCAATCACTGGTCAGTTATAATAACATTAAATATAGCAAACATGTATATATAATAGTATGTACCAAAAAAGTATTTATAATAATATAAAATGAAAAATTCTCTAAGTTCTTCGTATATACAGGGGTGGAGACTTAAAGGAGATTTCAATATTATTGAAGTTTTATTTAAATATTATATTTTAAATTAGTTGAGATGTAAAGATAACTCATTGAACTAGTAAGTATCATGTGCATTGCACAATTTTTTTAAATTAAAACTTAATTCAATTTCATTTAAGAGAAAATATATTTTAAAAAATATGTCTATAATTGAAAAATATTAATGATAATCAAATTAATTAATCTGATAAATAATTTATTTAAATTAATTAAGGTATCTTTTCAAAATTATTATAATTTCTTTTAAAGTTTATCTTTCAAGATTTTAAGGATGTAAAATTACTTACTAAATTTGTTCAAAGAATTTTCTATAAAACAACTAATTTAAAGATAAAATAGTCACTAACTACCAAAAAGAGTTGTAGTTCAATAAAAATCTATATTTTAAGAGCAATATATTAATTTCTAATATTATTCATAAAATAATTAATAATTTTTATTTTTAAAAACATAATTACGAAAAAAAATTGTCCTTTATTTTTAGGGGGCCTCAATGACTTTACCAACTATGTTTATTTGGGTAGGCCATGCATATACGGAAAAAAAACTCTAATATATGATATTTTATACTTAAACTCTTTTTCCCTAAAAAAAAGTTTAAAATTACTCTTCATTCTCTTATTTTAAAACCATATTGCTCCTCCTTTACACATAAATACGTATTACGCTTTTGTTTATTTTAATCTAAACAAATATTTTAATTGTAATGAATGAATTTGAAAATTTTATTATAGATTTTAAAACTTATATAAATAAAATGAAGTTTTAAAAACATATTTTATTGTCTTTGAAACTCCAGAAAACGTATTTAGAATCAACTGTTATTTGTTATAGAGAATCACACGTAGAAAAAAATTGTCAGTGAGAGATTTGTTTATAATAAATAGATAAAATTATGTATATTTATCTCTAAATAAAAGAAATGTAGATTTTAAAATAACAGTACTATAGACATTGAGTTTAGTGTACATTATATACATGCATAACATGAAGATGACTTGGAAGAAACATAAAAGATCTCGTCTCTACCAACCTTTGTCGCGTTGGAATCAGTGTGTTTACATTAACCTCACCTCTACTAGCCTCTATCTTGTTGAAATCTATGCTAAGTTGGAATCTGTGTGTTACTGAGTATTGAGTCTTCTGTGTGTTGCTCTGTACCTTCTTCAATATACTGTACCCCACCTCTTAGTCTTCATGTGGGTGTGCAGTCACATGTGTATGGAATCCGTTTGTGCTGAGTCTTCGAGTGGGTAGTGGTCTAGCCAAGCAGCCACTACGCCAATGTTTCTCTTGTTAATATTAGTGAGTGCTCATGTGTATAATACAGATTAATTAATTAGTAGGTATATGATTCTACTTTTCATATTTTTCAATTAAAGATGAAATTCACTTGTACTCAATATAATAAAGGAACATGAATATGATTCTATTTTTCATATTTTTCAATTAGAGATGGAATTCACTTGTACTCAACTCAATTTGACAGTTTATCATTCTTATGTTTTCAAATTTAATAATGTTATTTATAATAGAAACCAGACTACTGACCAGATATAATGTGGGCATGTGTTGGAATCCATGTAATGCTATGTGTGAGTCTTCATGTGACTTATTTGGTTTTGGTGTTTGCTGAATCTTTTGTGTACTGCTCTTTATAAGACGTAATATGGGAATGCATTGGAATCCGTGTGCTGCTCTATGTGATGGTCTACGTGACTGATTTGTTTTTGGAGTTTGTTGAACCTTTTCTGTGTTGCTCTTGACAAGACATAACGTGGCCATTCTTTAGAATCTTTGTGTTGCTCTATGTGATGGTCTTCACTCTTCACGTGACTGATTTGATTTTGTTGTTTGTCAAATCTTTAGTTTGTTGCTCTTACAAGGCATAATGTGGGCATACGTTGAATCTGTGTGTTGCTCTATGTGATGGGTCTTCACTATTTGGTTTTAGTATTTGCTGAATCTTCTATGTGCTACTTTGTATTTTGAGTCTTTATGTGTATGTTGAGTTTTCATATTGGTGTGCAAATAAACTGTTTGATTTTGGTGTTTTTCCAGGCAAACTGATATGTGTTACTAAGTCTACGTTTCATTTTGTTGCTAAGTTTTCACCTGTGTGTGCAAGCAAATTGGTTTAGTCTTCACGTGATTTATTTGGTTTTGCTACTTGCTAAATCTTCTATGTGTGTTGCTCTGTGTGTTGAGTCTTCACGTTGATGTGTAGGCCAAATGATTTGGTTTTGGTGTTTTTTTCAGGCGAACTGATATGTGTTGCTCAGTGTACGTTGGAATTATGAGAAGTGGTCCAACCAAACAACCGCTACGCCAATGCTTGTCTTGTTAATATTAGTGCTTTCTTATGTATATATAGAGTTCACATTCAACTTTAGCAACACCATTTATTAATATCAATTAATTTTATACAATAAAATTATTTAAATACTTTTACATAATATAAAATAGATCATTAAATTAATAATATACATTATTAAAATAATTATATGTTTACATTATTAATTAATATAAGTTTATCTATTTTAACATAGGGTTAAATGTGCTTTTGGTCCCTCCAAATATAGAGAAATTTGGTTTTGGTCCCTCATTTATTTTTTCATTGGTTCTGGTCCTCTATTTTTTTTCAAATCACGTGATTTTAGTCCTTATTGTTAGCTATATTCCGTTAAGTGATGACATAAAAATATTTCTTGTAGATTTTGCTAGGGAATTTGCTTCGAATTTTCCTGTAGCTTTCAAAATTCGAAGAAAATTTTATTCAGATTCTAAAATTTACGGGAAATTTAGTATAAAATTTTTCTACAACAAAGCAAAAAAATTTATAGCAGTATTTTTATGTAAAAAATTTGTGGTTTTTTGGAAGTTTACTACATATGACTTTTCTAGAGAAAAAATTGCAAGAAATTTCCTGTAAATTTTTACCCAGAAAAGTCGTAGTGAATCAGCAAACATGACTTAACGGAGTATAGTTACACAAAGAGGACTAAAACCACGTGATTTTAAAAAAAATGAGGGGCCAAAACCAAATTTCAATATATTTACAGGACTAAAAACATATTTAACCCTTTAACATAAATATATATTTTTTAATTAATATATTTTCGATTTAACCGGTTGAATTAGTGACCTAGTATTAGAGCTATCAACGTGAGCCAACTCAGCTCACCCGGGTTGGCTCATCACGGGTTAGACTAAAAATGAGCTGATCCGGTTTGGCTCACTTTTCTGGTGAGCTAAAAAAATACCAACCCGGCTCGATCCACCGCGGGTTTGTGGGTTAAGTGAGCTGACTCACCACATGTTTTGTGACTATTATTTACATTGGGAGCAAGGAAATTTGGTGTGACAACAATACCTCCAATAGGTCGCTTGCCATTAGTCATCACAACCTTTGGCTCGATCACCGTATGTTTTGTGACTATTATTTAGATGCACATGTTTCCCCTCGAGCTGATCAGTGAGAGCGTTGGAGCTCGAGAGTTATATATTTCATTTTGATGTATTTAATGATTTATGTTTGAAATGTCTATCACATTAGCTTGTATTATTTTGTGAGATATAGCGGCAGAGGTGTAGCCTTTAGGCCTCTTCTACTTTGTTTACTTTGTTGAGAGCACGTATGTATGGTGTTATCCTAGTTATGATTATGTATATATGATATTGTTAGTTTGAGTCACTGATGGCCTTTATGTATGTAGACTCAGTTTATGTATATGTGTAAGCTTAAGTAATGTTGGATTGCCTAAGTGTTGTTTATACTGTGTGAGACGATATCGATAATGGTGCGAAATAATTTCATCAACCTGTGAAAATATGTATCCAATGAATATTATTTCTAGGTTCACGGAATTAGGATGTTACATATTATATACACTTTATTTAATTTATTATATAAAGTATAAACATTCTTCTATGAAATTTGTTACCAAAAAAAAAAATCTACCATGTTCAATCAATCACTTTCAAAAGCAATGATAATCACTCTGCCTCTTTGTAACTATCGGATAAATTATTTAATTTTCACGAAACATGAAACATGAAAGTTTGAATTTATAAATTATATTATTAAGTATGAATACATTTTTATAATTATGAATGTATATTGATTTATTATTTAACATTGTACATAAATTTAGAAATATATTAAATTGTTGATAAACTATGTATTAATGCTTTTGTCAGTTCAATTATTTATGTGATTTTAAAAATACTAGTGTATATTTTAAATTTTTTGAGTCTTGATTTTTCATAAACCTTATTTTTTTAGTATAAAATTCATAAGTTTTTATATATACTGGTTTGGGGACTAGATCCTCACCCGTTTATTCCGTTTATTTTAATGTGGACACAATCTCTATTATTGAAAATATTTATTTACATATAAATTAAAGCTTGAAAAAATCAACCATCACTTTACAACCATATATTTAGAAAACTGCACACTTTTGTAATTGATTTTACATTGCTAAGGATCTGTGCCCACTAGTTTGATCGGTTCAATCAGTGACTCATTGTTTCGATCAATAACCCATTGACTAAATACTATGACCGAGTTGACCATCGACCTGAACCAGTGTCCCACTTGTTGAACCAATGGCTCAGTGACCTCGAACACTGGCCGAGTCAATGACCGGTCCGGTTTTAATAACATTATATATATATATATATATAGTCAGTCCAACGTAAACGTATATATATACCTAAAGTAGATTTTAATATTAATTAGGCCTTTTTAAAATTATTGAAGATGTAAAGATAACTCATTGAAATAGTAAGTATCATGTGCATTGCACAATATTTTTTAAATTCAAAATTAATAAAAAATCATTTAAGAGAAAAGTTAATTAAAAATATATATTTATAATTGATAAAGAAATTAATGATAATGAAATTAATTAATCGGATAAATAATATAATTAAATTAATTAAAGTAATTTGTTAAAAATTTATAATTTTTTAAAGTTTATCTTTCAAGATTTTAAGGATGTAAAATTACTCACTAAATTTACGTAATAAATTTTCTTTAATATTACATTTTCACTTGATAACAAATGTAACTAATAAAAAAATAAAATAGTTATTAATTAAGAAAAGAGTTGTAGAATAAAAAAATCTATATTTTAAGAGAAATATATTTACTTCTAAGATTACTCATTAACTAATTAATAATTTTTTAAATTTTTAAAAATATCAATAAAGAAATAATAATAATAATAATAATAATAATAATAATAATAATTTTGGGGCCTTTATTTTTAGGGGCCTTAAGTAAGGGCTTTACCAACTTTAAGCTTGGGGCAGACCTGCATATACATAAAAAAACAAACTCTAACATAATCTCTTAACATAAAAGCACAATTAGTCATAATTATGCATGTTCACTCATCCTTAAGAATATATTCATTCGCCCCTCTCTAAAACTCTCTAAAAATGTGTTTAGTTAACAAAACTCTTCACTAAATATTCTTTTTTATTTAAAAAGTAATTTGAACGTGTCATGTGTTACCACATTCTACAAATTATTGCAAGGTGAAATGAGTTATAGTAGTAATAACTTTTTAAGTTACAATAAACAATTATATTAATAAGTTAAAAGAGTAGATTCATCCCGTAAATCACACACCCCTTTTATAGTGAGTGTGCAAAGGGTTGGGAAAGAAAAATGGTAGCTGGACAAAATTGTCATTTTGGAATCCATCCAAACTTCAAAGTTCGCACTCCACCAACTCCAACAAATTAACCCAGTTCCAACAAAATGTAGTATTAAACTCCAACAAATTCCATCACTATTGTAGGGTTGATTTTTCAATAATTTACTTTTTCACTTTGAACATTGAGTCATGTCAGCAAACTCTGCTAAATATTTAATGGGAGGCTAACGGTAGGATTAGATTTGTTCAATTTTTAAAGAAGAGGGACCAAAATTGAGTAATTAAAACTAGGGGGACTAAAATCACTCATTTACAAAAGTATAGGGACCAAAATTGAGCAATTAAAATTAGGGGACCAAAATCACCCATTTACAAAAGTATAAGGACAAAAAATGTATTTAAGCCTTTTTGAAAATGCAGAACGCTCAGCAGTCAGACGGTTGGCTCAGTCCGATTCACAATCGGTTTAGCCGATTTAACCACCGAGTGATGACGCCAGCTCCGGTTCACACGCATATCTGATCCAAACACCTGACCGAACCGGTCAGTGGACCGGTTCCCGGTTCAACCGGTCGGACCAATCCGGTCTGGTCCAGTTTTGATAACAGTGTTTTATATGATTTATGTTTAAAAACGTTTTTCTTAAAAGTAATTTTGTATTAAAAATTATACATTTTTTCACTCAACACAAAAAAATTACAATTTATAATTAATGTTAGATCAAATCAAACGTAGATTCAAAGATAAAATCATTTTGATTAAAAAATATTTATATCTTCAAATATGAGTTTAGGTGCACCAAACACAAATCTAAATATGCTAAATATTAAATTTACTTAAATTTATAAAACTCGTCCATTCATACACGAAATTCATAAATGTTTTGTACTACTAGTAGATACAATGAAAGAGAAAATAAAAGGAAAAATAAAAGAAATTTAAAGAGAAAACTGGAAGAAACTTAAGGCGCGCACATGCATTTTATTAATGGTGTTGGTGACTACTAATAAGTTTGTATTGCTTGCATATCATTAATGGTGTTGGCCGCGTCACTTCAATCCCTGTCACACCATCTAGCTACCTTGTATTGAGAGCAACGCTAAAGTCATTTTCCACATTCAGAATCTTTCTTTTACAAAGTTATTATCTACCTTTGTGCATTTTTTTTGCAAAGAACCATGATACTGAGTTGATAATGTTATATTACATACTTATATTTATAAACAATTTCTATATCCTGGGCAACATGATAAGAAATTAAAAGTGAAAATTTTTTATTAGAAAATATAATTATCACGATGTTTGATGCATTAATAATATATTAAATGTTACATTTTTCAATAAAATCTTTACTTTTTTTATTTATTATCATATAGTACAATATTACACATGTTAGAAAAACTATATTTATAATAATGCTAATGGAAAGACAGGTACTGTCATGACTTATTTGATTCCATATATATGCATATATTGTAGAGGCTTCACTCTTAAGATATTGGCACACACAAAAGTGCGCATTAATCTCTTTTTTTTATCACTAGCAACTGATTTGATTGAAAAAAAGAGCAAAAGTGTGGTGGCTTGGAATTTGACACATCATGCCAAAAGCTGAGATGGCAAAATAGACATGCATGAGATGACAATGGGAACTTGCGATTCAATTTTAATATGGGGAGTTTGTTTCAAGGTTTTATATCATATTCCTAGGAATGATGTTCCCGTGAATCCTATTACCGGGAATGTTATTCTCGGGTAAAATTTTTAAACATGTTTGGTTGATATTTAATATTCCCGATAATATTTTTAAAATTTGTTTATTTTAAAAATGAAAAAATTTAAAAATAGAAAAAATATAGTATAGTGAAGTGAGAGTGGGAAGTTATTTTAAAAATAACTTCCATTCCCATGGGAATGTAAGATTCCCACCCCTCACCATGGGAATAAAATGTAACTAGAACATGAATAAATAACTTTCCTGGGAATCAATAATACCCGGGAAGAGGAGTGCTAGCAACACACTCTTTTGAACACTCTCCCAAATACACTCCATGTGATTGGTTAAAATTCACATGGGTCCCATCAAATTTGTGGGTCTCACTCCCAAGTGGTGGGACCCATGTGAATTTTAACCAATCACATGGAGTGTGTTAGGGAGAGTGTTCAAAAGAGTGTGTTCCTAGCATTCTTCTACCCGGGAATATGATTTTTAAAACTTCTACCAAACGTGGGAAAGTAGCATTCCCAAGTTCACTTTTCCGGGAATATGTTTCTATAACCCGAAACAAACTCCCCAATATATAATAATAATAGATAGATAGATTGAATTACTTTGTTTTTGCATTTGAGACTTATTCATATTGTTATAAACTCCTATTTTATATTTGTTGTATGCATTGTCTTTAAACCAGATCTTTCTCTCAACCGCAAAAAAGAAAAATGAACTTTTAGTGTTGTTCAAAGATTACTCAGTTATGAACTTTCCCTATATATGCAAGATGGAACATACTGCAGTAACCATAGCCTATTAAGCATCAACATGATTTTCGGTAAGAATAAACGTAGGTTTAGGTTGGGTTAGTTTGGGGTGACACAACTAATCACACTTATAGACTATGATCAGCTTGGTATATGTAAAAATTGGGGTAAAAACATGATGGATCAATGTTCAAAACAATTTTAATGATAAAATTTGTTTAGGTATGATAAATGTAGGGAACCAATCCATAATCCCACCATATCAAATTATGCAAATTCAAATTCTACGATCAAGTTTGCTAATAAACAAATGCACATTTGTATTGACAAAATCTAATAATACAGATAACCTATATATAACAGAATGCACAAATGACAGATTTCTAATTGACTAAGTTTCTAAGGTATTTTCATCATACAATAAATTTGGTTTGTTATTTTTCATCCAAAATTTTACTATTTCATATATGTGCATACAAGTACAGTACTATTTCATTTTAGAAGGTTAAATTTCTTTGACTAATTGCAAGCTGTTTGATTCAGCAATATAGTTGAAGCAAAGCAAAACAAATGAAAATGATTCAATTCTGTAAGGAAAATCACAGTTATTGCATCCAGGCAATGTTTTTCTGCTGCCATTATTCATGGTTTCAAATTATTTTGCCCACTCCACAACTACCTGCTTCATTCTAAGTTTAATCTGTAATTCTGCATTAAGCATAGCTTCATTACATGGTAGTGGCTTCCAGAAGAAGGAAAAACAATCTAATTGCAGTTGGTTTAAGGTTTAAGAACAAAGTAAATATTCAAAATAAAGGAATAAGATAAAAATATAGCTGGAAAAACACATAAGCTCTTACAAAAAAGTTGATAATTTAGCCTTTCTTTAAACAATCACCTTTTAAAAAATTGTAGTTCTGTTGCCCCTGAAATAAGCTTAATCCAAACAAAAAAATTAGCAGTAACTTCACATCAAAGTAAACCCGATTCATTTTCAAATTGTATCTTCTAAGTTAGAGACTCAGCCACATTTTATTCCATTCCATAAATTCATATATAATTAAATAAAAAAACCCATTTCATACATCTGGATAAAATAAGACTTCTCTAACAGCTACAATGCATCAACTAAGGGCTTGATAAGGTCATTTGTTTTATATCCTTATTGAAGGCATTCTTTATAAGGAAGCCATCATTATACAATCACTGGAAAGTACAGGTCTTGTTTCATTAATATGTTAGTAGGTCTTTATATGGACCATTTCCACTAATTGCTTTGATTTGAATTATCATATCTCGTACTACATATTCAAGGGTCAAACAATTAGCTACCGAGCACCCCATGCAACCTTCACTGATTTCATAATGCTAGCCAGTACAAAATCCTACTAGCAAAATTCCTACCCTGGCCTGCACCACAGACGTAGTCTTAAATCAGGCAATCAATATGACAAAATTATAACATCAAGGAACATGATAATTTATTTTTCCCTTGTCTTTGCCAAATGTAACATCCCAAAATTTGAGAAAATCTAGAATTAGAATTAAAGTACCTATAAATTATTTTATGCAAGTAATTAATAAAATAATAATAAGAATAGTACAATTTAATTATGATGATATTAATGGATTAGAAATATGTTAAATAAATGAGATATAAGATTTGGATATTAGAAGATATAATAATATCAAGGGTTAATAATAATAATCTCAAATAATTATTATCATTATCATTATTATTATTATTATTAGTATTAGTATTATTATTATCATTATTATTATTAGTTGTATTATTATTAGTATTAATTAATTAAATGGGAAAGAAAAGAGGTAATTAGGGTTTGAGACAGAAAAGAAAGGGAAGGGAAAGGGAGAAGAGGGGCAGGCGGCCGTAAGGGAAGGAGAAGGAGAAAGGGAGAAAAGGGAAGGAAGAAGGAGGAAGAGAAAGGGAAGAATGGAGGGGAAGAAAGAGGTCAAGGGAGAGAAAGAGAGATCGAGAGAGGGAGGAAGAAAGCGGCCATGGAAGAGAGGGAAAGAGTAATTGCACTTGCTCAAATATTTTGCCATGAAAGAGTCTTCGCCAAATATTTTCCTATTGCGAAACATGAGTATATCTGAACAGCATAAATCTCACTTGCTCATCCTTCAACATGAGAATCAATATAATTGAAATAAGGGCTATTCACATCTTGGTTTCAACAATTACATGTATTGTTCCAAATTAAAAAAGGTACCAAATAGTAATTGCACCTTATAAACTATGCTAAATGTATATGATTCAAGAACAATTGGCTTCATTTGGGAAAGCAATGTTAGTAGATACTAATGACTCAATTGTAGGAGATCAGTAAAATATTTCAACTTTTAAATCAAATTACATGGAAGCATTCAAAAAATAATTACTTCTCCTGCCTCTGCATCAATTCAGACACTACAAAAAAAATTGATTTTAGTGGCAACTTATTTCTGGCGGTCTTAAGTAAACACCACAAACTGATACTTTTCTGGCATTGTACTTGACCGCCAATTGATATTTTTCACCTATTTTTAATTCTTTTTAATTTTTTTTGGCATAACTACAGGATTTCAATCGCTGAAGCCCATTCTCGTATTGTTACTGTGCTTCTTTCCCCTTTCTATCGCTGAAACCTGAAACCCTTTCTTCATCGCTCCTCATCTTCACTATTTCGCATTCCTCGTCATGGAAGCTCCCAATCGAAGCACCTCTCTGTTTCACATTCGCTATTTTGAGTTTCGTTAGGGCTCATCTCCTCGTTTGAAAGGTCAATCTCTCTTTCTCCGATCTTCAACTTTATACATTCTTCAATTTCTGTAAGGTTGGTCTCTCTCTATCTTAGTTGATGTTGATCTATCTGTTTTTGTCTATTCCGGACCACCATTCTTCTCTATTTGACAATGCTTGCCATGGAAGCTTTGAACGTAAGCTCTCATATGACATTTCTATCTTCTATATCTTCCAAGATCGACCTTGAAGCTGGCCTCTTCAAACAAATCCAATGCCATGTTTTTCTCGAAACTGATGGTAATTTCACTTTTATCTCTTTCGTATTCAATTTTCAGTTTTAGGTTAGAGCAATTTGTACTTTGATAATCCATGATGAGAGCAATTGTTCTTTTCTATCGATTAAATACATTGTGATTTTAAATTTCAATTTAATTCATTTTGTTTGTTGATTTGAGAAATCATTGAAAATTTGAATTGTGAAGTTGAAGCTTGTTACTCGCAAGGTTCAGTTGATTTAATATTATCTCTATCATTTGACTGGAATTTGATTTGAACTTCATTTTTTAGAAATTATTAAATTTGAATAACTAATTTGATTTGTATGGATATCCTAATTAATATTCTTAATTCCCGATGTATTTGTGAAAGATAGAAGTGTAAATTAGTTATTGACATTTTGTGATAATCGCTTGTTCAGATAATTTTGTGAAAAAATTTAATATATTAGGAATGTATCAACATTAAGTATTGATACTATATTTTGATTGTTTAAAGTTAAGAATTTTATCTAATTATCTTGTAAATGGTACAAGAAACATGATGTGGTTAATCTTTTATAAGCCTATTATTTGTACACATGCTCTAATAGTGATAATCTAGCAGATTATGCAATCTACTGATATGAATAGATAATGACTACATCTTCATACTCATCAAGTTTTGCTTATTATCATTATTTAGGAAGTCTTGAAAAAATATAGAAGAATAACCATTGGGGTATTTTTTTTAGGCTCTTATGGTGCACTCTTGTCTTTCTGAAATCAAGTGGAAAAAATATAGGAGTAGATCAGTTTATTATTAAGAGGATGCGAGCAGTGTTTAATAACCAAATACAGTTCCACAAAATGTGTATTTAATCTATGTTTTTTTGCCTTTATTTTTTTTGTTCATTTTTATACTTAATCTCCCTGTTATATTTTACCTTTCATTGAACCTAAAGCATCTTAATTGAAGTTGGAAGCAGAAATTCTTAATAACTTTCTAAATACCTCAGTAATCAACTAGTCATATTTATTTAGAAATATAACATATGAATTGATTAAGGTATATAATACCAGTACTTAAAAATGTCGAAAGTTTTAGGTGGAAAATATAGACTTCTTCGCAAAAAAGAAAAAGAAGATTTCAAAAGTAAATAAATTTATTCAAACCAAGAGGAATACATAATGACCAAGCTAATTATTGAACTCTCCTGGAACCATCATCCCCAAGCTTCAGCGGCTGTAGCTCATTCTAATATTTAGGAATATATAAATATTTTAGTGAGTTCTATAAAGTGTAACTATTTTTTTCATGTTTGAATGTTTGTTAGGTTGTTAAAAAGAGAAAGTAAAAAAAGGCAGATAAACACGTGGCAGAAAATATAAAAAAAAAAATTAATTGAAGTTTAGTGGCGATTTTAGATCACCAGAAAGTAATGTAAATTAAATGCCAAAGTATTGCTTATTTCTGGCGGTTTGTGACTGCCAAAAGCAATTACTGGCGGTTACGCCAGCGTTCCAACAAAAAACGCCACAACATGCTTTGTGGCACAAGTAATGCTGGCGCGGCCCCTGACTGCCAGAATTGTGTTTTGTGGCGGTCCTAGACCGCCAGAAATGAAAAAATAACCCCCACTAAATAACGTTTTTTTTGTAGTGGAAAGACATGATATCCAACACAAAGGTAAGAGAGTTTCCATAACCACACTTGGTCTTCAAATAATAAGACTCCTATTCAAAGCCTGTTGGAATAAGGAGGACTTGCCAAACCATCTCTTGTTAATAAACATCACAAACATAAACCAACCACTATAACAGTATTGCCTCCAAAGCAGGGTTGGTGGAAGAGAATCAACGAGTGTTACAGTATCACCCACCAAGTTTCAAGTTCCTAACACTAATTGTCTTTTTCGGTTGTTACACTTGCCTATCATCATGTACAGTACTTATGATGCAGAGACCACTTTTAACCTTCTATAGTAAAAATAACAATACAAAGTCAAATCTCACTAAGTTTCAAGATCCACAATGTTATAAAAAAAAAATCTGCAACACAAATAAAATCAGTGGGGCAAGTGGGTTTATTTATCAGCAGCCAAATAAACATGGACTATCAATTTTCACAATAATCCCATCAACTAATTAACTTCAAACACATTTTCTTGATAAGTTTTTTTTTT
This sequence comes from Sesbania bispinosa, assembly GCA_026901365.1. Lineage (NCBI taxonomy): Eukaryota > Viridiplantae > Streptophyta > Magnoliopsida > Fabales > Fabaceae > Sesbania > Sesbania bispinosa. The sequence goes on along the minus strand of QLOH01000355.1, from coordinate 1,077,023 downwards.
CTTATCCCTAGTTCTAGAAATAAAACCTACCAAGAACAGATTCAAGATTTAGACAAATAAAAATCTTGCATAAGCATTGACACAAAACTACATAAATAGTGGCCTGAATTTTAGATCCATGGTAGCCTACCCGGTGCTACCTCACGAACTTTGTAAAATGAACAGGCCATTTCAAACATCAGCTAACTTAATATAGACTGCTTCCATTGATAACAGGATTTGGTTTGAGAAACAACACCACAATCACCTCCTTATATAGAATGGAACCTGATAATATATGCAAGGATAGTTTTGGTTCAAAAATTCAAATTTAAAATTGCTAACATTACAATGCTTTCTTTTACTGCTCACCAAACATCCGCAACTAACTAACAGAATGTGTGTTAGAAAGTCAAATAAAACTGACAAAATGTGACCAGTGCAATCTGGTTTATTTTATTTCTTTTCAATGTATCAGTTCACCTTTAATAAAAGGGCTATAAACTTATTAATCATGCCAATTGCTCATCTGAACTCTTCCATTAGGTTTCATCATCACTATATTTTAGTGCAGATCAACAATTTTCATATAATTAAGTAACCTGAACAGGATCATCATATACTTCTTCCAAGCGTTTTGAGTACAAATCCTATGTTAAAAATATGTCTCAACTATTTCACACAAGTCTCACCTCTATTGCCTGCAAATTCTATTTGGTTAATTGGTACAAGCTATCATAAACCCAGTTCCTTGATTCCTACTTGGCTTAACACCAAACAATGTGTACATAAGTGATCTGCATCAGCAATTACAAATCCAAATCAAATTACTTTCCATAAACAACTGTGTAATCTTTAAAAGAAATTCAAAACAAAAAAAATGAAAATAGTGGAAAAGTTAGTCAATTAACCAAGAAGATTGTAATATTATAGATTTCTGAATAACAAATTTAAGAATTTATTTTTTATCATAGTAGAAGCCTTAAAATGTGAAGAGATAGAAAAAATAAATTAATTTTTAATATCATACTCAACTATATTTTATGATTGAAAAATAAAGGTTAACATATACATGTAAATATTGAATTACTATATATGCGTTGAAACCATTTCCCAATTACATACTATATTCTCAATTTTTATACTGCATATCACTATAAACTATTCTTCTGCGAATAGGGGGCACTTTACACACCAAGAACCAGCATATAGACCTTTATAAGTTGTTGAGCACAAAAGATACTTATACATCAAGCTTAGATGAATATAGTATTTGTTCAGTTAGACAGAACTTTAAAAGCTCACATTCAGATTTGCAATTGAACAAATATTAGTCTTTCATATAAGCTAAATTTTATACAACTACAAGTGTAGGAAATCCAAAGCAAAATGTGATTCGACAAGTGTCTAGGATAGAAGGGAGATGCCTTCAGAAATCACATAATCTGTCAAAATCTTGTTTGTAGCCTCCGTAGGATGAAGACTATCTCAGAATACATATTGAGGATGAATACTATCCCAGAATACATATTGAGATGCATTAACACATGTTCCTATGGATTTGTGATTGCACAATATAGCAGTCTCTAGCGAGCCCGTTCCGCAACAACCTTTCCTTGCTTCAAATAATCCTGTGATAATGAAACAAATTAACAATCCCGGTTATAAGGCATGCAAATAGCTAGCTAAGCTGAGTATAATTAAATTTTGTACCATATTTTGAAGAATCCGTTAATATGTCATGGAGGGGTTGAAAGATATCAAGGACCACCAAATTGAGGCCAGGAAGCACTGTTCGCAAACTTTGAGATGTGGCATTGAGCTTTTTATTGAAGTTAATAGCATCATTGTTTATGCTCACCACACAATCGTTGATATGAGAGCCAAGCATAGTGATGGTTGATAGGGTCGGCCCAACGTATACGTAGGCCTAAAGCAAACTATAAAAATGGGGTCTAATTTTAAGTGATAAAAGACAAAAAATGACCTATATATTTTTTAAAAAAGTATGAGTCTATTTTTACAAAAAGAAACATATATATACTAAATTTATTTTTATAAGAAAAAAGTATTTTTAATTATTATCTATTAACTAATAATTAGTAATATTTTTATATTTGATATAAAGATTTTATTAAATTTTGGGTAAAACATGTTTTTGATCTTTATAAATTTAAGTACATTTGGGTTTGATTCTCATAATTTAAAACCAATTTATTGAGTTTTTCTTTCTTAAAATTGCCTCAATTTAATCCTTATCACCATTCTCGCTAGGGAATAAAAATATTCTTGATAAGAAATCCTAAAGACTAAAAACACACTTGATGAAAATTAATTTGTGATGATTTTAAAGAGAGACTCAACAAACCAATTTTAAGTTATGAGATCCAAAATTAAATATTTAATTTTACATGAACTACAAACATATTTTATCCTTAATTTTAATATATAAAATATACCTAAAATATTTGAGGCCTTGTAACAGGGGAGGCCTAAAGCGGTTGCTTTACCTGCCTACCCCTGAGGCCGGCCCTGATGGTTGATGGCGCGCAACCTATTGGAGGTAATGTTGTCTCACCAATCTTCCTTGCTCCCAGTGCATATAAATCCTGCCATAGGCATGATTAGAAATGCAAATCAAAATCAGCAAAGTTCTTTAGCAGAGACAAAATATCTTTCTTTTTATTTTGAGTTTTGGAAATTTTTAATCAATGACATCCATTTCTTAATAGTTTACTGAGGCAAGATATAAGGTTGAGAAAAACATACCTGAATGAAAATGGAATAACATCGCACAAGAATGTCTGAGAATTGATCAACCATATGTAGTAGTTCTGAATGAAATCAATGCTACCAGCACCAACAATATATACCGCACGGGATATGATCGATAATGCATTTGATTGTCCTGCTATCTTCACAGTTTACTCTGACAGTCCTTGTAGTGTTCCAACTGCTCGTTCTATGGAATTGTACCCTACAGCCCAAACCAAAACAAATCAGAACTTACCAATATAATCATATAATGTTAGGTAAAGAAAAAACATAATACAACATTTAAAATTATTTACATATAGTTTGCTTGTAGAATCAGAGTAACCAGAAGAAGATGAGGCAAAGTTGGCACCATTAAAGAGGTTTTTTCCTTTGGTCTCTAAGTTGAGGTAAGCTGGTTGATAAGAGGTAAATCCACAGAATTCAGCTGCAAAGAATAAATGAATTAATGAAACAAAGATCAAATCCTAGTTAGTAAAAATAAAAAATAATGTGGGTATTATGGAAAGGATGCAGACACATATAGCTATATGGGTATTTCTGAGGGGAAGGAAAATACATGTGAAATCTATGGCAAGCTTTCCATTGCAAAACCGTCCAATGGGATTCTGATTTTTGAAGTCTGTTCCATAAGGAGGAAAGTTTGCTTTAACAACCGTTAATATGTTGTTGTTATTTCCTACCTACAGAATAGAATCCCCAAATATAAAAAATGCAGGAAAAGAGTCTGTTCATAGGTTACATTAAACAGCACAACCACAAGAAGAAAAGAAGTCAAGTAATAACTTGAATATCCCATGTTTCTAATTAATATTTAGCAATGAGGGTTTTGTTCTTGCAAACAAACACAGAGACAAAGTCAGAAGATGGGTTATAATATTGGAAAGTGATACTTTGACTATGTGCTTTTAGGTTGGTGCTTGTTGCCTATATATAGTGACGCTGGTTTGACAAGGCTACCATCCCGAGAATCTTATTAATGTTGAAACGTAAGTATTGTCAATAGTAAATATGTTGTTATTGTGAAAATCAAGAATGTAGTCCCAAAAATGAAAAAAATGCACGATAAAATAAGAGGCTGTGCATTGATTATATTAAATGAGAGAAATTTGCTTTAACAACAATAAATATATTATTATTGTTTAACATAAAAAATAGAGTCCTCAAATGTGATAAATTCAGGAAAAAGGGGCTGTGCATCGGTTATATTAAGAACCAACAAAAAGAAAGGAAGTTAAGTAAGAATATAAATATCCCATATTTCTAATTAATCTTCAGCAATGAGCTTTTTATCCATGCAAATAAACACCTAGAGGAAACAGTCCTTGGAGATGGGTTATAGTATTGGGAAATGGTACTCTGACTATGTGCTTTAAAGTAGGTGCTTGGTGCCTATACATAGTGACGCTGGTTTTGACAAGTTATCATCCCAAGAGTTTTATTAATGTTCAAGTGCAGGTATTGCGTAATGGATAATTGCAGACTTATATGTTTCGTCACATCACATCACAGGGTAACATAACACATGAAAAATTAGTGTATATGAAATTACATTGGTATTTATCAAAATTTATGAATGTTTACATACCACATATATATTTTAGGGTTATATTTTCGGTGTCTGAAATGTGACTTAAATTTGGTTTTAATTCCTAAACTTTACAATAGTTGGTTAAAGTCTTTTATGTTCTGAAATCACGCAACATTAGTTCCACATGTTTTGAAATCACGTAACTTTAGTCCCTCCCCTTGACACCGTTAATTTTGACGTGATTTTAGAACATGATGGACTCAAACCAATGGTTTTAAAGTTTAGAGACTGAAACCAAATTCAGGTTAAATTTCAGGGACTAAAAACATATTTAACCCTATATTTTATAACATAAGTTGATGGAAAATTTAACCAATTACAATCATCAACGTCAAAAACATTATTTAAATTATGTCAGGTTTGTATGAAGATTACTTGGTTGGTGTGCTCAAGATTAATAAAGTTGTAACCTACAGATTGTTTGGTTTGTGTGCCTAATTTACGTTAACATTTAACAATATTAATTAGTTATAATCTTTTATAAGAAAACTTATTGGTATTTAAATTATAGGGTAAAAATAAATCACATATGATAAAAAGCTTACATAAAAAATTTTAATATTTAGATTACTGAAAGAATAATATTAAAATAAAAATGAATATGAAATTTTTGTTGATTACAATTACATTAAAATTTATTAAACAAAAATAAACGGTTCACATCTAAATTTAAACTACATTTTAATTGAATTTTTTAGTATAAATTTGTGTTAATTGTAATTATTTCACTTATGTTTTGTTGTTTTTAGTTATAAAAATATAAAAAAAAATTAACTAATAAAAATGAATGACTTTTTTAAAAAAAGAATAATTAATCAAACTTTGTTTAATTCCGTACATCAACTAATACCAGTTGATACCTTGAATCTAAAAAAAGTTAAGGGTTCGATAATTATGAAGGATAAAAATTAGAAAAAAAAATAAATACTTCTTAAAATTTGTAAAGGGGTCTTATATTAAAGGGCATGAAAATTTTTAAAAAGAGATCATATAAATAGAACCCGAGATAGTTCTCTCTTTAGCCCTATTTATAAGATATTTATAAGACAAGGTTTGAAATGTTTTGAGGGTCCCATTTATAAGATATGTACAAATGTATAAATTTATGAGCATTTAATATTTTTTTCAAAGACCATGAAAATGAAGTTTAATTTTAAATATTAGTAAGTTTGGAAGGTTGTAGAGTATTTTTTAAAAAAGAAACCAATGTATTAATTACTTATAACATATTTTCTTAATATGTGATTTGGTCTTTACTGTCTTATACTCCTTCTGGTCCTAGTTATAAAAACCTTTTAATCACTTCACACATATTAATGAAATTAGTTTATTTAGTTGATCACAATAAATTTATCAAGAATATGTATCATCATTCCATAATTAGCCTTGAATTTATTGAGACTCATTATCTTTCTCTTTTCATATAATTACTATATCGTATTAATCTTCTCCATAATTAATTACTCATCTATCTCCGGAGTAATTTTGTCAAAAAATAATTAATGCAAGAGACAATTTAAAAATGTTCCTAAAAAAGGACCAGAACCAATTGTCTAAAAGATTTTTATAATTAAGTTCAGAGTAAAGAGCATGTCAAGAATCTTCTTTTTACTGTCCCCTATCAAAATCAAATTCACCTGAAAAGATATATAAAAATAGATCATATAAAAAAATTAACTCACCATGTGTTTGAACACACCTCCCCGTTTAATTCCACGTGACATAAGAATAACAACTAAATTAAAATAAAAGTCAGGTGAAATAAAGAACAACAGGTAAACTAAGAGAAAAGTCAACTAAAATAAAGAATCTCATAAAAAAAACTCCTAAATTAATGTTATCAATGCAAGGAAGTTGAGAATAATTATAATAGTGATTAAAATATTATTGTTCTTGAGTAAATATGGCACACAATATAACCCATCCCATTAATGTAAATAAGGCTAGTAGTTGTAACAGTGATTAAAGTGCTCTTGTCGTGTTGTATATATAGATTTAGTATGGTTTAAAAGTAGAAGCCTAAAAAAGACTCACACAGACATTAAATGAAATTTAATAGTTCAAGAAAAATAGTATAAATTATTGATAAATTTATTATTATTAAATAACTAACTAAATTTCTTAATTCATAATGGACAATTTATTAAGAAAATAATGTTCACTATTTTATATGCAGTGTGGATGAAACAAAATATCTTTGTCTTAGAAGATAATAAAGTGGATAGTGCATAAACATTGTCAAAGGCGAACTCCTTCATGTCCTATGCAAAGGGTCATGTAGTAAAGTCTGAAAAGATATGTAATTCTCCACCACCAAATAAAGTCAAGCTCTTCTCTGCTCAGGGTTATGTAGTGAAATCTGAAAAGATATGGAATTTCCCACCACCAAATAAAAGTTAAATGTTGATGCAGCCGTGCAAAATGGACAGGGGATTGGTTTAGGGTTAGTGTTTCAAAATGAAGAAGGCAAATTACTTGCTGAGAAACTAAGTATATTTGTTTCCCTCATATTGATGTGGACTACATTGAGGCTCTTGCAGTGAGAATTACAACTTGTTTAAGATCTCCCTTTCTCTATTGTGTTCTGAAACCACTATATGAAAGTGACTTCTCTATGGAAGACTGTGCAGCCAAACTATATATTCCTAGAACACCAAAGGAAGTGGTTGATGCTATTGCAACTTGTTGGATTGAAGAAGATCCACCTTAAATTTCTAAACTTTTTTTAGAAAAAAAAATCCTATAAAAACTAGTAGTATAAATTATGATAAATTTATCAACGGTTTTTCTAACATGTGCAACCTTGCACATGATAAGAAAACAAAAGTGGAAAAGTTTTATTGGAAACTATGACTTTTAACATTACCGATGCATTGATTGTTGTGATAGTTGTAATTTTCAATAAAATTTTTCCACTTTTATTTTCTTATCATGTGCAAGTTAGAAAAATCCATTTATCAATTAATATAAATTATTACATCCATTCCAAAACACTTGTTATTTAAAATAATATTGAGAAATTTTTAAATGTGTTCTAAATAGAAGTATAATTGAAAAATTTAATTAATCTTGGATTTCTAAAACATAGCACTAATGGGATTGGTATCTAGTTTGTATTGCGTGCCTTATTTACCATTCTTAGCACTAATGCACCAAAATTAATCAACTTAGTTAAATGAGTTAATAATAATGATAAATTTACCAACAATTTATACCAGAGTCCCGCGCTAACGATGGTATTAATTACATTTAAAATGATAAATGTTACACAATCTCTTTAAAACTTTTTAATTTTAGATTCTTAATCAATGTTCTTAAATCACTCGTTATCATTTTCTTTAATACTATTAGTTTTTGAAAATTACTAGTATTGGTTAACATGACACAACATAAACTCAAGTAATAAACGCACGAGAAGAGAAAAGAAATGAAAAAAATTTAAAGACAAAAAAAGTTTTGTTAAGTTGTGCCTTTAGAATAATGGTTAAGGAATCCATATATAAAAAATTTTTATTAAAAATCACGATATTCATTGCATTTGTATCAAAAAGTATTATACTCCCTCCGGTCTTAAATATAAGCAATAAAAAATTCATTTGTGTTGGTCTAAAATATAAGCAAATTTCAACTAACTTTGCTTTATTTAATGAACTCGGACTAAAATATCCTTTACTTAAATTCAAATTGTTCTATCCAATGACCCTATTTAATGAATCATGTAGAGATAGTGTTTTCACTTGAAACAAGTTTTAATAAAATTGGAGTATCCTATGGAGGGCAATTTAGAGAATACAATTCATTTTTAGATGACATCAAAAAAATTTAATGAAGTTAACTAACATTTCTTAATTAGCGTAAGTTAGTTTTTTTTTACTTATATTTGAGACCGGAGGGAGTACACTCCAATAAAAGTTTTGTATTTCCAAAGAAAAAAAAAGTGAAAGAGATATAAAAGCACTCACAATATTACACTAACGGGATGAGTTATAAGTATGTATTGTGTGGCTTTTTACTAGTCTTATTTACTCAAGACTGTAACACTTTTATCACAATTACAACTATTACCAACTTTCTTTCATCGATAGCACTAATTAAAGAGCTTTTTACAAATTTCTATGTCATTTTACTTTTCTCTAATTTTAATTGCTATTCCTTATTCACTTGGTTTTATCATAGTTTAATTGTTGTTCTTATGCCAAGTGAAGAAGAGGTTTTCAAACACATGGCAGGTCAATTCTTTTACATGATCTCTAGTGCATTTGACATTTGCTTACACTCGAATTTGATTTTGATAGGGGATAATAAAAAATACTCCTTCCAATCCTATTTATTTCTCTTATCCTAATTATAAGAACTTTTTGGATAATTGGTCTTGATCTTTTTTATAAGAACATTTTCAAATTATCTACTGTATTAATTATTTCTTGACAAAAATATCGTCATTAGTAGAGATAGGTGAGTAATTATCTAGTGGAGAGAAAATGAGACAACTAAATGGAAGAAAAAAGATAATGAGTCTCAATAAATTGAAGGGTGATCAATTAGACAAATAAACTAACTTCCTTAACCTGTTTGAAGTGGTTAAAAGACTCTTATAATTAGGACTAAATAACACATACTAAGAAAATATGTTATATGTAATTATTACATTAATTTTTTTAAAAAAAATACTCTACAATATTCCAAATTTATCCCTATTTAATATAATATTAAACTTCATTTCCATGTAATTGTGACATTTTAAAACCTTCACTGATCAACAAGGATAAATATGGAGAAAAAAAATAAATGGTCCTAAATTTGTGTGTTTATAAATGAAACTATCAAAATATTATAAACATTGTCTTATAAATAGAACCAAGGGGAGTACTATCTCATGTTCTATTTATATGATCATTTTAAAAAAAATCATGGAACTTATTATAGGACATTTTACAAATATTAAAAAAGCATATATTTCTTTTTTTCGATATTTATCCTTCATAATTATTGAACATTCAAACTTTGTATTGTAATTTCAAAATCTTAATTGATGTGAGGAATTAAATAGAATTTCATAAATTATTTTTTTAATATTTTAACAATTAAAAATAAAACATGAGTAAAATATTTACAATCAACACAAATTTATACTAAAATTTCAATTAAAGTGTACTTTAAATTTAAATTTAGATATTAATAAGTTTTATGTGGAATATTTATTTCTGTGTAATAAATTTTCAAGTAAATATAATCAATACAAATTTAATATTCTTATTTTTTTTATTTATCCTGTTCGAGCCGGAAACATCCAAATCATGGTGGGGCTAGCTCTTCCAGCGGAGATTTTTTCCATCCACAAGACTCGAACCCGAGACCTTGCTTAAGGGGAAACAAGCATGTACCACTTGAACCAACCCCCGTTGGTTAATATTCTTATTTTGTTTTAGTATCATTCATTTGGTAATTTAAATATTGATTTGTTTTTATGTAAACTTTTGATCATATTATTAGATTTATTTTTACCTTATAATTAAAATATTAGTAAGTTTTCTTATAAAAGATAACAACTACTCTCTCCGGACTCAATTATAAGAAAAAAAAAACACTCTCCTAAGGTGGAATAAAATATAAGCAAAAGTTAACTAATTTCAACCTATTAGATGATATCATCCCAAATTGCCCTTTATTTAATTCATATTTTATTTTCCAACCACTCTATTTAATGTAACATGTGCCAATAAAAAAAGAATATGTCCACTTGAAACAAGTTTTAATAAAATTAAATGTAGAGTAATTTAACAAATATAATTACTTTTTAGATGAAATCAAGAAAATTAAATGAGTTTAACTAACTTTTTTTAATAAGTAAAAATATAGTTATTTTTGCTTATAAATGGGTCCGGAGGGAGTAATTAAGATTGTTAAATGTTAATGCAAACCAAACGCACAAACCAATCAATCATTAAGTTACAACTTCATCGATCTTCAGGCACACAAACCAAGCAATTTTCGTGCATATCAGGCAAAATTCAAATAATGTTTTTGGCGTTGATATTACTGTGAAATTCTCAAAACTAGAGTTTGACTTTAAATCAAGTTTTTACAACTCAATCAAAATCTGAAAATCTCTTTTTTGTGATTTTAAAACTGTTTATTTTCAAAACCACAAAGAGAAGTTTTTTATTTTTAGTTGTAAAACTTTCATCTAAAATTTTTAAAAAACAAAAAACTGAAACAACAAAAACTAAAATCTTGCAACCACCCCAAACGGAACCTAACTAATTAGTCCTTAGAATGTGTGTTTTGGTGAAATTAAAGTCTTATAATTAGCACTAGATGTAGTATAAATTCTATAAAAAATAAAATAATAACATATATAAAATATGTGTCATAAATATCTATAATATTGATTACATAATGCATAAATAATACACAAAATATACTCGTTCAAATACCTAAAAAGATTTTATATATATATATATGATTAGCATGATTGTAAAACAAAACATATATATATATATATAATATTTTTTGTCCCTCTAATTTTAGTCAACAAAATTTACCGAAACTATAGTGACGAAAAATATATTTTACCCTAAAAAATATGTTAAAACTATTGTAAAAAAAACATGAGTGAAACAATACAAAATATTAAATAAAGGCTTAAATATGTCAATTAACCAAGAAGATTGTAATATTATAGATTTCTGAATAACAAATTTAAGAATTTATTTTTTATCATAATAGAAGCCTTAAAATGTGAAGAGATAGAAAAAATAAATTAATTTTTAATATCATACTCAACTATATTTTATGATTGAAAAATAAAGGTTAACATATACATGTAAATATTGAATTACTATATATGGGTTGAAACCCATTTCCCAATTACATACTATATTCTCAATTTTTATACTGCATATCACTATAAACTATTCTTCTGCGAATAGGGGGCACTTGTTACACACCAAGAACCAGCATATAGACCTTTATAAGTTGTTGAACACAAAAGATACTTATACATCAAGCTTAGATGAATATAGTATTTGTTCAGTTAGACGGAACTTTAAAAGCTCACATTTAGATTTGCAATTTATTAAATATTAGTCTTTCATATAAGCTAAATTTTATACAACTACAAGTGTAGGAAATCCAAAGCAAAATGTGATTCGACAAGTGTCTAGGATAGAAGGGAGATGCCTTCAGAAATCACATAATCTGTCAAAATCTTGTTTGTAGCCTCCGTAGGATGAAGACTATCCCAGAATACATATTGAGATGCATTAACACATGTTCCTATGGATTTGTGATTGCACAGTATAGCAGTCTCTAGCAAGCTCGTTCTTCCTTGCTTCAAATAATCCTGTGATAATGAAACAAAGTAACAATCCCGGTTATAAGGCATGCAAATAGCTAGCTAAGCTGAGTATAATTAAATTTTGTACCATATTTTTAAGGATCTGTTATTATGTCATAGAGGGGTTGAAAGATATCAAGGACCACCAAATTGAGGCCATGAAGCACTGTTCGCAAACTTTGAGATGTGGCATTGAGCTTTTTATCGAAGTAATAGCATCATTGTTTATGCTCGCCACACAATCGTTGATATGAGAGCCAAACATAGTGATGGTTGATGGCGCGCAACCTATTGGAGGTAATGTTGTCTCACCAATCTTCCTCGCTCCCAGTGCATATAAATCCTGTCATAGGCAAGATTAGAAATGCAAATCAAAATCAGCAAAGTTCTTTAACAGAAACAAAATATCTTTCTTTTTATTTTGAGTTTTGGAAATTTTTAATCAATGACATCCATTTCTTAATAGTTTACTGATGCAAGATATAAGGTTGAGAAAAACATACCTAAATGAAAATGGAATAACATCGCACAAGAATGTCTGAGAATTGATCAACCGTATTTAGTAGTTCTGAATGAAATCACTGCTACCAGTACCAACAATATATAACGCACGGGATATGATCGATAATGCATTTGATTGTCCTGCTATCTTCACAGTTTACTCTGACAGTCCTTGTAGTGTTCCAACTGCTCGTTGAATGGAATTGTACCCTACAGCCAAAACCAAAACAAATCAGAACTTACCAATATAATCATATAATGTTAGGTAAAGAAAAATCATAATACAACATTTAAAATTATTTACATATAGTTTGCTTGTAGAATCGGAGTAACCAGAAAAAGATGAGGCAAAGTTGGCACCATTAAAGAGGTTTTTTTCCCTTTGGTCTCTAAGTTGAGGTAAGCTGGTTGAGAGGTAAATCCACAGAATTCAGCTGCAAAGAATGAATGAATTAATGAAACAAAGATCAATTCCTAGTTAGTAAAAATAAAAAATAATGTGGGTATTATGGAAAGGATGCAGACATATAGCTATATGGGTATTTCTGAGGGGAAGGAAAATACATATGAAATCTATGGCAAGCTTTCCAATGCAAAACCGTCCAATGGGATTCTGATTTTTGAAGTCTCTTCCTTAAGGAGGAAAGTGTGCTTTAACAACAGTTAATATGTTGTTGTTATTTCCTACATCCAGAATAGAATCCCCAAATATAAAAAATGCAGGAACAAGAGTCTGTTCATAGATTACATTAAACAGCACAACCACAAGAAGAAAAGAAGTCAAGTAATAACTTGAATATCCCATGTTTCTAATTAATATTTAGCAATGAGGGTTTTGATCTGGCAAACAAACATAGAGACAAAGTCAAAAGATGGGTTATAATATTGGAAAGTGATACTTTGACTATGTGCTTTTAGGTTGGTGCTTGTTGCCTATATATAATGACGCTGGTTTGACAAGACTACCATCTTGAGAATCTTATTAATGTTGAAACGTAAGTATTGTCAATAGTAAATAGGTTGTTATTGTGAAAATCAAGAATGTAGTCCCCAAAAATGAAAAAAAATGCACGATAAAATAAGAGGCTGTGCATTGATTATATTAAATGAGAGAAAGTTGCTTTAACAACAATAAATATATTATTATTGTTTAACATAAAAAAATAGAGTCCTCAAATGTGATAAATTCAGGAAAAAGGGGCTGTGCATAGGTTATATTAAGAACCAACAAAAAGAAAGGAAGTTAAGTAAGAATATAAATATCCCATATTTCCAATTAATCTTCAGCAATGAGCTTTTTATCCACGCAAATAAACACCTAGAGGAAACAGACCTTGGAGATGGGTTATAGTATTGGGAAATGGTACTCTGACTATGTGCTTTAAAGTTGGTGCTTGGTGCCTATACATAGTAGCGCTGGTTTTGACAAGGTTATCATCCCAAGAGTTTTATTAATGTTCAAGTGCAGGTATTGCGTAATGGATAATTGCAGACTTATATGTTTCGTCACATCACATCACAGGGTAACATAACACATGAAAATTTAGTGTATATGAAATTACATTGGTATTTATCAAAATTTATGAATGTTTACATACCACATATATATTTTAGGGTTATATTTTCGGTGTCCGAAATGTGACTTAAATTTGGTTTTAATTCCTAAACTTTACAATAGTTGGTTAAAGTCTTTTATGTTTTGAAATCACGCAACTTTAATTCCACATGTTTTGAAATCACGTAACTTTAGTCTCTCCCTTGACACCGTTAGTTTTGACGTGTCTTTAGAACATGATGAACTCAAACCAATGGTTTTAAAGTTTAGAGACTGGAACCAAATTCAGGTTAAAATTCAGGGACTAAAATCATATTTAACCCTATACTTTATAACATAAGTTGATGGAAAATTTAACCAATTACAATTATCAACGTCAAAAACATTATTTAAATTATGTCAGGTTTGTATGAAAATTACTTGGTTGGTGTGCCTCAAGATTAATAAAGTTGTAACCTACATATTGTTTGGTTTGTGTGCCTAATTTACGTTAACATTTAACAATCTTAATTAGTTATAATCTTTTACAAGAAAACTTACTCGTATTTAAATTATAGGGTAAAAATAAATCACATATAATAAAAAGCTTACATAAAAAATTTTAATATTTAGATTACTGAATGAATAATATTAAAATAAAAATGAATATGAAATTTGTGTTGATTACAATTACATTAAAATTTATTACACAAAAATAAACGGTTCACATCTAAATTTAAAGTACATTTTAATTGAATTTTTTAGTATAAATTTGTGTTAATTGTAATTATTTCATTTATGTTTTGTTGTTTTTAGTTATAAAAATATAAAAAAAAATTAACTAATAAAAATGAATGACTTTTTTAAAAAAAGAATAATTAATCAAACTCTGTTTAATTCCGTACATCAACTAATACCTTGAATCTAAAAAACGTTAAGGGTTCGATAATTATGAAGGATAAAAATTAGAAAAAAAATAATAAATACTTCTTAAAATTTGTAAAGGTGTCTTATATTAAAGGCCATGAAATTTTTTAAAAAGAGATCATATAAATAGAACCAGAGATAGTTCTCTCTTTAGCCCTATTTATAAGATATTTATAAGACAAGGTTTGAAATGTTTTGAGGGTCCCATTTATAAGATCGGTACAAATGTACAAATTTATGAGCATTTAATATTTTTTTCAAATACCATGAAAATGAAGTTTAATTTTAAATATGAGTAAGTTTGGAATGTTGTAGAGTATTTTTTAAAAAAGAAACCAATGTATTAATTACTTATAACATATTTTCTTAATATGTGATTTGGTCTTTACTGTCTTATACTCCTTCTGGTCCTAGTTATAAAAACCTTTTAATCACTTCACACGTATTAATGAAATTAATTTATTTAGTTGATCACAATAAATTTATCAAGAATATGTATCATCATTCCATAATTAGCCTTGAATTTATTGAGACTCATTATCTTTCTCTTTTCATGTAATTACAATATCGTATCAATTTTCTCCACTAATTAATTATTCATCTATCTCCGGAATAATTTTGTCAAAAAATAATTAATACAAGAGACAATTTAAAAATGTTCCTAAAAAAGGACCAGAACCAATTGTCTAAAAGGTTTTTATAATTAAGTTCAGAGTAAATAGCATCTCAAGAATCTTCCTTTTACTATCCCCTATCAAAATCAAATTCACGTGAAAAGATATATAAAAATAGATCATATAAAAAAATTAACTCACCATGTGTTTGAACACACCTCCCCGTTTAACTCGACGTGACATAAGAATAACAATTAAATTAAAATAAAAGTCAGGTGAAATAAAGAATAACAAGTAAACTAAGAGAAAAGTCAACTAAAATAAAGAATCTCATAAAAAAACTCCTAAATTAATGTTATCAATGCAAGGAAGTTGAGAATAATTATAATAGTGATTAAAATATTATTGTTCTTGAGTAAATATGGCACACAATATAACCCATCCCATTAATGTAAATAAGGCTAGTAGTTGTAACAGTGATTAAAGTGCTCTTATCGTGTTGTATATAAAGATTTAGTATGGTTTAAAAGTAGAAGCCTAAAAAAAACTCACACAGACATTAAGTGAAATTTAATAGTTCAAGAAAAATAGTATAAATTATTGATAAATTTATTATTATTAAATAACTAACTAAATTTCTTAATTCATAATGGACAATTTATTAAGAAAATAATGTTCACTATTTTATATGCAGTGTGGATGAAACAAAATATCTTTGTCTTAGAAGATAATAAAGTGGATAGTGCATAAACATTGTCAAAGGCGAACTCCTTCATGTCCTATGCAAAGGGTCATGTAGTAAAGTCTGAAAAGATATGTAATTCTCCACCACCAAATAAAGTCAAGCTCTTCTCTGCTCAGGGTTATGTAGTGAAATCTGAAAAGATATGGAATTTCCCACCACCAAATAAAAGTTAAATGTTGATGCAGCCGTGCAAAATGGACAGGGGATTGGTGTAGGGTTAGTGTTTCAAAATGAAGAAGGCAAATTACTTGCTGAGAAACTAAGTATATTTGTTTCCTCATATTGACGTGGACTACATTGAGGCTCTTACAGTGAGAATTACAACTTGTTTAAGATCTCCCTTTCTCTATTGTGTTCTGAAACCACTATATGAAAGTGACTTCTCAACTGTGCAGCCAAACTATATATACTCACTTGATGTTATTTCTAAATGCAAATTAGTAACTCAAAAGCTTTGTGTTTTTTTTTTCTTTCTCATATTCCTAGAACACCAAAGGAAGTGGTTGATGCTATTGCAACTTGTTGGATTGAAGAAGATCCACCTTAAATTTCTGAACTTTTTTTAGAAAAAAAAATCCTATAAAAACTAGTAGTATAAATTATGATAAATTTATCAACGGTTTTTCTAACATGTGCAACCTTGCACAGGATAAGAAAACAAAAGTGGAAAAATTTTATTGGAAACTACGACTTTTAACATTACCGATGCATTGATTGTTGTGATAGTTGTAATTTTCAATAAAATTTTTCCACTTTTATTTTCTTATCATGTGCAAAGGTTGCACATGTTAGAAAAATCCATTTATCAATTAATATAAATTATTACATCTATTCCAAAACACTTGTTATTTAAAATAATATTGAGAAATTTTTAAATGTGTCTAAACAGAAGTATAATTGAAAAATTTAATTAATCTTGGATTTCTAAAACATAGCACTAATGGGATTGGTATCTAGTTTGTATTGCGTGTCTTATTTACCATTCATAGCACTAATGCACCAAAATTAATCAACTTAGTTAAATGGGTTAATAATAATGATAAATTTACCAACAATTTATACCAGAGTCCCGTGCTAACGATGGTGTTAATTACATTTAAAATGATAAATGTTACACAATCTCTTTAAAACTTTTTAATTTTAGATTCTTAATCAATGTTCTTAAATCACTCGTTATCATTATCTTTAATACAATTAGTTTTTGATAATTACTAGTATTAGTTAACATGGCACAACATAAACTCAAGTAATAAACGCACGAGAAGAGAAAAGAAATGAAAAAATATTAAAGACAAAAAAGTTTTGTTAACCTGTGCCTTCAGAATAATGGTTAAGGAATCCATATATAAAAGATTTTTATTAAAAATCACGGTATTCATTGCATTTGTATCAAAAAGTATTATACTCCCTCCGGTCTTAAATATAAGCAATAAAAAATCCACTTGTGTTGGTCTAAAATATAAGCAAATTTCAACTAACTTTGTCTTATTTAATGACCTCGGACTAAAATATCCTTTACTTAAATTCAAATTGTTCTATCCAATGACCCTATTTAATGAACCATGTAGAGATAGTGTTTCCACTTGAAACAAGATTCAATAAAATTGGAGTATCCTATGGAGGGCAATTTAGAGAATACAATTCATTTTTAGATGACATCAAAAAAATTTAATGAAGTTAACTAACATTTCTTAATTAGCATGAGTTAGTTTTTTTTTTGCTTATATTTGAGACCGGAGGGAGTGCACTCCAATAAAAGTTTTGTATTTCCAAAGAAAAAAAAGTGAAAGAGATATAAAAGCACTCACAACATTACACTAACGGGATGAGTTATAAGTATGTATTGTGTGGCTTTTTTACTAGTCTTATTTACTCAAGACAGTAACACTTTTATCACAATTACAACTATTACCAACTTTCTTTCATCGATAGCACTAATTAAAGAGCTTTTTACAAATTTCTATGTCATTTTACTTTTCTCTTATTTTAATTGCTATTCTTTATTCACTTGGTTTTATCATAGTTTAATTGTTGTTCTTATGCCAAGTGAAGAAGAGGTTTTCAAACACATGGCAGGTCAATTCTTTTACATGATCTCTAGTGCATTTGACATGTGTCTTATACGCGAATTTGATTTTGACAGGGGATAATAAAAAATACTCCTTTCAATCTTCCTTGCTCCCAGTGCATATAAATCCTGTCATAGTCATGGTAAGAAATGCAAATCAAAATCAGCAAAGTTCTTTATTAGAGACAAAATATCTTTCTTTTTATTTTGAGTTTTGGAAAATTTTAATCAATGACATCCATTTCTTAATAGTTTACTAAGGCAAGATACAAGGTTGAGAAAAACATACCTGAATGAAAATGAAATAACATCGCACAAGAATGTCTGAGAATTGATCAACCGTATGTAGTAGTTCTGAATGAAATCACTGCTACCAGTACCAACAATATATACCACACGGGATATGATCGATAATGCATTTGATTGTTCTGCTATCTTCACAGTTTACTCTGACAGTCCTTGTAGTGTTCCAACTGCTCGTTCAATGGAATTGTACCCTACAGCCAAAACCAAAACAAATCAGAACTTACCAATATAATCCTATAATGTTAGGTAAAGAAAAAACATAATACAACATTTAAAATTATTTACATATAGTTTGCTTGTAGAATCAGAGTAACCAGACAAAGATGAGGCAAAGTTGGCACCATTAAAGAGGTTTTTTCCTTTGGTCTCTAAGTTGAGGTAAGCTGGTTGATAAGAGGTAAATCCACAGAATTCAGCTGCAAAGAATGAATGAATTAATGAAACAAAGATCAAATCCTAGTTAGTAAAAATAAAAAATAATGTGGGTATTATAGAAAGGATGCAGACATATAGCTATATGGGTATTTCTGAGGGGAAGGAAAATACATGTGAAATCTAAGGCAAACTTTCCATTGCAAAACCGTCCAATGGGATTCTGATTTTTGAAGTCTCTTCCATAAGGAGGAAAGTTTGCTTTAACAACCGTTAATATGTCGTTGTTATTTCCTACATCCAGAATAGAATCCCCAAATATAAAAAATGCAGGAACAAGAGTCTGTTCATAGGTTACATTAAACAGCACAACCACAAGAAGAAAAGAAGTCAAGTAATAACTTGAATATCCCATGTTTCTAATTAATATTGAACAATGAGGGTTTTGTTCTTGCAAACAAACACAGAGACAAAGTCAGAAAATGGGTTATAATATTGGAAAGTGATACTTTGACTATGTGCTTTTCGGTTGGTGCCCGTTTGCCTATATATAGTGACGCTGGTATGACAAGGCTACCATCTCGAGAATCTTATTAATGTTGAAACGTAAGTATTGTCAATAGTTAATAGGTTGTTATTGTGAAAATCAAGAATGTAGTCCCCAAAAATGAAAAAAATGCACGATAAAATAAGAGGTTGTGCATTTATTATATTAAATGAGAGAAATTTGCTTTAACAACAATAAATATATTATTTTTGTTTAACATAAAAAATAGAGTCCTCAAATGTGATAAATTCAGGAAAAAGGGGCTGTGCATCGGTTATATTAAGAACCAACAAAAAGAAAGGAAGTTAAGTAAGAATATAAATATCCCATATTTCCAATTAATCTTCAGCAATGAGCTTTTTATACATGCAAATAAACCTTGGAGATGGGTTATAGTATTGGGAAATGGTACTCTGACTATGTGCTTTAAAGTTGGTGCTTGGTGCCTATACATAGTGACGCTGGTTTTGACAAGGTTATCATCCCAAGAGTTTTATTAATGTTCAAGTGCAGGTATTTCCTAATCGATAATGACAGACTTATATGTTTCGTCACGTCACATCACAGGGTAACATAACAGGATGAGTTATAAGTATGTATTGTGTGGCTTTTTTACTAGTCTTATTTACTCAAGACAGTAGTAACACTTTTATCACAATTACAACTATTACCAACTTTCTTAAATCGATAGCACTAATTAAAGAGCTTTTTACAAATTTCTATGTCATTTTACTTTTCTCTTATTTTAATTGCTATTCTTTATTCACTTGGTTTTATCATAGTTTAATTGTTGTTCTTATGCCAAGTGAAGAAGAGGTTTTCAAACACATGGCAGGTCAATTCTTTTACATGATCCCTAGTGCATTTGACATGTGTCTTACACGCGAATTTGATTTTGACAGGGGATAATAAAAAATACTCCTTTCAATCCTATTTATTCCTCTTATCCTAAATATAAGAACTTTTTGGATAATTGGTCTTGATCTTTTTTATAAAAACATTTTCAAATTATCTATTGTATTAATTATTTTTTGACAAAAATATCGTCGTTAGTAGAGATAGGTGAGTAATTAACCAGTGGAGAGAAAATGAGACAACTAAATGGAAGAAAAAAGATAATGAGTTATATCCATGCAAATAAACACCTAGAGGAAACAGACCTTGGAGATGGGTTATAGTATTGGGAAATGGTACTCTAACTATGTGCTTTAAAGTTGGTGCTTGGTGCCTATACATAGTGACGCTGGTTTTGACAAGGTTATCATCCCAAGAGTTTTATTAATGTTCAAGTGCAGGTATTACGTAATGGATAATTGCAGACTTATATGTTTCGTCACATCACAGGGTAACATAACGGGATGAGTTATAAGTATGTATTGTGTGGCTTTTTTACTAGTCTTATTTACTCAAGACAGTACTACCTCCGGACTTGAATATAAGCAAAAAAGTCTCACATTTTATGGACTAAAATATAAGCAAATTTTAACTACTTTTACCCTAATTAATGAGACAAACCCAAAATGTCCTTTCACTTTACTTTCCAACCACTCTACTTAATGAATGTGCCAATAGAAAAAGAGTATGTCTACTTGAAACAATTTTCAATAGAATTGAATGTAGGGTAATTTAGGCAATGCAAGTACTTTTTACACGAAACCAAGAAAATTTAATGAGTTTAACCAATTTTCTTAATAAGTGTGAATTTAGTTATTTTTGCTTATATTCAAGTCCGGAGGTAGTAACACTTTTATCACAATTACAACTATTACCAACTTTCTTAAATCGATAAAAGAGCTTTTTACAAATTTCTATGTAATTTTACTTTTCTCTTATTTTAATTGCTATTATTTATTCACTTGGTTTTATCATAGTTTAATTGTTGTTCTTATGCCAAGTGAAGAAGAGGTTTTCAAACACATGGCGGGTCAATTCTTTTACATGATCTCTAGTGCATTTGACATGTGTCTTACATGCAAATTTGATTTTGACAGGGGATAATAAAAAATACTCCTTCCAATCCTGTTTATTCCTTTTATCCTAATTATAAGAACTTTTTGGATAATTGGTCTTGAACTTTTTTATAAGAACATTTTCAAATTATCTACTGTATTAATTATTTCTTGACTAAAATATCGTCATTAGTAAAGATAGGTGAGTAATTAACTAGTGGAGAGAAAATGAGACAACTAAATGGAAGAAAAAAGATAATGAGTCTCAATAAATTGAAGGGTGATCAATTAGACAAATAAACTAACTTCCTTAACTTGTGTGAAGTGGTTAAAAGACTCTTATAATTAGGACTAAATAACACATACTAAGAAAATATATTATAAGTAATTATTACATTAAATTTTTTTTAAAAAAATACTCTACAATATTCCAAATTTATCCCTATTTAATATAATATTAAACTTCATTTCCATGTAATTGTGACAATTTAAAACCTTCACTGATCAACAAGGATAAATATGGAGAAAAAAAATAAATGGTCCTAAATTTGTGTGTTTATAAATGAAACTATCAAAACATTATAAACATTGTCTTATAAATAGAACCAAGGGGAGTACTATCTCATGTTCTAATTATATGATCATTTTAAATAAAATCACGGAACTTAATATAGGACCTTTTACACATATTAAAAAGCATATATTTTTTTTTTTCGATATTTATCCTTCATAATTATTGAACATTCAAATTTTGTATTGTAATTTTAAAATCTTAATTGATGTGAGGAATTAAATAGAATTTCATAAATTATTTTTTTAATATTTTAACAATTAAAAATAAAAACATGAGTAAAATATTTACAATCAACACAAATTTATACTAAAATTTCAATTAAAGTGTACTTTAAATTTAAATTTAGATATTAATAAGTTTTATGTGGAATATTTATTTCTGTGTAATAAATTTTCAAGTAAATATAATCAATACAAATTTAATATTCTTATTTTTTTTTGTTTAACCACAGGTATCCTCCACAGGAGGCAATCCTGTTCGAGCCGGGAATATTAACATCATGGTGGGGCTAGCTCTTCTAGCGGGAATTTTTTCCATCCACAAGACTCGACCCGAGACCTTGCTTAAGGGGAAACAAGCATGTACCACTTGAACCAACCCCCGTTGGTTAATATTCTTATTTTGTTTCAGTATCATTCATTTGGTAATTTAAATATTGATTTGTTTTTATGTAAACTTTTGATCATATTATTAGATTTATTTTTACCTTATAATTCAAATATTAGTAAGTTTTCTTATAAAAGATAACAACTACTCTCTCCAGACTCAATTATAAGAAAAAAACACTCTCCTAAGGTGGACTAAAATATAAGCCTAAGTTAACTAATTTCAACCTATTAAATGATATCATCCCAAATTGCCCTTTATTTAATTCATATTTTATTTTCCAACCACTCTATTTAATGTAACATGTGCCAATAAAAAAAGAATATGTCCACATGAAACAAGTTTTAATAAAATTAAATGTAGAGTAATTTAGGAAATACAATTACTTTTTAGATGAAATCAAGAAAATTAAATGAGTTTAACTAACTTTTTTTAATAAATAAAAATATAGTTATTTTTGCTTATAAATGAGTCCGGAGGGAGTAATTAAGATTGTTAAATGTTAATGCAAACCAAACGCACAAACCAATCAATCTTTAAGTTACAACTTCATCGATCTTCAGGCACACAAACCAAGCAATTTTCGTGCATATCAGGCAAAATTCAAATAATGTTTTTGGCGTTGATATTACTGTGATAAGCTACGATGTTATAAAGCATATATCCTTAAAATGTATCTGTTGTATATAGACAATTAGACATTCATAAATTTTGATAGATTATCACAAATCTAATGTCATATACACAAAATTTTCATGTGATGTTGTCATGTGAAGTGATGAAACATGAAAAGTCTAACACAATTATTCATCCTATACACGAATACTTAATATAAGACATTTTACAATTTTTAAGAAATATTTATTGTTTTTTTTTTCATTTTTATCCTTCATAATTATTAAACTTTCAACATTTGTAGTTTCAAGGTTTAAGTTAAAAATAATTCTCAAAACTAGAGTTTGACTTTAAATCAAGTTTTTACAACTCAATCAAAATTTGAAAATCTCTTTTTTGTGGTTTTAAAAATGTTTATTTTCAAAACCACAAAAAGAAGTTTTTTATTTTTAGTTGTAAAACTTTCATCTAAAATTTTTAAAAAACAAAAAACTGAAACAACAAAAACTAAAATCTTAGAATGTGTGTTTTGGTGAAAGTCTTATAATTAGGACTAGATGTAGTATAAATTCTATAAAAAATAAAATAATAACATATATAAAATATGTGTCATAAATATCTACAATATTGATTACATAATGCATAAATAATACACAAAATATACTCGTTCAAATACCTAAAAAGATTTTATATATATATATATATATATGATTAGCATGATTGTAAAACAAAATATATATATATATATAATATTTTTTGTCCCTCTAATTTTAGTCAATAAAATTGACCGAAACTATAGGGACGAAAAACATATTTTACCCTAAAAAATATGATAAAACTAATGTAAAAAAAAACATGAGTGAAACAATACAAAATATTAAATAAAGGCTTAAATATGTTTTTAGTCCCTCGAAAATTAGCGAATTTTGTGTTTAGCCCCAAACTTAAGTGAAAAATTTTATAGGGACTAAACACAAAATTCGCTAATTTTTAACGGACTAAAAACATATTTAAACCTAAAATAAATTACTATAAAAAGAATAATGTAAAGACATAAGTAAAAAATATGTCATAAATATTTAAAATATTGAATAGATAATAATAATAATAATAATAATAATAATAATAATAATAATAATAATAATTCCCATATGAACTTCTTCTTTGATCTCTAATCGCCAAGGTTGCATTATTATCAAATTGACTAAAGTCTCATTTCTCTTTATGTTTTACTCAGTTTCTTTTGCTTTGGGAAAAAAACAATCAAATTTATTTTCGACCTTGCACTAATTAGGGATATAACCCATCATTTAGTAGCTACTCTACAAAATTAATAACGTATACGTCTCAATTTTCAATTATAAATAGTATTTACTCTTGTTGCCACATAGTATTCACGATATATAGATATAGAGGGCACAGGTTTCCTTCCATAAATGGATATAAACTAAGAGATTTCTTAACTTGTCATTCTCACATTTTACCAAATTGAGACTAAACTTGGCTTTCACCATGGATGAGAATATACAGGTAGGACTATCAAGCGAGAGCTCATCCATTTAGGGTAAAGATTAATTCATTTGTTCATTTATTCTCATCTAAATCAAATCAAATAATCATCAATGTATCATCCAAATAGAGTGACAAATCCACTATATACAATGTCATTATTCACGGTATTCTTGAGTTTTATCGACACAAAAAAACAACTTTTTGTTCAATAAATGCATCAAACATACATAATTTGGAGTTACTCAAATTGGACAATAAAATACCTATTTTTTTAATGTTAATATCATATGGGATACTCAACTATTTAACCTTTCTCTTAAGAAATTTCTCAACATAATATTTTTATGATAGCATTGAACTATCACACTTCCTTATTTTTTAATATCCAAAATTGTGCTTGCTTTACCCATATCTTTTTATGTATAAATTTCTTAATATTCACAACAATACTCTTTTAAAAGCATAAGAAACTGTAATATTTCATAGTAAAATGAAAGGTAACATATGATTTTAGTCCCTGTAAATGGACTGAGTTTTGTTTTTAATCCTTATAAATATATTTTTTTCTTTTATGTCATTACAACTCCAATATTTTTTTTAAATACATCCCTCCCGTTAAAACTCTAGAAGAGTTCATAATGTATAAATAATATATTTCCAGGCACCATATTGTTACAAATATATAATTAAAAAAATATTGTTGAACTTCCTATAGTAATATTTTATTTTAAAAATTGTGTTTCATGCTCGGACGCCTCCATTTTGAAGTCCATAAGAATTGTATAACAAAGAAAATCATGTTACTACCTATTTCCCATTTATTAAAGTATTCAAAAGGCTAACTTGCTAATCAAATAAAAGAACATGATTAGTGGTTGGGGGTTTGAGTAGTTTAACATGAGGTTCTAGGTTCAAACCTCATCACTTTCCTTATACACCGAAAAAAATAAAAGAACATGATTTCTCATTTCCCATTTATTAAAGTATTCAAAAGGCCAACTTGCTAATCAAATAAAAGAACATTGACGTAACAGTAAATAAAAACCTATGTGAAGAAAATCATATCAATTGCAAATCACCAATACAAACCCAAACCGAGAAAAATTCTCAAGCTTAACCTCTGATCAAAGGTCAGTTTTGAAAGAAAAAAAAACGACTTCCTAAGATCTGTCAATACCGTTTATTCCTAACCAAGATAGTTGTGTCGCAAACCCACAGTGTTCAATTCATTTTATTCCTTTTATATCATCGAATTAAACAACGATAGAGAAAATCACCAGAATCACAAATCCCTTAAAAATCCACTGAATACAAAAGAGAGAGCATTCGTGCATATATGTATATAGCTATTTCACTCATGCCTTCGATTAAGAAAAGAGAGGGACAATTCGAACAACCATTATTATCCACAAAATTTGAGAGAGAGAGAGAGACAGAACCTGGGAAGAAGGGGTAATCCCCATCGCCGCGAGTCCTCCAACTTCCACCACCATGTCCAGCCGCGCGTCTATCCTGTCGCCGTTGCAAGAGGTCTCCGCCGTGCACGTGGCATGTTTCCCTCATCGCTGCGTGCCGCCACCGAGTTGGGCTCTCTCATCCTTCCCCTTTAGGGATGGCAATTGAGCTCAGGCCCTACGGTACCCGCAATGGGCGGGGTAAAAACCCGCAAAGCGGGTATGGGTGCGGGTACGGCAAAAACCGCATTTTTTCATGGGGACGGGCGCGGGTACAGGCACTTTAATGCCCAGCCCGCCCCATACCCGCACTCATATATATAATTATTTAATAAAAAATATCATATATAATTATATATAGGGATATATTAATTTTATTAAAATATCTAATATATTTATACATATTATTAAAATTGATATATATATAATATATTACAAATTAAAAAAATATTTTTATAACTATCTATTTGTGTTTTACTTTACAATGTATGACTAATTAGTTTTAATAATCATTTTTTACAGATCTTGAAGAATTCTAGAACATGATGTTCAAGTTTATAAAATAATGTGACGTGAAAGTATATTGTAATATTGTAACTTTTTCAATTGAGACATAGTTTTCTTAAATTAATATATTTTAAGTAAGTTGTTAATTTTTTACTTAATAAAAGTGCGGGTAACGGCTGCGGGTACGGGCATATAGGTGCCCAGCGGGTACGAGGACGGGCAAAAAAGTTAATGCCCACACAGGTACGGGCGCGGGTACGAGCTTTTTTTTAAAAACGCGGGTACGGAGACGGGCACTGTGGTACCCTGCCCAGGGGGTACCCATTGCCATCCCTATTCCCCTTTTCCTCATTTTACGAGACAGAATTGGAGTTTAGAGTTTGTGAAATAAACCCTAACACTACAATTTGGGGTTAACAGCAGAGCAGAGTGAGTGCACCTAGGGTGAGGATCCTCTCCCGTTAAGTTTTTAACGGGATAAAATCTTGTGCATTAAAATTTAGTTTTAATAAAATAAAATATTTATAAAACTAAACATTAAGGGTGATAGATCAAACTGAACTTTCTACAGTTTTTTTTTCAACTGCAGGGGATCTGCACCTGTCCTGTCAACCGGTTGATCCGGTAGCTATATATCTATTATCTATCTATTTTTATTTAGTTTTAGTCATACAACTATTATATAGAAATACTCATTAAGTTTTGCAATCCAACATACATTGGCTTCTTTAGTCAACATAAGCAAGTTCATGAGTCAACATAAGCAAGTTCATGCAACATTGGTAATCGCAAATCTAGGAGATCCAAAGCATAGTATGAGTGGAGAAGTATTTTATTAGAATAGAATGGAGGAGATCCAAAACATAGTATGAGTGAAGAAGTGTTTTATTAGAATAGAAGGGAGATGCCCGCAAATAGCATATTATAAGCCAAAACCTTGTTTGCACTTGTAGTCTCTTAGGGAATGTATAGCATTGAAGTCTGCCTTTTCCATGACAACCCTTTAAATCCTATGACACTGAAACAAATTAACAATTCTGACTGATAAGTTATACAATTAGACAAACATAATTAGATTTTGACATATAGTGTTGGATTATTGAAGTTAATAGCATCAAGAAGGGAAGTAAGTCAAGAATGAAGTTGAATACCCCAAATTTTGACATGTGGTGTTGGGCTTCTTATTGAAGTTAATAGCATCATTATTTAGCCTCGTCACACATTTTTGCTATTAGAGCCAAAGATAGTGATGTCTAATTTGGAGGTAATGTCACACCAGTTCTACTTGCTCCCAGTGCATATAAATTCTATGACAGGCATGGTTAGGAGTGCAAATCAAAATGTCTGTTGTATAAACCTGGTTAAGCAGCTGATTTATGCAGGAACTATGAATATGATCCCAACACCAACCGGGTATATAGCTCCAGATATCATTTATAATTCATTTTATTGACCTGTCTTTTTCAACAGTGGATTGATTGAAATTATACCCTACACCCATAAAAAAAAAAAACAGCATTCACTAGTATCACATAATGTTAAGTAAAGAAAAAACACAGGGTTTTAATTATTTAAATGTATTTACATATAATTTGCCTATACAATCAGAGTAAGCAGAACAATCTGAGGCAGACTTGGAACCATTCAAGAGGTTATTCTTTAGACATGCAGCTAAATGGGGGGTCTTTGAGGGGAAAGAAAAGTAGCAATGGAGTCTATGTAAATGAATTCTGTGGAAAGAAAAGTAACAATCCTACAGGAAGATTTTGCAATGGAAAGCTTTTTTTTTTTACAAAACAAAGTTTTTCATTGCAAAACCTTCTTAAAATTGTGATTCTTAAAGTCTCTTACACAAGGAGAGAAGTTTGCTTTTCTAATAGCAAATAGGTTGTAGAGTCTCCAAATATGAACAATGTAGTGGCAGAGGCTGTCCATCAGCAAGAAGCTAAGAAGAAAAAGGGAAGTAAGTCAAGAATGAACTTGAATACCCCAATTTTTCGAGTTTCTTTGGTTTGACAAGGCTACGGATATGAGGATTTTATAACTTCTTTCACTTTATCTAATGAATCATAACAACAGAAAGAAAGTATATTAATTGAAACAAATTTCAATAAAATTGAGTGTAGGGTAATTTAGGTAATGCAATTAATTTTAGATAAAAAGAGGGTTCAATTTACACACGTGTAAGTTACATCAAGTATTACACTCACTATTGACACATGTGCCAACAATACCAAATCCATACAACATGGGTAGCATGAAGATCACTCCACTAAAGAAAAAAAGAGTAATTTTAGGGGGAGAGTTCAAATAAACATAACATTTTATTACATTAATGGGATGAGATTGGTAACCACATAAAAGTTGGTAAAGTGTCTTATTTACTCATGCAACAAGTACTTACAAACCTCTGCCACGAACAGGTACCTAACAACACAGTATAAAGCCAAAATTACATTAATGAAGAATTTGAATAAAAAATGTTGCTTAAAGAAATGTCCAAATCTAAACATAATATTAATTTAACCTAAAGAAAAAGAAATGAATCGATTATTTTGACTAAGTGAAGACTGTTAGCTAGTTATAACAGTAATAAAGATGTTGAGTTTGGTAAGTAACGTCTTGAACAATTGACACATATTATCTTCAGGCGTCAACAATACCAAATCCATGCAACATGTGTAGCATGAATGGAATAATTTTAGGAGAATCCAAAGAAATATAATAACACTTTGTTACATTAATGAGAAGAGATTGATAAACATTTAAAAGTTGCCATAGTGTTTTATTTACTCATGCATCATGCATCAAGCATCTATTAACCTCTGCCACAACCTCCTTCAGTGTTCAGATTAGCTGTGTATAATTAACCCACGTTAATACTTGTTAAACTGTGTTATTTACTCATTCAACAGCCACCTACCAACCTTTATCATAACTTCCTTCAGTCTTTTCTAAATTGGTTATGTGCAATTAACCAGTGCATGTCTATGTTGCTGCAGAGTTCAGGTGAGGTGAGTGTGCATTGAAATGCATACTGCTGAGTCCATTGAAATGTGTGTTGCTGATTCTGCGTCGGAATTTGGAGGTGTGCAGGATGTGTGCTGCTGAGGGATAAGTCTGCATGTGGGATTGTGGGTAGAATTCTGGATGCATAGTTTGTAAACAACATCTCCAAGCATCATCAGAAGTGGTCTAGCCAAACAACCACTACACCAATATAATATAAACATTTAAATAATTTTATATAATATAAAATTTATTTTTTAATTAATAATGAACATTGTTAAAAATACATATACATGTTTATATTATTAATTAATATAAGTTTATCTATTTTAGCATAAATGTATATTTTTTATTAAGATATTTCCAGTTTAATTGGTTAACCCTGGTTGAACAAGTAACCCATTGGTTGAACCGGTAACTCAGTGACCCATTACTCTAACCAAGTCAATCACTGGTCAGTTATAATAACATTAAATATAGCAAACATGTATATATAATAGTATGTACCAAAAAAGTATTTATAATAATATAAAATGAAAAATTCTCTAAGTTCTTCGTATATACAGGGGTGGAGACTAAAAGGAGATTTCAATATTATTGAAGTTTTATTTAAATATTATATTTTAAATTGGTTGAGATGTAAAGATAACTCATTGAACTAGTAAGTATCATGTGCATTGCACAATTTTTTTAAATTAAAACTTAATTCAATTTCATTTAAGAGAAAATATATTTTAAAAAATATGTCTATAATTGAAAAATATTAATGATAATCAAATTAATTAATTTGATAAATAATTTATTTAAATTAATTAAGGTATCTTTTCAAAATTATTATAATTTCTTTTAAAGTTTATCTTTCAAGATTTTAAGGATGTAAAATTACTTACTAAATTTGTTCAAAGAATTTTCTATAAAACAACTAATTTAAAGATAAAATAGTCACTAACTACCAAAAAGAGTTGTAGTTCAATAAAAATCTATATTTTAAGAGCAATATATTAATTTCTAATATTATTCATAAAATAATTAATAATTTTTATTTTTAAAAACATAATTACGAAAAAAAATTTGTCCTTTATTTTTAGGGGCCTCAAGCGATGACTTTACCAACTATGTTTATTTGGGTAGGCCATGCATATATGGAAAAAAAACTCTAATATATGATATTTTATACCTAAACTCTTTTTCCCTAAAAAAAAGTTTAAAATTACTCTTCATTCTCTTATTTTAAAACCATATTGCTCCTCCTTTACACATAAATACGTATTACACTTTTGTTTATTTTAATCTAAACAAATATTTTAATGGTAATGAATGAATTTGAAAATTTTATTATAGATTTTAAAACTTATATAAATAAAATAAAGTTTTAAAAACATATTTTGTTGTCTTTGAAACTCCAGAAAACGTATTTAGAATCAACTGTTATTTGTTATAGAGAATCACAAGTAGAAAAAAATTGTCCGTGAGAGATTTGTTTATAATAAAATAGATAAAATTATGTATATTTATCTCTAAATAAAAGAAATGTAGATTTTAAAATAACAGTACTATAGACATTGAGTTTAGTGTACATTATATACATGCATAACATGAAGATGACTTAGAAGAAACATAAAAGATCTCGTCTCTACCAACCTTTGTCGCGTTGGAATCAGTGTGTTTACATTAACCTCACCTCTACTAGCCTCTATCTTGTTGAAATCTATGCTGAGTTGGAATCTGTGTGTTACTGAGTATTGAGTCTTCTGTGTGTTGCTCTGTACCTTCTTCAATATACTGTACCCCACCTCTTAGTCTCTTAGTCTTCACGTGGGTGTGCAGTCACAGATGTATGGAATCCGTTTGTGCTGAGTCTTCGAGTGGGTAGTGGTCTAGCCAAGCAGCCACTACGCCAATGTTTCTCTTGTTAATATTAGTGAGTGCTCATGTGTATAGTTCACATTCTTCTTTTGCAATATTATTTACCGATATCAATATATTAATTTTAAACAATAAAATAAAAATTTAAATACTTATATATAAATAATATAAAATATATCATTAAATTAATAATACAGATTAATTAGTAGGTATATGATTCTACTTTTCATATTTTTCAATTAAAGATGAAATTCACTTGTACTCAATACAATAAAGGAACATGAATATGATTCTATTTTTCATATTTTTCAATTAGAGATGGAATTCACTTGTACTCAACTCAATTTGACAGTTTATCATTCTTATGTTTTCAAATTTAATAATGTTATTTATAATAGAAACCAGACTACTGACCAGATATAATGTGGGCATGTGTTGGAATCCATGTAATGCTCTTTGAGTCTTCATGTGACTTATTTGGTTTTGGTGTTTGCTGAATCTTCTGTGTACTGCTCTTTATAAGACGTAATATGGGAATGCATTGGAATCCGTGTGCTGCTCTATGTGATGGTCTTCACGTGACAGATTTGTTTTTGGAGTTTGTTGAACCTTTTCTGTGTTGCTCTTGACAAGACATAATGTGGCCATGCTTTAGAATCTTTGTGTTGCTCTATGTGATGGTCTTCACTCTTCACGTGACTGATTTGATTTTGTTGTTTGTCAAATCTTTAGTTTGTTGCTCTTACAAGACATAATGTGGGCATACGTTGAATCTGTGTGTTGCTCAATGTGATGGGTCTTCACTATTTGGTTTTAGTATTTGTTGAATCTTCTATGTGCTACTTTGTATTTTGAGTCTTTATGTGTATGTTGAGTTTTCATATTGGTGTGCAAATAAACTGCTTGATTTTGGTGCTTTTTCCAGGCAAACTGATATGTGTTACTAAGTCTACGTTTCATTTTGTTGCTAAGTTTTCACGTGTGTGTGCAAGCAAATTGGTTTAGTCTTCACGTGATTTATTTGGTTTTGCTACTTGCTAAATCTTCTATGTGTGTTGCTCTGTGTGTTGAGTCTTCACGTTGATGTGTAGGCCAAATGATT
The DNA here is from genome assembly GCA_026901365.1 of Sesbania bispinosa. Taxonomy (NCBI): domain Eukaryota; kingdom Viridiplantae; phylum Streptophyta; class Magnoliopsida; order Fabales; family Fabaceae; genus Sesbania; species Sesbania bispinosa. Next base: position 1,044,531 of record QLOH01000355.1, on the reverse strand, counting down.
TGGTTTTGGTGTTTTTTCAGGCGAACTGATATGTGTTGCTCAGTGTACGTTGGAATTATGAGAAGTGGTCCAACCAAACAACCGCTACGCCAATGCTTGTCTTGTTAATATTAGTGCTTTCTTATGTATATATAGAGTTCACATTCAACTTTAGCAACACCATTTATTAATATCAATTAATTTTATACAATAACAATTATTTAAATACTTTTACATAATATAAAATAGATCATTAAATTAATAATATACACTATTAAAATAATTATATGTTTACATTATTAATTAATATAAGTTTATCTATTTTAGCATAGGGTTAAATGTGCTTTTGGTCCCTCCAAATATAGCGAAATTTGGTTTTGGTCCCTCATTTATTTTTTCATTGGTTCTGGTCCTCTATTTTTTTTCAAATCACGTGATTTTAGTCCTTATTGTTAGCTATATTCCGTTAAGTGATGACATAAAAATATTTCTTGTAGATTTTGCTAGGGAATTTGCTTCGAATTTTTCTGTAGCTTTCAAAATTCGAAGAAAATTTTATTCAGATTCTAAAATTTACGGGAAATTTAGTATAAAATTTTTCTACAACAAAGCAAAAAAATTTATAGCAGTATTTTTATGTAAAAAATTTTTGGTTTTTTGGAAGTTTACTACATATGACTTTTCTAGAGAAAAAATTGCAAGAAATTTCCTGTAAATTTTTACCTAGAAAAGTCGTAGTGAAGCAGCAAACATGACTTAACGGAGTATAGTTACACAAAGAGGACTAAAACCACGTGATTTTAAAAAAAAATGAGGGACCAAAACCAAATTTCAGTATATTTACAGGGACTGAAAACATATTTAACCCTTTAACATAAATATATATTTTTTAATTAATATATTTTCGATTTAACCGGTTGAATTATTGACCTAGTATTAGAACTATCAATGTGAGCCAACTCAGCTCACCCGGGTTGGCTCATCACGGGTTAGACTAAAAATGAGCTGATCCGGGTTGGCTCACTTTTCTGGTGAGCTAAAAAAATACCAACCCGGCTTGACCCACCGCGGGTTTGTGGGTTAAGTGAGCTACCTCACCACATGTTTTGTGACTATTATTTACATTGGGAGCAAGGAAATTTGGTGTGACAACAATACCTCCAATAGGTCCATTAGTCATCACAACCTTTGGCTCGATCACCATATGTTTTGTGACTATTATTTAGATGCACATGTTTCCTCTCGAGCTGATCAGTGAGAGCGTTGGAAATGACTATTATTTCATTTTGATGTATTTAATGATTTATGTTTGAAATGTCTATCACATTAGCTTGTATTATTTTGTGAGATATAGCGGCAGAGGTGTAGCCTTTAGGCCTCTTCTACTTTGCTGAGAGCACGTATGTATGGTGTTATCCTAGTTATGATTATGTATATATGATATTGTTAGTTTGAGTCACTGATGGCCTTTATGTATGTAGACTCAGTTTATGTATATGTGTAAGCTTAAGTAATGTTGGATTGCCTAAGCGTTGTTTATACTGTTTGAGACGATATCGATAATGGTGCGAAATAATTTCATCAACCTGTGAAAATATGTATCCAATGAATATTATTTCTAGGTTCACAGAATTAGGATGTTACATATTATATACACTTTATTTAATTTATTATATAAAGTATAAACATTCTTCTATGAAATTTGTTACCAAAAAAATAAAAAATCTACCATGTTCAATCAATCACTTTCAAAAGCAATGATAATCACTATGCCTCTTTGTAACTATCGGATAAATTATTTAATTTTCACGAAACATGAAACATGAAAGTTTGAATTTATAAATTATATTATTAAATATGAATACATTTTTATAATTATGAATGTATATTAATTTATTATTTAACATTGTACATAAATTTAGAAATATATTAAATTATTGATAAACTATGTATTAATGCTTTTGTCAGTTCAATTATTTATGTGATTTTGAAAATACTAGTGTATATTTTAAATTTTTTGAGTCTTGATTTTTCATAAACCTTATTTTTTTAGTATAAGATTCATAAGTTTTTATATATACTGGTTTGGGGACTAGATCCTCACCCGTTTATTTTAATGTGGACACAATCTCTATTATTGAAAATATTTATTTACATATAAATTAAAGCTTGAAAAAAATCAACCATCACTTTACAACCATAGATTTGGAAAACTGCACACTTTTGTAATTGATTTTACATTGCTAAGGATCTGTGCCCACTGGTTTGATCGGTTCAATCAGTGACTCATTGCTTCGATCAGTAACCCATTGACTAAATACTATGACCGAGTCGACCATCGACCTGAACCAGTGTCCCACTTGTTGAACCAATGGCTCAGTGACCTCGAACACTGGTCGAGTCAATGACCGGTCCGGTTTTAATAACATTATATATATATATAGTCAGTCCAACGTAAACGTATATACATACCTAAAGTAGATTTTAATATTAATTAGGCCTTTTTAAAATTATTGAAGATTTATTTAAAGGTTATATTTTAAATTAGTTAAGATGTAAAGATAACTCATTGAAATAGTAAGTATCATGTGCATTGCACAATATTTTTTAAATTCAAAATTAATAAAAAATCATTTAAGAGAAAAGTTAATTAAAAATATATATTTATAATTGATAAAGAAATTAATGATAATGAAATTAATTAATCGGATAAATAATATAATTAAATTAATTAAAGTAATTTGTTAAAAATTTATAATTTTTTAAAGTTTATTTTTCAAGATTTTAAGGATGTAAAATTACTCACTAAATTTACATAATAAATTTTCTTTAATATTACATTTTCACTTGATAACAAATCTAACTAATAAAAAAATAAAATAGTTATTAATAAGAAAAAGAGTTGTAGAATAAAAAAATCTATATTTTAAGAGAAATATATTTACTTCTAAGATTACTCATTAACTAATTAATAATTTTTTAAATTTTTAAAAATATCAATAAAGAAATGATAATAATAATAATAATAATAATAATAATAATAATAATAATAATAATAATAATAATAATACTTTTGGGGCCTTTATTTTTAGGGGCCTTAAGTAAGGGCTTTACCAACTTTAAGCTTGGGGCAGACCTGCATATACATAAAAAACAAACTCTAACATAATCTCTTAACATAAAAGCACAATTAGTCATAATTATGCATGTTCACTCATCCTTAAGAATATCCTTAAGAATATATTCATTCGCCCCTCTCTAAAACTCTCTAAAAATGTGTTTAGTTAGCAAAACTCTTCACTAAATATTCTTTTTTATTTAAAAAGTAATTTGAACGTGTCATGTGTTACCACAGTCTACAAATTATTGCAAGGTGAAATGAGTTATAGTAGTAATAACTTTTTAAGTTACAATAAACAATTATATTAATAAGTTAAAAGAGTAGATTCATTCAGTCGATCACACACCCCTTTTATAGTGAGTGTGCAAAGGGTTGGGAAAGAAAAATGGTAGCTGGACAAAATTGTCATTTTGGAATCCATCCAAACTTCAAAGTTCGCATTCCACCAACTCCAACAAATTAATCCAGTTCCAACAAAATGTAGTATTAAACTCCAACAAATTCCATCACTATTGTAGGGTTGATTTTTCAATAATTTACTTTTTCACTTTGAACATTGAGCAATGTCAGCAAACTCTGCTAAATATTTAATGGGAGGCTAACAGTAGGATTAGATTTGTTCAATTTTTAAAGAAGAGGGACCAAAATTGAGTAATTAAAACTAGGGGGACTAAAATCACTCATTTACAAAAGTATAGGGACCAAAATTGAGCAATTAAAATTAGGGGACCAAAACCACCCATTTACAAAAGTATAAGGACAAAAAATGTATTTAAGCCTTTTTGAAAATGCAGAACACTCAGCAGTCAGACGATTGGCTCAGTCCGATTCACAATCGGTTTGGCCGGTTTAACCACCGAGTGATGACGTCAGCTCCGGTTCACAAGCATATCTGATCCAAACACCTGACCGAACCGGTCAGTGGACCGGTTCCCGGTTCAACCGGTCGGACCAATCCGGTCTGGTCCAGTTTTGATAACAGTGTTTTATATGATTTATATGTTTAAAAACTTTTTTCTTAAAAGTAATTTTGTATTAAAAATTATACATTTTTTCACTCAACACAAAAAAATTACAATTTATAATTAATGTTAGATCAAATCAAACGTAGATTCAAAGATAAAATCAATTTGATTCAAAAATATTTATATCTTCAAATATGAGTTTAGGTGCACCAAACATAAATCTAAATATGCTAAATATTAAATTTACTTAAATTTATAAAACTCGTCCATTCATACACAAAATTCATAAATGTTTAGTACTACTAGTAGATACAATGAAAGAGAAAATAAAAGGAAAAATAAAAGAAATTTAAAGAGAAAACTGGAAGAGACTTAAGGCGCGCACATGCATTTTATTAATGGTGTTGGTGACTACTAATAAGTTTGTATTGCTTGCATATCATTAATGGTGTTGGCCGCGTCACTTCAATCCCTCTCACACCATCTAGCTACCTTGTATTGAGAGCAACGCTAAAGTCATTTTCCACATTCATAATCTTTCTTTTACAAAGTTATTATCTACCTTTGTGCATTTTTTTTTGCAAAGAACCATGATACTGAGTTGATAATGTTATATTACATACTTATATTTATAAACAATTTCTATATCATGTGCAATATGATAAGAAATTAAAAGTGAAAAAATTTTATTAGAAAATATAATTATCACGACGTTTGATGCATTAATAATATATTAAATGTTACATTTTCCAATAAAATCTTTACACTTTTTATTTATTATCATATAGTACAACATTTACACATGTTAGAAAAATTGTATTTATAATAATGCTAACGGAAAGACAGACACTGTCGTGACTTATTTGATTCCATATATATGCATATATTGTAGAGGCTTCACTCTTAAGATATTGGCACACACAAAAGTGCGCATTAATCTCTTTTTTTATCACTAGCAACTGATTTGATTGAAAAAAAGAGCAAAAGTGTGGTGGCTTGGAATTTGACACATCATGCCAAAAGCTGAGATGGCAAAATAGACATGCATGAGATGACAATGGGAACTTGCGATTCAATTTTAATATGGGGAGTTTGTTTCAAGGTTTTATATCATATTCCTTGGAATGATGTTCCCGGGAATCCTATTACCAGGAATGTTATTCCCGGGTAAAATTTCTAAACATGTTTGGTTGATATTTAATATTCCCGATAATATTTTTAAAATTTGTTTATTTTAAAAATGAAAAAATTTAAAAATAGAAAAAATATAGTATAGTGAGGTGAGAGTGGGAAGTTATTTTAAAATAACTTCCATTCCCATGAATGGGAATGTAAGATTCCCATCCCTCACCATGGGAATAAAATGTAACTAGAACATGAATAAATAACTTTCCTGGGAATCAATAATACCCGGGAAGAGGAGTGCTAGCAACACACTCTTTTGAACACCCTCCCAAACACACTTCATGTGATTGGTTAAAATTCACATGGGTCCCATCAAATTTGTGGGTCTCACTCCCAAGTGGTGGGACCCATGTGAATTTTAACCAATCACATGGACTGTGTTAGGGAGAGTGTTCAAAAGAATGTGTTCCTAGCATTCTTCTACCCGGGAATATGATTTTTAAAACTTCTACCAAACGTAGGAAAGTAGCATTCTCAAGTTCACTTTTCCGGGAATATGTTTCTATAACCTGAAACAAACTCCCCCATATATAATAATAATAGATAGATAGATTGAATTACTTTGTTTTTGCATTTGAGACTTATTCATACTGTTATAAACTCCTATTTTATATTTGTTGTATGCATTGTCTTTAAACCAGATCTTTCTCTCAACCGCAAAAAAAGAAAAATGAACTTTTAGTGTTGTTCAAAGATTACTCAGTCATGAACTTTCCCTATATATGCAAGATGGAACATACTGCAGTAACCATAGCCTATTAAGCATCAACATGATTTTCGGTAAGAATAAACGTAGGTTTAGGTTGGGTTAGTTTGGGGTGACACAACTAATCACACTTATAGACTATGATCAGCTTGGTATATGTAAAAATTGGGGTAAAAACATGATGGATCAATGTTCAAAACAATTTTAATAATAAAATTTGTTTAGGTATGATAAATGTAGGGAACCAATCCATAATCCCACCATATCAAATTATGCAAATTCAAATTCTACGATCAAGTTTGCTAATAAACAAATGCACATTTGTATTGACAAAATCTAATAATACAGATAACCTATATATAACAGAATGCACAAATGACAGATTTCTAATTGACTAAGTTTCTAAGGTATTTTCATCATACAATAAATTTGGTTTGTTATTTTTCATCCAAAATTTTACTATTTCATATATGTGCATACAAGTACAGTACTATTTCATTTTAGAAGGTTAAATTTCTTTGACTAATTGCAAGCTGTTTGATTCAACAATATAGTTGAAGCAAAGCAAAACAAATGAAAATGATTCAATTCTGTAAGGAAAATCACAGTTATTGCATCCAGGCAATGTTTTTCTGCAGCCATTATTCATGGTTTCAAATTATTTTGCCCACTCCACAACTACCTGCTTCATTCTAAGTTTAATCTGTAATTCTGCATTAAGCATATCTTCATTACATGGTAGTGGCTTCCAGAAGAAGGAAAAACAATCTAATTGCAGTTGGTTTAAGGTTTAAGAACAAAGTAAATATTCAAAATAAAGGAATAAGATAAAAATATAGCTGGAAAAACACATAAGCTCTTACAAAAAAGTTGATAATCTAATTGCACCACAGACGTAGTCTTAAATCAGGCAATCAATATGACAAAATTATAACATCAAGGAACATGATAATTTATTTTTCCCTTGTCTTTGCCAAATATTTTCCTATTGCGAAACATGAGTATATCTGAACAGCATAAATCTCACTTGCTCATCCTTCAACATGAGAATTAATATAATTGAAATAAGGGCTATTCACATCTTGGTTTCAACAATTACATGTATTGTTCCAAATTAAAAAAGGTACCAAATAGTAATTGCACCTTATAAACTATGCTAAATGTATATGATTCAAGAACAATTGGCTTCATTTGGGAAAGCAATGTTAGTAGATACTAATGACTCAATTGTAGGAGATCAGTAAAATATTTCAACTTTTAAATCAAATTACATGGAAGCATTCAAAAAATAATTACTTCTCCTGCCTCTGCATCAATTCAGACACTACAAAAAAAAAATTGATTTTAGTGGCAATTTATTTCTGGCGGTCTTAAGTAAACACCACAAACTGATACTTTTCTGGCATTGTACTTGAGCGCCAATTGATATTTTTCACCTATTTTAAATCTTTTTAATTTTTTTTTGGCATAACTACAGGATTTCAATCGCTGAAGCCCATTCTCGTATTGTTACTGTGCTTCTTTCCCCTTTCTATCGCTGAAACCTGAAACCCTTTCTTCATCGCTGCTCATCTTCACTATTTCGCATTCCTCGTCATGGAAGCTCCCAATCGAAGCATCTCTCTGTTTCACATTCGCTATTTTGAGTTTCGTTAGGGCTCATCTCCTCGTTTGAAAGGTCAATCTCTCTTTCTCCGATCTTCAACTAAAGTTATACATTCTTCAATTTCTGTAAGGTTGGTCTCTCTCTATCTTAGTCGATGTTGATCTATCTGTTTTTGTCTATTTCGGACCACCATTCTTCTCTGTTTGACAATGCTTGCCATGGAAGCTTTGAACGTAAGCTCTCATATGACATTTCTATCTTCTATATCTTCCAAGATCGACATTGAAGCTGGCCTCTTCAAACAAATCCAATGCCATATTTTTCTCGAAACTGATGGTAATTTCACTTTTATCTCTTTCATATTCAATTTTCAGTTTTAGGTTAGAGCAATTTGTACTTTGATAAGCCATGATGAGAGCAATTGTTCTGTTCTATCGATTAAATACATTGTGATTTTAAATTTCAATTTAATTCATTTTGTTTGTTGATTTGAGAAATCATTGAAAATTTGAATTGTGAAGTTGAAGCATGTTACTCGCAAGGTTCAGTTGATTTAATATTATCTCTATCATTTGACTGGAATTTGATTTGAACTTCATTTTTTAGAAATTATTAAATTTGAATAACTAATTTGATTTGTATGGATATCCTAATTAATGTTCTTAATTCCCGATGTATTTGTGAAAGATAGAAGTGTATATTAGTTATTGACATTTTGTGATAATCGCTTGTTCAGATAATTTTGTGAAAAAATTTAATATATTAGGAATGTATCAACATTAAGTATTGATACTATATTTTGATTGTTTAAAGTTAAGAATTTTATCTAATTATCTTGTAAATGGTACAAGAAACATGATGTGGTTAATCTTTTATAAGCCTATTATTTGTACACATGCTCTAATAGTGATAAGAGGATGTTGAGTCTCAAAAAAGGGGGAGAATGTTGAGTCTCAAAAATATCAGAAAGAGGTTTATGGTGTTTTAAAGACTGAAATTTCTCTAAGTTTTAATGATCAACAAATTCAACTTAAGTTGTTTCTCATAGATACAATTGTCTAATTGTTCATCTATGATTTTCAGCAAGAAGCCTATTATATAAGACTAAGTGTTTGATCCGTCTGAAGAAGCTGATGCTGTCTGAAGATGATCAACCCATCTGAAGCATCAAAGCCGTCTGAAAGCATTTGATGACGTGGCATCTCTTGTCTGAAGCTGTGACAATCCTTGTACCTCTGCTCGTTTTTCACGCACGTTCTCTGCTACAAACAGCTGGCACCTGTGCAATGCAATTCAAGCACGTTCTCTATCACAACGTGTCCTCTGCTACGCAGCAATTGCAGCAGCAACAAAGAGCACCTTTTTGGCAGGAGCAAACCTTGTAAAAGTGTCAGAATTTGTCAGGGAATATCAGAATATGTCAGAGAATATTCGGTACTTCAACAGCTGTCTCACAACGGCTAGCATGGATTTCACAAGCATGAGAGTCTTCAATGGGCCAATCATTTGGGTATAAATACCCCCTCATTTGAAGACCTACACAGAGAGAAGAATTGAAAAGGAACAAAAACTCTGCAAGTTTTTCGCTGCAACACTCTGATAGAATTTATCATCTTTGTACACACAAATTATTTTATTATGATCATACCTTAGTAATTTCTGTACAATCTGTAACTGTTTAAGTCTCAAAACTGATATAGTTTGTGAGCTTAAGCATTTCTCTCATTTGTATTTGCTTTTGAGCCTGGAGAGGCTTGTCTGAAAAAGAATACTTGTGTTGTTGAGCCTGGAGAGGCTTGTCTGAAAAAGAATACTTGGTTGTAGAGCCTGAAGAGGCTTGATAGAAAAGAATACTTGTAATCTTGCAAGATTAAGAGAAAATCCAAGTGCTAGTTGGCATTGGGACTGGACGTAGCTCACAAGTGGTAGTGAGTGAACCAGGATAAATTCTGTGGCTAAGTTTCTCTTTCCCTTATCTTTGTCTTTTCAGTTTTACGCTAATCAAGGGGACTGAATATTTAATCTAGTATTTTAAAAAGGAAGAAACTTCATTTAGAACCATTTTAAGGCCGTCTGAAACCAACTTCAGACAGCTATCTGAAAAACTTCAGACAGCCCTCTAGCAACCTGTCTGAAAGTCTGTTTTGTAAATCTGTTTTCGAAAAGCTTCTTAAAATATTTAGAAACACTATTCAACCCTCCTTCTAGTGTTTCCCTGTGTTCCTACAGTTGGTACCAGAGCTCTACTCAGGGTTGAAACACCTAACAAGTGTCTGAGGACTGAAAGATCCACATGGAAGCTTCAAACAGTAACAGACAATACATCACAGAAGGAGCCTCTATCACAAGACCTCCAGCTTTCAATGGAGAAGATTATCACTACTGGAGAGATAGAATGAAGCTGTTCATTGAAAGCACAAACATTGATGTTTGGGATGTGGTCACTGATGGAGACTATGTGCCTATGCTAAATGATGTGCCTATACTTAAGACTGAATGGACTTTGGAGCAAAAGGATAGAGTCCAGATGAATGCTAAGGCCAAACTCTATCTAATATGTTCCTTGAACAAATCAGAATATGAGAAGGTTCATGGATGCACCTCTGCCAAGGAAATTTGGGATACTCTTGCAGCAGCCCATGAAGGAACTGAGACTGTCAAGCAATCCAAGATAAGTATGCTCATACATCAGTATGAGATGTTCAAGATGGAAGAATCTGAAACCATTGACCAAATGTTTGGAAGGTTTCAGACCATAACAAATGGACTCAGGTCCTTAGGCAGAACATACAACTCTGGAGACAATAACAGAAAAATTCTAAGGAGCTTGCCTAAGTCCTGGAGACCCAAAGTTACTGCCATTCAAGAGGCAAGAGATTTGAACTCTCTTAGAGTGGAAGAACTGTTGGGATCTCTTAAGGTCCATGAGCTTGAGCTTGGAGAAGATGACAACAAGAGAAAATCTATAGCCCTAAACTCCAAGACCAAATAGTCTAGGCATGGCAACATCAAAGCTATGCAAGCCGAGGCAGCTTCAGAGGGAGATGAAGACTCTGAAGATAGCTCAGAAGATGATGATGATCATGCTCTTCTAAGTAGGAAGATCAAGAGAATGCTGCAGAACAGAGGAAGATTCAGAAAGAATCAACCCTCAACCTCAAAAGGAGGTAAGTCAGGTAAAGACATACAAACTGACAAAATTATTTGTTTTGAGTGTAAGCAACCAGGGCACATGAAGGCTGAGTGTCCAAAACTGAAGAAAAACAACTTCAAGAAGAAGAAGTTTTTCAAGAAAAAGAAAGGTCTCATGGCAACATGGGAGGACCTGGATGAATCAACTTCAGAAGAGGAGGAAGACACCTCAGAAGAGGCAAATCTGTGCCTCATGGCAAGCCTACCATCTTCAGACAGCTCTGAAGCTGAGGTATTCCCTCTTACTTTGCAAGAAATGTATGATGATCTGGTGGAAAGTTCCAAGGAACTGTTCCTAGAGTATAAGAATCTATCCAAGGCTCACACAGAAATGTGTAACAAATATGAGTCTCTTGAAATAGAACATATTATGCTCAAGGAAAAGGTCCTTGAGACTGAAAACCATAGTTCACAAGCTGTGTCTGAAGAAAATAAAAAACTTCAGAAACAGATTGTAGAACTGACAAATGACTTAGCCAAGTTTGTCAAAGGAACTAAAAATTTAAACATAATGCTTGGAAATCAAAGACATTCCTCTGACAAAAGTGGACTAGGTTTTTTTGATCACATCATGTCTGAACCTCCTACTGTCTTAAATTTTTCTAAAGGAAAAAAGAAGGTTACTGGGTGTTCTCACTGTGGTAAGCCTGGACACAATGTGATTCAGTGCAAGCACAAGAGAAAAGCAAGACCCAAAGCTAACAAAACAGGACCCAAAAGAACTTGGGTACCTAAAAACTTGATCATTCCTATTGCAGATGTGTTTAACAGGACAAAGGAGACCCCACAAATGGTACCTGGACAGTGGGTGCTCGCGACACATGACAGGAGAAAGGTCTTTGTTCCAAAACCTTAGACCTAAGGAAGGAGGAGTGGTCACCTTTGGTGGAAATCAGCAAGGGAAGATCACTGGCATAGGGACTATAGGTATAATTCCTTCATCCCTCATTAAAAATGTTCTTCTTGTGGAAGGACTACAACATAATTTACTGAGCATAAGTCAATTATGTGACAGTGGTTATGTAGTATCGTTTACCAAGGAAGGATGTATAGTCAAAGACTCCTCTGATCAAACACTTTTTACTGCTAAGAGACACAACAATGTGTATAAAATTGATCTAGAGGATCTAGCAAGTCAAAATGTAAAATGCTTCATTTCTGTTGAAGATGAAAAACAGATTTGGCATCAAAGACTTGGGCATGCCAGCTTGAGATTAATCTCAAGATTAGCAAAATACAACCTTGTTAAAGGATTACCCAAGCTTTCATACAAATCTGATATTTTGTGTGATAGTTGTCTGAAAGGGAAACAAACAAGACACTCTTTCAAGAGTAAGGATGTTGTTTCAACCAGAAGACCACTTGAACTTTTACACATTGACTTGTTTGGTCCTATTAGAACAGAAAGTCTTAGTGGAAAGAAATATGGTTTGGTCATTGTTGATGACTATTCTAGATTCACATGGGTGATATTGCTTAGAAACAAGGATGAGACTTTTAAGAATTTCACAATATTTTGTAAGAAGGTACAGAATGAAAAAGGATTCTGTATTTCTGTCATAAGAAGTGATCATGGTGGGGAGTTTGAGAATGCAAATTTCCAATTGTTTTGTGATGAGAATGGGATCTCACACAATTTCTCTGTGGCAAGAACACCTCAACAGAATGGGGTTGTTGAGAGAAAGAACAGAAGTTTGCAAGAAATGGCAAGGACCATGCTCAACTCAAGCAACTTACCAAGAACCTTCTGGGCAGAAGCTGTTAGCACAGCTTGTTACCTTCAAAACAGAATATTGGTAAGACCAATTCTGAAAAAGACTCCATATGAATTGTGGAAAGGAAGAAAACCAAACATATCATATTTCCACACCTTTGGATGTGAGTGTTTTATACTTAACACCAAAGATGATCTTGGAAAATTTGATGCAAAGTCTGATAATGGATTTTTCATTGGATATTCTGAAACATCTAAAGCATACAGAGTGTATAACTCTAGAACTTTAACTGTTGAAGAAACTATTCACGTAAAATTCAATGATAACAAAGAGACTGATAGGGAACTATCAGATCTAGAGGATGATTTTGCAGGTATGAAGCTGAATGATCACAACAACTTGAAGGATGAGCAACTGTCTGAAGTTCCTGCTGTTTCTGAACCTCTTCAGACAAATGTTGAGTCTCAGACGGATGTGATACCTCCTCATAAACCTGATTGGAGATACAAGTCACATCATCCTAAAGAGCAAATCATTGGCAGTACTTCAGAAGGAGTTAAGACAAGATCAAAATTCAGAAATTTCAATTCTCTCGCTCTCCTGTCTGAAATTGAGCCAAAGAACATTGATGAAGCTCTGCATGATGAAGGGTGGATCCTAGCCATGCAAGAGGAGCTAAATCAATTTGCTAGGAGTGATGTCTGGACCCTTGTTCCTAAACCCCATGGGAAAACAATTATTGGAACCAAATGGGTGTTCAGAAACAAGCTGTCTGAAGAAGGCAAAGTTATCAGAAATAAGGCAAGGCTAGTAGCTCAAGGATATAACCAGCAAGAAGGTATTGACTTCACTGAAACCTTTGCTCCAGTGGCCAGGTTAGAAGCAATTAGAATTCTTTTATCTTATGCTGTAAATAATGGCATCAAACTATATCAAATGGATGTCAAAAGTGCCTTCCTCAATGGTTTCATTGAAGAAGAGGTTTTTGTTAGACAACCCCCTGGTTTTGAAGATGTATCTTTTCTTGAACATGTTTTTAAACTTAAGAAAGCTCTCTATGGTCTAAAACAAGCCCCAAGAGCTTGATATGACAGACTGAGCAGTTTTCTTGCAACCAATGGTTTTGAAAGAGGAAAAGTTGACACAACTCTTTTTAGAAAACAGTCTAACAAGGATCTTATACTTGTCCAAATATATGTTGATGACATTATTTTTGGTTCAACTAATTCTTCATTGTGCAAAGAGTTTTCTGAGTTAATGCAATCTGAATTTGAAATGAGCCTAATGGGTGAACTAAAGTTTTTCCTTGGACTTCAGATTAAGCAAGATTCTGATTGTATATGGATCCATCAAGAGAAATATACAAAGGAAATGCTTAAGAAGTTTAACCTAAGTGATTGCAAACCCATGACAACTCCAATGCACCCTTCTGCATCTTTAAATAAAGATGAGAATGAAGAACCAGTGAATCAAACTTTGTATAGAGGGATGATTGGTTCATTATTGTATCTAACAGCAAGCAGGCCTGACATCATGTTCAGTGTGTGCCTGTGTGCTAGATTTCAATCTGATCCAAGAATCACTCACTACATAGCTGTATTCTTTTAAGATATCTTAAAGGTACTACTAATCTTGGTCTATGCTATAAGAAAAGTAAGGATTGCAGGTTAGTAGGATATTGTGATGCTGATTTTGCTGGAGACAGAGTTGAAAGAAAAAGCACCAGTGGTCAAGCAAAAGGCAAAGCACAATTGCATTATCAACAGCTGAAGCAGAATACATCTCAGCAGCCAGTTGTTGCTCACAACTGTTATGGGTGAAGTATCAACTTGAAGATTTTAATATTGCAATATTCGTTATACCTGTGTTGTGTGATAATACCAGTGCCATTAATTTATCTAAAAATCCCATTCAACATTCTAGGGCTAAACATATAGAAATCAAACATCATTTCATTAGAGACTATGTTCAGAAAGGTGTTTTTGATATTCAGTTTATTGATACAGAGCATCAATGGGATGATATATTCACAAAACCTCTAACTGAAGATAGATTTAAGTTCATCAGAGATAAATTGAACATTCATGCATTTTGAGTGTGTATGAAAAATGATGTGTCTGAAACTTCAACCTGTCTGAAACATGTGACCTGTCTGAAGTTTTGGTCGTCTGAAATTAACTGGATGTCTGAAATCTATCACTTGTCTGAAATGAACAAATGACGTGGCAATAAAGGGACAGTTTAAATTTCATTTAATTTGTCTCCCCCACCTTCGCACGATTCCCTATGTCTGCGCAGCCAGTTTGTGCCATCATTGCCTCAGAGGTCTATAAGTACAGAAGGCAGTGAGTCCTTGGTACGTTACAGCTCTCTCTCTCAGAACCTTTGCTATTCTTCATCTTCAAGAAAGCATTTTTCTCTCAAGTTCTTTCCAACCTTCAACAATGGCACCTAAGAAGTCTGGAGCTGATAACATTGTGAAGACCAAGGGTGTCTTTCTGGAAGATCTTGAAGCACTAGGGATGGATCTTTATGCAGAATTTCAAGCAGCTGGGTGGCTTGAATATTTCAACAGAAATCGTTCACAGTGGCATGAGCAGAGTATTCTTGACTTCTGGGCCACAGCCAGAGGAATCCCTAACCTTCAAGGCATCTACACCAGCATCAAGGCTAATGTGCTTAGTACGTCTATCTTTATTGATGAAGACATCCTGGCCATCGTCTGTGGTGTCAAGACTGAAGGTGCTGTCTTCTCACCTGGCTAGGAATCAAGAAATGGAGGTCAGAAGCACTTTACAGAATTTTTGTATGGAACTTCTTCCCCTGCAAGTCTAGATGCTAAGAACATGTCAGACAAGGCTAGGGTTCTGCATGCTATCTTAGGGAACTCTGTAATCCATAAAAATGGCAGCAGAAACCATGTGTTTGAACTGGAGAGATTCTTTCTCATCCACCTTCTGAAGAAGCAGAAGATCAACCTTCCAAATATCATCATGTACCACCTTCAGAAGAGGTTGAGAGACTTGTTGAGTCTCAACAATATCATAAGAGATTTTATGATGTTTTAAGACAGCAATATTTCCAAGTTTTAATGATTAACAAATTTACATTATTTATTTTCACAGATACTCTTAAGTGTTTAATTATTTATCTGTGATTTCAGCAAGCCACAATACGCTTTATAAGTCTTTAAGAAGTGCTTCAAGTCATCTGAGGGAAACAAGCCTTCTGAAGTGGTCAACCTGTCTTAAGTGTTGAAGCTGTCTGAAGAGCCAAGCCCGTCTGAAGACTGGAACCCGTCTGAAAATTGGAAGCCGTCTGAAGCTTTAGTAATGACGTGGCATCTTTGCTGAAACCTTGCGTGAAGACTTTTCTGAGTCTCTGCTGCTCGTACGTTTTGGAACACATTTATGGCAACAAACACAGAGGCCTTTCCTGGTGCATTTGAATTTCATACACCACTCAGGAAATCTCTGCAAACGCAGCAACGCAGCAATTCCTGAAGCAGCCTTTTGGTAGATGTAACCTTGTACCGTGTCAGAAATGTCAGGATGCTCAGAAGTATGTCTCACAACGGATTGTATAGCATTTAATGCTATCTCTAAATGATGGTTTTTCAACGGATTAAAGTCTGGGTATAAATACCCCTTAAGAAGACCATCATCCTGTTAGAGGAGAACATATAGAAAAAGAAAATCAAAATGCTGCAATTTTTTCTTCAAGAAAATCACTGTGGTAAAATTCTTTGTACACTTTATATTTTCATATCCTGAGTATACCTCAGTTTTTAGCTGTACATTGTAATAGGTTTGAGCTTCAAACTTGTGTAGTTTAAAAGCTTAAACTCTTTTTTATTGTAATCTCTGTTTGAGCCTGGAGAGGCTTGTCTGTAAAACAATACTTGGTTGTAGAGCCTGAAGAGGCTTGACTGTAAAAGAATACTTGTAATCTTTGTGAAAGATTAAGAGAAAATCCAAGTGCTTGTTGGCATTGGGACTGGAGGTAGCTCACAGTGGTAGTGAGTGAACCAGGATAAATCCTTGGCTAAGTTTTCTATCCCTTATCTCTTGTCAATTCGTTTATATTAATATCAAGGGTTTTGAAAAGCTATTCTAAATATTTTAAAAGCAAAGAAACCTTTTAAAATATATTTTCAGGAGCCATCCAAAAACTTCAGACAGCCCCCATAAACCTGTCTGAAACTGTTTGTAACTTGTTGTTTTCAAAAAGCTTTCAAAAATATAAAGAAACACTATTCAACCCCCCTTCTAGTGTTTCCCTGTGTTTCTACAGTTGGTACCGGATCTTAACTCAGGGTTGAGCACCTAACAAGTGTTGAGGACTAAAAGATCCAGATGGAAGCTGCAAACAACAACAGGCAATACATCTCTGAGGGTGCATCTATCACAAGACCCCCAGCATTCAATGGTGTAGACTATCACTACTGGAGAGATCGTATGAAGTTGTTCATTGAAAGCAACAACATCGATGTCTGGGATGTAGTTACTGATGGAGACTATGTGCTCATGCAAAACAATGTGCCTATACCTAAGGCTGATTGGACCTTGGAGCAGAAGGCTAGAGTTCAGATGAATGCCAAATCCAAACTCTATCTGATATGCTCATTGAACAAATCAGAATATGAGAAGGTGCATGGTTGTACATCTGCCAAGGAAATCTGGGATACTCTTGCAGCAGCCCATGAAGGGACTGAAACTGTCAAGCAATCCAAGATTAGTATGCTCATACATCAATATGAGATGTTCAAAATGGAAGAAACAGAAACCATTGATCAGATGTTTGGGAGGTTTCAGACCATTACAAATGGACTCAGGTCCTTGGGCAGAACTTATGAATCTGGAGATAATAACAGAAAGATTCTAAGAAGCTTGCCTAAGACCTGGAGACCCAAAGTTACTGCCATTCAAGAGGCAAGAGACTTAAACTCTCTTAGAATGGAGGAACTTCTGGGATCTCTCAAGGTTCATGAGCTTGAGCTTGGAGAAGATGACAACAAGAAGAAATCTCTGGCTCTAAACTCCAAGACCAGTTAGTCTAGGCATGGCAAGATGAAGGCTATGCAAGCTGAGGAAACTTCAGAAACAGATGAGGATTCTGAAGATAGCTCAGGAGATGATGATCTTGCTCTTTTAAGTAGGAAGATCAAAAGAATGCTCCAAAACAGAGGAAAGTTCAGAAGGAATCAACCTTCAACTTCTAAAGGAGGTAAGACAGGTAAAGATTTTCAAAATGACAAAATTATTTGTTTTGAATGCAAACAACCAGGTCACATGAAGGCTGAGTGTCCTAAGTTGAAGAAAAACACATTCAAAAAGAAGAAGTTCTTCAAAAAGAAGAAGGGACTAATGGCAACATGGGAAGACCTTGATGAATCTACTTCTGAAGAAGAAGAAGATACTTCAGAAGAGGCCAACTTATGTCTTATGGCCAGTCTGCCATCATCAGACATCTCTGAAGAAGAGGTATTTCCTTTAACCCTTCAAGAAATGTATGATGATCTGATGGAAAGCTCCAAGGAACTATTTCAAGAGTATAAGAATCTATCCAAGGCTCACACAGAAATGTGTAATAAATATGAAGCCCTTGAAATAGAAAATATTATGCTCAAGGAAAAGATCCTTGTGTCTGAAATCAGTAGTTCTCAACATGTGTCTGAAGAAAATATAAAACTTCAAAAGCAAGTTGAGCAACTGACAAAAGACTTAGCTAAGTTTGTCAAAGGAACTGATAATTTGAACAGATTACTTGGTGATCAAAGACATTCCATTGACAAAAGTGGCTTAGGCTTTTGGGATCATAACATGCCTGAACCTCATATTTTTAATGTTGAAAAAGGCAAGGGAAAGGTTACTGGGTGTTCTCACTGTGGAAAAGCTGGACACAATGTGACTCAGTGTAAACACAAAAAGAGACCAACACCCAGGTCTAACAAAAGAGGACCCAAAAGAATATGGGTACCTAAAAACTTGATTATTCCTGTTGCAGATGTGTTTAACAGGACAAAAGAGACACCACAAATGGTACTTGGACAGTGGATGCTCGCGACACATGACAGGAGAAAGGTCTTTGTTCCAAAACCTTAGACCAAGAAATGGAGGTGTGGTCACCTTTGGTGGAAACCAGCAAGGGAAGATCACAGGAATAGGGACTGTAGGTATGTCACCTTTATCCCTTATTAAAAATGTTCTCCTAGTGGAAGGACTTCAACACAACCTACTGAGCATAAGTCAATTATGTGACAGTGGATATGTGGTCTCTTTCACTAAGGAAGGTTGTATAGTCAAAGACTCTTCTGATCAAATCCTTTTTACTGCTAAAAGGCACAGCAATGTGTACAAAATTGATCTAGAGTAACTAGCAAGTCAAAATGTTAAATGTTTTATTTCTATTGAAGATGAAAAACAGATTTGGCATCAAAGACTTGGGCATGCCAGCTTGAGATTAATCTCAAGATTAGCAAAATACAATCTGGTTAAAGGCTTACCCAAGCTTTCATACAAATCTGACATTTTATGTGAAAGCTGTCTGAAAGGGAAACAAACAAGACACTCATTTAAGAGTAAAGATGTTGTTTCTACTAGCAGACCTCTAGAACTATTGCATATTGACTTGTCTGGTCCTATTAGAACAGAAAGCATTAGTGGTAAGAAATATGGTTTGATCATTGTTGATGACTATTCTAGATTCACATGGGTTATATTCCTTAGAAGCAAGGATGAAACTTTTAAGAATTTCACAATATTTTGTAAGAAGGTACAAAATGAAAAAGGATTCTGTATATCTGTCATCAGAAGTGATCATGGTGGAGAGTTTGAAAATGCAAACTTTGAAATGTTCTGTGATGAGAATGGGATCTCACACAATTTCTCTGTGGCTAGAACACCTCAACAAAATGGGGTTGTTGAGAGAAAGAACAGAAGTCTGCAAGAGATGGGAAGAACCATGCTCAACTCATGCAATTTACCAAGATCCTTCTGGGCAAAAGCTATTAACACAGTCTGCTACCTTCAAAACAGAATATTGGTAAGACCAATTCTTAAAAGAACTCCTTATGAATTGTGGAAAGGAAGAAAACCCAACATATCTTACTTTCATCCCTTTGGCTGTGAGTGTTTTATACTTAACACAAAGGATGATCTTGGAAAGTTTGATGCAAAATCTGACAAAGGATTTTTCATAGGTTATTCTTAAACATCTAAGGCTTACAGAGTTTATAACTCTAGAACTCTAGTTGTAGAAGAATCAATCCATGTTAAATTCAATGACAAGAAAGAGACTGATAGGGAACTATCAGATCTAGAGGATGATTTTGCAGGAATGGAGCTAAATGACAACAACAACTTGAAAGATGAGCAGTTGTCTGAAGTACCTACTGTTACTGAACCTCTTCAGACAGATGTTGAGTCTCAAACAGATGTTGTACCCATTCACAGAACTGATTGGAGATACAAGTCACATCACCCTAAAGAGCAAATTATTGGGAGCACTTAAGAAGGAGTGAAGACAAGATCAAAGTTCAGGAATCTGAATTCACTGGCTCTCCTGTTTGAAGTTGAACCCAAAGATATTGATGAAGCTCTGCATGATGAAGGGTGGATCCTAGCCATGCAAGAAGAGTTAAATCAATTTGCTAGGAGTGATGTCTGGACCCTTGTTCCTAAACCCCATGGGAAAACTATTATTGGAACCAAATGGGTGTTCAGAAACAAGCTGTCTGAAGAAGGCAAAGTAGTCAGAAACAAGGCAAGGCTTGTGGCTCAAGGATACAATCAGCAAGAAGGAATTGATTTCACAGAAACCTTTGCCCCAGTGGCCAGGTTAGAAGCAATTAGAATTTTATTGTCTTATGCTATAAATAATGGCATCAAGCTATATCAAATGGACGTTAAAAGTGCTTTTCTCAATGGTTTCATTGAAGAAGAAGTCTTTGTTAGACAACCCCCTGGTTTTGAGGATGTCACTTTCCTAGATTATGTTTTCAAATTGAAAAAGGCTCTCTATGGTCTAAAACAAGCCCCAAGAGCGTGGTATGACAGATTGAGCAATTTTCTTATCAAAAATGGTTTTGAAAGAGGAAAAGTTAACACAACTCTTTTTAGAAAGCAGTCTAACAAAGGTCTCATGCTAGTCCAGATATATGTTGATGACATTATATTTGGTTCCACTGATTCTTCTCTTTGCAAGGAGTTTTCTGAGTTAATGCAATATGAATTTGAAATGAGCCTAATGGGTGAATTAAAATTTTTCTTAGGACTTCAAATTAAGCAAGATTCTAATTGTATATGGATTCATCAAGAGAAATATACAAAAGAAATGCTTAAGAAGTTTAATTTAAATGATTGCAAGCCCATGTCAACTCCTATGCATCCTTCTGCATATTTAAGCAAAGATGAGAATGAAGAACTAGTGAATCATACTTTGTATAGAGGAATGATTGGTTCTTTATTGTATCTAACAGCAAGCAGACCTGACATTATGTTCAGTGTGTGTCTTTGTGCTAGATTTCAATCAGATCCAAGAATTACTCATTATAAAGCTGTTAAGAGGATTTTTAGATATCTTAAAGGTACTACTAATCTTGGTCTTTGCTATAAGAAAGTCAAAGAATGCAGGATAATAGGATACTGTGATGCTGACTTTCCTGGAGACAAAATTGAAAGAAAAAGCACCAGTGGAGGTTGTCACTTCTTTGGAGGCAACATGATCAGCTGGTCAAGTAAAAGGCAAAGCACCATTGCATTATCAACAGCTGAAGCTGAATATATCTCAGCAGCAAGTTGTTGTTCACAACTCCTTTGGGTGAAGTATCAGCTTGAGGATTTTAATATTCCTATATCTGTTATACCTGTTTTGTGTGATAATACAAGTGCCATTAATCTGTCTAAAAACCCCATTCAACATTCTAGAGCAAAGCATATAGAAATCAAGCATCATTTCATTAGAGACTATGTTCAGAGAGGTGTTTTTGATATAAAGTTCATTGAAACAGAGCTTCAATGGGCAGATATATTCACAAAACCTCTGACTGAAGTCAGATTTAAGTTCATATGTAATAATCTGAACATACATGCATTTTCTAACTGACTTTGTATGTTGTCTGAAATGAACATCTGAAATCTCAGTATGTCTGAAATTGTGACATGTCTGAAATTTTAGGGTTTCTGAAATTTCATTAGTTGTCTGAAATTATTCACTTGTCTGAAATAAAATGATGACGTGGCTATCTGAGACGGTTGAATGCCATTTATTTTGTCTCTTCCACTCTGCACGTTACCCAATGTCTGCGTAGCCAGTACATGCCATCATTGCATCGTGGGTGTCTATATAATAAAGGAGGTTGCATATTGAAGAAGGCTCACATTTTCTCTCTGCTCACTCTTCAACTTCATCTTCTCTCTCACAACAGTTTTCTGCTCGAAGCTTTTGTCTGCAACTGCAATGGCACCAAAGAAGACAAGCTCTGGAGGGAAGATTGTCAAGTCCAAAGGTGTTGATCTTCAGGGTCTTAGTGATCTGGGCATGGACCTTTTTGGGGAATTTGATGCTGCTGGTTGGACTTCATTCTTTGAGAAAACTGATTGCTCTTGGAATGAACAGAGCATCATTGATTTCTGGTTTTCAGCAAGAGGAATTCCAAACAACAAAGGTGAATATGAAAGCATCCGAGCTGAAGTTCTTGGAGAGTCCATCTTCATAGATGCTGATATTCTTTCCAAGGTGACTGGTGTACAAGCTGAAGGAGAGGTCTTCTCTCCAGGATGGGAAGGAAGAAATGGTGGTTCTGAGAAGTTCACCAAGATGTTGTATGGAACAGCGAAGCCTCAGAGTGCTGACTCAAAGAACATGCTGGATAAAGTCAGAGTTCTTCATGCCATTCTAGGGCAATGCATTTTCTCTAAGAGTGGAAGCAGAAACCATGTCTCTGAACTTGAGAGATTCTGCTTGATCAACCTATTGCTGAAGAAGAAGATGAATCTCCCAAAGATGCTTATATTCCACATTCAGAAGAAGATTAGGGATTCTGCTGGAAGCCTTACTCACAATTTACTTATCACCAAGGTACTGATGCATTTCAGAGTACCTCTTAAGTTTGATCACAAAGCACCTGCTCTTTTTGGTGAGGCCAATATTACCAGTATGAAGCTGAAGAACCTTCTCATTCCAAGACATTCTTCTCCAACTATGAAGGAGAGTTTACTGTTAGAGAAGGCATCTAGAAGTGGAGCTGCTTTTGAAGTTCTGGAGCTTGAACTTCAAGGGGACATAAGGAAGGATGAGATTGTTGCATCCAAGCCCTCCCCTCAACCTAAGCTGCCGAAGCTACCAGTTAGGAGTGCTGCAAAGGTGGCACCAGCAAACCCTAAGTTGTACCTTAAGACTGCTGAACCTGTTCAGAAGACTTTGACAAAGTCGTCTGAAATTGTGAGTCAAAAGTCTGAAGGAGCAAAACCTCTTGAGCCTACTTCTAATCTAGAAGGAAAGGCACATGAGGAACCTGTTGCTGATGCTGATGCTATTGCTGCACCACCTGTTGCTGCCTATCCCTCTGATCTTGAATTGATCAAGGTAGCTGCAATTGCTACTATGATTGAAAATCAAGAATTGGAGAAGAAGTTAGAACAAGAGAAGGTTGATCATGCTTATGTAGTATCTACACAGATTGCCTTAGCTGAAAAAGAAAGGCTAGCTGCCTTGGCTGAAGGAACCAAGAAAAGAAAGAAATCCAGTGCTGCCATGAGGAAGAAAAGAATAAGAAAGTTCCTTACTAGTGCTCCTGAAATTACCACAAGAATCACTAGGAGTATTTCTAGTAAACAAGATGCTATAGACATGGCAGATAAATATCAGAAGTTTGTCAAAGCCAATCTTTATTTCAAAAGGAGAAGAGAAGAAAAGCAAGCTGAAAGGGAGGAGGCAAAAAGGGAAGTCAAGAAAATCAAAATTCAGAAAGAGAAACCTCCAAAGGAACCCTACAAACCAATAAGGGTGAGGTTTGACAATGTTACACCTTCACCACCTTCATCACCAGAAAAGGGGTTGCCAGAAGAGAAGAAAGAAGAAGAAAAGTTTGAACAAGTTCATAGAGAGGTTGTTTCAGAAGAGGGAGTTTCAGACAAGGTTGATGAACAACCTATCTTGTCTGAAGAAAAGGAAGAACCAGCACCATCACCATCACCATCTTCATCATCCTCCTCATCATCATCAGAATCATACAGATCTGAAAACTCTGCTGAGGAGACCCAGCAATGTGTGTGGAAAGGAAGCATGCTACCTGCACATCTTAGTAGGGATTTCTTCACAGAACCCACTTTTGATCCTTATGCCTATCCTCTTACTGACTCTCAGTATGCAGAAGAAGCTGAAGTGCCCCACAAAAGGTATGAGGGACCCTTCTTTGAAAGGGAAAGAGTGCCAAAATTCCCTAACCTTTATGAAGAGCTGATGTTTTTCAAGGATACACCCCCCATCTACATGCATCAAGGACTTATCTTGCACACTGCTGAAGCTGAAAGGAGAAAGTATACTGGAAGCTTTGATGGTCAATACTCTGGACAGCTTGAAAAGATCAGAAAGGGAGTGGTAGTTCCTGAACACAAGTGGGCTCCACTTGATCCCTGTTCTGAAGATGATTGTCTGAAGATGAGTACTGATGAGTGGTGTTTTGTCAGAAAGCTGTGCACAGAAGAAGAATTGTTTCAAAGAGATCATCTGAACTGGGTTGGCATGAGAAGTTACAGGCCACCTAGAAATGCTTCTATCAGGCCAAGCACTAAAATTCTGGTGCAACCTGACAGGATCATTCCTAGGTATCCTCTGAAGGAAGGTTCTGTTGATAAGTTTAAAGAACCCAAGGTTTACACAGTCCCCTTCAAACCTTTGTCACCAAGCGAATGGAAGCATCTACCAGCCATTGTTAGAAAGCAAGGTGGAGGCATGGATCACAGTCTCAGGGACAGAGTTTGGAGCTCTTACTGGAAAATCAGAGAGGATGTTGGATCCTCATCTGGGTCAACTGGACCTGATGAAGACTCTCTCATTGACTATGGGAGATCCATGAATGTGCAGTATATGTTTATCAGACAACACTTCCCACTTTTGACAGCACCTTTTCATGAAGAATGGGAGATGATCAACCTCATTGGAACCTTCTTTCATCCAGTCTATCATCATCATAAATATGGACTGCTTCCAGGATTTGATGCGCTGAGGTTTCTGTGCAGATACATTCAAATTATTTTTTATGAGTCAGCACCTGACTATGAAGAAGAGAATAGAAGACTGAGGTTCAAGATACAGAAGCTGGAGAAAACCAATGCTGAGCTTCTTGCCAAACAAGAACAGACTCTGGCTTTGCACAAGACTGAACTCATAGCTAAGCAAGATCAGATTCTTCATGAACAGCAAGAGATAAAAAATGCTCAAGAAGATATGAAGTCTGCCATTCTCTCTCAATTGGACAAGACAAGTGATGATCTCATGTCTTTGTTGAAGGATGCTTTGTTGAAGAAATCTGGCTAGTCTGTGATGTAGTGTTTGTTTTTATCTCTGGCAATGTGTTTAAATTTCTATGCTTGTCTGAAACTTTTTATGATGAATATATCAGTTGTTCCCTGCATGATTTTTCTGAGTATATACTTCATGATTATCCTTTTGATTTCTGTTGTTGTTATGCTCTGGATTCCCTTTTGATTGATGACAAAAGGGGGAGTACTAAAACTAACAAAAATCTGATTCAAATGTGAAGTGCTACAGGACTCAGGGGGAGCAAAGAAGAACTATTAAGTTCATTATCTGAGGGGGAGTTATTATTAAAAGCTATTTTATTCTCACATACTCCTTTCAGATTTTACAGTTTTAAAATAAATTTGTCATCATTAAAAAGGGGGAGAATGTTGAGTCTCAAAAATATTATAAGAGATTTTATGATGTTTTAAGACATCAATATTTCCAATTTTTAATGATTAACAAATTTACATTATTTATTTTCACAGATACTCTTAAGTGTTTAATTATTTATCTGTGATTTCAGCAAGCCACAATACGTTTTATAAGTCTTTAAGAAGTGCTTCAAGTCATCTGAGGGAAACAGGCCTTCTGAAGTGGTCAACCTGTCTTAAGTGTTGAAGCTGTCTGAAGAGCCAAGCCCGTCTGAAGACTAGAACCCGTCTGAAAATTGGAAGCCGTCTGAAGCTTTAGTAATGACGTGGCATCTTTGCTGAAACCTTGCGTGAAGACTTTTCTGAGTCTCTGCTGCTCGTACGTTTTGGAACACATTTATGGCAACAAATACAGAGGCCTTTCCTGGTGCATTTGAATTTCATACACCACTGAGGAAATCTCTACAAACGCAGCAACGCAGCAATTCCTGAAGCAGCCTTTTGGCAGATGTAACCTTGTACTTTGTCAGAAATGTCAGGATGCTCAGAAGTATGTCTCACAACAGATTGTATAGCATTTAATGCTATCTCTAAACGGTGGTTTTTCAACGGATTAAAGTCTGGGTATAAATACCCCTTATGAAGACCATCATCCTATTAGAGGAGAACATATAGAAAAAGAGAATCAAAACGCTGCAATTTTTTCTTCAAGAAAATCACTCTGATAAAATTCTTTGTACACTTTATATTTTCATATCCTGAGTATACCTCAGTTTTTAGCTGTACATTGTAATAGGTTTGAGCTTCAAACTTGTGTAGTTTAAAAGCTTAAACTCTTTTTTATTGTAATCTCTGTTTGAGCCTGGAGAGGCTTGTCTGTAAAACAATACTTGGTTGTAGAGCCTGAAGAGGCTTGACTGTAAAAGAATACTTGTAATCTTTGTGAAAGATTAAGAGAAAATCCAAGTGCTTGTTGGCATTGGGACTGGAGGTAGCTCACAGTGGTAGTGAGTGAACCAGGATAAATCCTTGGCTAAGTTTTCTATCCCTTATCTCTTGTCAATTCGTTTATATTAATATCAAGGGTGTTGAAAAGCTATTCTAAATATTTTAAAAGCAAAGAAACCTTTTAAAATATATTTTCAGGAGCCATCCAAAAACTTCAGACAGCCCCCATAAACATGTCTGAAACTGTTTGTAACTTGTTGTTTTCAAAAAGCTTTCAAAAATATAAAGAAACACTATTCAACCCCCCCTTCTAGTGTTTCCCTGTGTTTCTACAAGACTCTGCTGGGAGTTTTCCTCACAACACCATCATCACCAAGGTGTTGTTGCACTTCAAAGTTCCAGTTCACCAGCTCTATGATCACCACTCAATCCCTATGTTTGGTGAATCAAATCTGAAGAGCATGAAGATTAAGCTGACTCCAAGGCCTCCCTCTCCAACCATGAAAGAAAACTTACTGATGGAGAAAGCTCAGAGGAGAAGTACTACAATGCAGATTATGGAAAATGAACTCAAGGGTGATATCAGAAGACATGAGTTCAAGCCTTCAAAGGAATCTCCTCAACCTAAGCTGAAGAAGCTTCCTGTGAGAAGCTCAGCTAAGATAGCTTCTGCATCTGTGCAAAATCAAACATCTGAACCTGTTCAGAAACCTTCTCAAAGGTTGTCTAAAATTGTGGGTCAGGTGTCTGGACCTGCACAATCTTCAAAGCCTACTTCTATAATGGAAGGACAGGCTGAAGAAGTTGTGGATACTGATGCAGTTGTTGCTCAACCACTAGCTGCATGCCCTTCTAACCCTGAATTGATTCAGGTTGCTGCTTTGGCTACTGCCATTGAGCAAGAGGAGTTAGAACAGAAGGAAGAGCAAGAGAGGTCTGACAGAGCTCTTGCAATAGCTTCACAACTTGCTTATGCTGAGGATGACAAGCAAGCAGCCATTGCTGAGGCTACAAAGAAAAGAAAGAGGTCAAGTGCACCTCAAAGAAAAAGGAAGAAGGGTAAACTACTTCAGACAGTGCCTGAAGTTAGGGTTACCAGAAGTACTGCTTCTCAACTAGAAGAAGCAGATATTGCTGGAAGGTATCAGAAATTTGTAAAGGCTGATCAATACTTCAAGAGAAGAAGGGCTCTTTCATCTGAGCAAAGAGAAAGGGAAGATAGGGAAGCCAAGGAAAGGGAAGAAAGAGAAAGAGCTGCTAAGGCTCAAGAAGTTGCTGCTCCCAAACCTTACAAGAGGATCAAGGTGAGATTTGATAATGTAACTCCCTCACCTCCTTCATCACCAGAAAAGCAACCTCAACCCTTATCAAAACCCACCTCACCAGAAAAACAACCATCTCCACCTTCTTCTCAACCATTACCAACCTTACAGATAAATACATCTCCATCTGAACCTTTCATACCATCTAAACCCTCACCACCTACACCCATCATACCATCAGACAACCTGTTGTCTGAACCCCCTGCACCTCAAGAAAACCAAGTTCTTGAACCCATATCTTCACCATCCAAACCCCGCTCACCTCAGTACATACAGCTATCTGATAGCTCATCACCTTCACCTCAACCTTCCACACCTTCATCACCTTCCTCACCATCATCATCTCCACCTCTTACACCTTTACCACCCTCACCACCTCCATCTGTTCATCAAGTCAACCTTTCAGCTGAGATAGCAGCCTTATGCAAGAAACTGACAAGAACCTCCTTTGGCTCTTGCCCTTTGCCAAAATTCCAGCATCTGTCTGAAGAGCTGCAACACTTTAGAACAGCCCCTGCTGTCTCACTGCATCATGGTCTCACTAAGAGGACTGTGACTGATGAAAGAGCTTTATACTCCAATGATGCTGATGGATTGGAGAAGATAAGGAAGGGTGTTGTCCCTCCTAGTCATACATGGGATCTTATCAACCCATTTTCTGAAGACTCATGGAAGTTGAGCAATGAGGAATGGCTCATGGTAAGGAAGCTGAACACTGAAGCTGAGTTATTCCAAAGAGACTTGGCTAGAGGAGTTGGAATGATGGGCTACAGGCCCCCTAGAACAAGTTCAATCAGGCCTTCAACCAAAATCTTGGTGAAACCTGATAGGATTGTTCCTAGGTATCCCTTCAAGGAAGGACAAGATGAGAAATACAAGGGTCCTAAGATCTACTCTTTATCAGCACCCCTGTCTGAAGCCATGATTGCTTCAGAATGGGAAGGTCTACCTGAGTTCATCATCTCAGAAGGAGGAGGCTTGAATCACTTGTTTGAAAATTGGATGTGGGATTCTTACTGGCAGATCAGAGAAGATGCTGGGTCTTCTTCTGGGTGTAGTGGTCCTGATGTTGAGTCTGCAATGGGTGTTGGACATTCCACAAATGTTCAGTACCATTTCTTAAGAGATCACTTTCCCCCACAGGCAGATTCATTCAACAAAGCTTGGGTGCTTCTGAAGTATGTTGGGACCTTTTTCTGTCCAGTCTACAATCCTTCAGAATATGGCTTGCAGCCTGGTTTTGGAGTTTTGAGATTTGTATGTCCCTACCTTCAGCTCATCTTTGTTGAGTCTGAACCTGACCTGTATGAAGAGAACCAGAAGCTGAAATCCAAGGTCAAGGCCCTTGAGAAGAGGTGTGAAGAATCTGAGAGGAGATGTGAAGTCTCAGAGAAGAAAGCACAAAAGGTTATTCAGAATCAAGAAGAAATTCTCCATGAACAACAACTGATAAGAAGTGGTCAACAAGAGTTGAAGTCATCTATTGAAGCTGCCATAGACAAGGCCAAGGAAGAACTGATCTCCTTTCTGTCTCAAGCTTTGCTGAAGAAGAAGGACTGATTATCTGCCTATGTCTTTTGTTCATGTTAATTTCTACAAGTGTCTGATTGTTATTTTCACATCCTTACATTTTTAATACAATCAGTTTTTGTTTCTCTCATGTGTTGCTCTGATAATTGTTTTATCTTCTTTCCTGTATTACCCTGTCTGAATGATTGCACTGTTGCTGTTATTGCTCTGTGGCTCCCTTTTGATTGATGACAAAAGGGGGAGTATTAAATTCTAACAAAAATCTGGAGTGATTACAGGATTCAGGGGGAGTACTGGAAAAGATCAAAGTTGTCTGATCTGATCTTGTGAAAGAAAAGCAACATTTAATCCTAACTTGTATCAGTAAAAGGATACAATTGTCTTAGGGGGAGCTAATCTTTATATATCAATTTTTGCACAATTTAAGTTAAATTTGTCATCATTAAAAAGGGGGAGAATGTTGAGTCTCAAAAATATCATAAAGAGGTTTATGATGTTTTAAAGACTGAAATTTCTCTAAGTTTTAATGATCAACAAATTCAACTTAAGTTGTTTCTCATAGATACAATTGTCTAATTGTTCATCTATGATTTTCAGCAAGAAGCCTATTATATAAGACTAAGTGTTTGATCCGTCTGAAGAAGCTGATGCTGTCTGAAGATGATCAACCCGTCTGAAGCATCAAAGCCGTCTGAAAGCATTTGATGACGTGGCATCTCTTGTCTGAAGCTGTGACAATCCTTGTACCTCTGCTCGTTTTTCACGCACGTTCTCTGCTACAAACAGCTGGCACCTGTGCAATGCAATTCAAGCACGTTCTCTGTCACAACGTGTCCTCTGCTACGCAGCAATTGCAGCAGCAACAAAGAGCACCTTTTTGGCAGGAGCAAACCTTGTAAAAGTGTCAGAATTTGTCAGGGAATATCAGAATATGTCAAAGAATATTCTGTACTGCAGCAGCTGTCTCACAACGGCTAGCATGGATTTCACAAGCATGAGAGTCTTCAATGGGCCAATCATTTGGGTATAAATACCCCCTCATTTGAAGACCTACACAGAGAGAAGAATTGAAAAAGAACAAAAACTTTGCAAGTTTTTCGCTGCAACACTCTGATAGAATTTATCATCTTTGTACACACAAATTATTTTATTATGAGCATACCTTAGTAATTTCTGTACAATCTGTAACTGTTTAAGTCTCAAAACTGATATAGTTTGTGAGCTTAAGCATTTCTCTCATTTGTATTTGCTTTTGAGCCTGGAGAGGCTTGTCTGAAAAAGAATACTTGTGTTGTTGAGCCTGGAGAGGCTTGTTTGAAAAAGAATACTTGGTTGTAGAGCCTGAAGAGGCTTGATAGAAAAGAATACTTGTAATCTTGCAAGATTAAGAGAAAATCCAAGTGCTAGTTGGCATTGGGACTGGACGTAGCTCACAAGTGGTAGTGAGTGAACCAGGATAAATTATGTGGCTAAGTTTCTCTTTCCCTTATCTTTGTCTTTTCAGTTTTACGCTAATCAAGGGGACTGAATATTTAATCTAGTATTTTAAAAAGGAAGAAACTTCATTTAGAACCATTTTAAGGCCGTCTGAAACCAACTTCAGACAACTATCTGAAAAACTTCAGACAGCCCTCTAGCAACCTGTCTGAAAGTCTGTTTTGTAAATCTGTTTTCGAAAAGCTTCTTAAAATATTTAGAAACACTATTCAACCCCCCTTCTAGTGTTTCCTTGTGTTCCTACATTAAACTCCTACAAATTCCATCACTATTGTAGGGTTGATTTTTCAATAATTTACTTTTTCACTTTGAACATTGAGTCATGTCAGCAAACTCTGCTAAATATTTAATGGGAGGCTAACGGTAGGATTAGATTTGTTCAATTTTTAAAGAAGAGGGACCAAAATTGAGTAATTAAAACTAGGGGGACTAAAATCACTCATTTACAAAAGTATAGGGACCAAAATTGAGCAATTAAAATTAGGGGACCAAAATCACCCATTTACAAAAGTATAAGGACAAAAAATGTATTTAAGCCTTTTTGAAAATGCAGAACGCTCAGCAGTCAGACGGTTGGCTCAGTCCGATTCACAATCGGTTTAGCCGATTTAACCACCGAGTGATGACGCCAGCTCCGGTTCACACGCATATCTGATCCAAACACCTGACCGAACCGGTCAGTGGACCGGTTCCCGGTTCAACCGGTCGGACCAATCCGGTCTGGTCCAGTTTTGATAACAGTGTTTTATATGATTTATGTTTAAAAACTTTTTTCTTAAAAGTAATTTTGTATTAAAAATTATACATTTTTTCACTCAACACAAAAAAATTACAATTTATAATTAATGTTAGATCAAATCAAACGTAGATTCAAAGATAAAATCATTTTGATTAAAAAATATTTATATCTTCAAATATGAGTTTAGGTGCACCAAACACAAATCTAAATATGCTAAATATTAAATTTACTTAAATTTATAAAACTCGTCCATTCATACACGAAATTCATAAATGTTTTGTACTACTAGTAGATACAATGAAAGAGAAAATAAAAGGAAAAATAAAAGAAATTTAAAGAGAAAACTGGAAGAAACTTAAGGCGCGCACATGCATTTTATTAATGGTGTTGGTGACTACTAATAAGTTTGTATTGCTTGCATATCATTAATGGTGTTGGCCGCGTCACTTCAATCCCTGTCACACCATCTAGCTACCTTGTATTGAGAGCAACGCTAAAGTCATTTTCCACATTCAGAATCTTTCTTTTACAAAGTTATTATCTACCTTTGTGCATTTTTTTTTCAAAGAACCATGATACTGAGTTGATAATGTTATATTACATACTTATATTTATAAACAATTTCTATATCCTGTGCAACATGATAAGAAATTAAAAGTGAAAAAATTTTATTAGAAAATATAATTATCACGACGTTTGATGCATTAATAATATATTAAATGTTACATTTTCCAATAAAATCTTTACTTTTTTTATTTATTATCATATAGTACAATATTACACATGTTAGAAAAACTGTATTTATAATAATGCTAATGGAAAGACAGATACTGTCATGACTTATTTGATTCCATATATATGCATATATTGTAGAGGCTTCACTCTTAAGATATTGGCACACACAAAAGTGCGCATTAATCTCTTTTTTTTATCACTAGCAACTGATTTGATTGAAAAAAAGAGCAAAAGTGTGGTGGCTTGGAATTTGACACATCATGCCAAAAGCTGAGATGGCAAAATAGACATGCATGAGATGACAATGGGAACTTGCGATTCAATTTTAATATGGGGAGTTTGTTTCAAGGTTTTATATCATATTCCTAGGAATGATGTTCCCGTGAATCCTATTACCAGGAATGTTATTCTCGGGTAAAATTTCTAAACATGTTTGGTTGATATTTAATATTCCCGATAATATTTTTAAAATTTGTTTATTTTAAAAATGAAAAAATTTAAAAATAGAAAAAATATAGTATAGTGAAGTGAGAGTGGGAAGTTATTTTAAAAATAACTTCCATTCCCATGGGAATGTAAGATTCCCACCCCTCACCATGGGAATAAAATGTAACTAGAACATGAATAAATAACTTTCCTGGGAATCAATAATACCCGGGAAGAGGAGTGCTAGCAACACACTCTTTTGAACACTCTCCCAAATACACTCCATGTGATTGGTTAAAATTCACATGGGTCCCATCAAATTTGTGGGTCTCACTCCCAAGTGGTGGGACCCATGTGAATTTTAACCAATCACATGGAGTGTGTTAGGGAGAGTGTTCAAAAGAGTGTGTTCCTAGCATTCTTCTACCCGGGAATATGATTTTTAAAACTTCTACCAAACGTGGGAAAGTAGCATTCCCAAGTTCACTTTTCCGGGAATATGTTTCTATAACCCGAAACAAACTCCCCAATATATAATAATAATAGATAGATAGATTGAATTACTTTGTTTTTGCATTTGAGACTTATTCATATTGTTATAAACTCCTATTTTATATTTGTTGTATGCATTGTCTTTAAACCAGATCTTTCTCTCAACCGCAAAAAAGAAAAATGAACTTTTAGTGTTGTTCAAAGATTACTCAGTTATGAACTTTCCCTATATATGCAAGATGGAACATACTGCAGTAACCATAGCCTATTAAGCATCAACATGATTTTCGGTAAGAATAAACGTAGGTTTAGGTTGGGTTAGTTTGGGGTGACACAACTAATCACACTTATAGACTATGATCAGCTTGGTATATGTAAAAATTGGGGTAAAAACATGATGGATCAATGTTCAAAACAATTTTAATGATAAAATTTGTTTAGGTATGATAAATGTAGGGAACCAATCCATAATCCCACCATATCAAATTATGCAAATTCAAATTCTACGATCAAGTTTGCTAATAAACAAATGCACATTTGTATTGACAAAATCTAATAATACAGATAACCTATATATAACAGAATGCACAAATGACAGATTTCTAATTGACTAAGTTTCTAAGGTATTTTCATCATACAATAAATTTGGTTTGTTATTTTTCATCCAAAATTTTACTATTTCATATATGTGCATACAAGTACAGTACTATTTCATTTTAGAAGGTTAAATTTCTTTGACTAATTGCAAGCTGTTTGATTCAGCAATATAGTTGAAGCAAAGCAAAACAAATGAAAATGATTCAATTCTGTAAGGAAAATCACAGTTATTGCATCCAGGCAATGTTTTTCTGCTGCCATTATTCATGGTTTCAAATTATTTTGCCCACTCCACAACTACCTGCTTCATTCTAAGTTTAATCTGTAATTCTGCATTAAGCATAGCTTCATTACATGGTAGTGGCTTCCAGAAGAAGGAAAAACAATCTAATTGCAGTTGGTTTAAGGTTTAAGAACAAAGTAAATATTCAAAATAAAGGAATAAGATAAAAATATAGCTGGAAAAACACATAAGCTCTTACAAAAAAGTTGATAATCTAATTGCACCACAGACGTAGTCTTAAATCAGGCAATCAATATGACAAAATTATAACATCAAGGAACATGATAATTTATTTTTCCCTTGTCTTTGCCAAATATTTTCCTATTGCGAAACATGAGTATATCTGAACAGCATAAATCTCACTTGCTCATCCTTCAACATGAGAATTAATATAATTGAAATAAGGGCTATTCACATCTTGGTTTCAACAATTACATGTATTGTTCCAAATTAAAAAAGGTACCAAATAGTAATTGCACCTTATAAACTATGCTAAATGTATATGATTCAAGAACAATTGGCTTCATTTGGGAAAGCAATGTTAGTAGATACTAATGACTCAATTGTAGGAGATCAGTAAAACATTTCAACTTTTAAATCAAATTACATGGATGCATTCAAAAAATAATTACTTCTCCTGCCTCTGCATCAATTCAGACACTACAAAAAAAATTGATTTTAGTGGCAACTTATTTCTGGAGGTCTTAAGTAAACACCACAAACTGATACTTTTCTGGCATTGTACTTGACCGCCAATTGATATTTTTCACCTATTTTTAATTCTTTTTAATTTTTTTGGCATAACTACAGGATTTCAATCGCTGAAGCCCATTCTCGTATTGTTACTGTGCTTCTTTCCCCTTTCTATCGCTGAAACCTGAAACCCTTTCTTCATCGCTGCTCATCTTCACTATTTCGCATTCCTCGTCATGGAAGCTCCCAATCGAAGCATCTCTCTGTTTCACATTCGCTATTTTGAGTTTCGTTAGGGCTCATCTCCTCGTTTGAAAGGTCAATCTCTCTTTCTCCGATCTTCAACTAAAGTTATACATTCTTCAATTTCTGTAAGGTTGGTCCCTCTCTATCTTAGTCGATGTTGATCTATCTGTTTCTGTCTATTCCGGACCACCATTCTTCTCTGTTTGACAATGCTTGCCATGGAAGCTTTGAACGTAAGCTCTCATATGACATTTCTATCTTCTATATCTTCCAAGATCGACCTTGAAGCTGGCCTCTTCAAACAAATCCAATGCCATATTTTTCTCGAAATTGATGGTAATTTCACTTTTATCTCTTTCATATTCAATTTTCAGTTTTAGGTTAGAGCAATTTGTACTTTGATAATCCATGATGAGAGCAATTGTTCTTTTCTATCGATTAAATACATTGTGATTTTAAATTTCAATTTAATTCATTTTGTTTGTTGATTTGAGAAATCATTGAAAATTTGAATTGTGAAGTTGAAGCATGTTACTCGCAAGGTTCAGTTGATTTAATATTATCTCTATCATTTGACTGGAATTTGATTTGAACTTCATTTTTTAGAAATTATTAAATTTGAATAACTAATTTGATTTGTATGGATATCCTAATTAATATTCTTAATTCCCGATGTATTTGTGAAAGATAGAAGTGTAAATTAGTTATTGACATTTTGTGATAATCGCTTGTTCAGATAATTTTGTGAAAAAATTAATATATTAGGAATGTATCAACATTAAGTATTGATACTATATTTTGATTGTTTAAAGTTAAGAATTTTATCTAATTATCTTGTAAATGGTACAAGAAACTGTTGAGACAAGCTCACCCTAAAGCAGTTTTTAATATGTCAAACTAAGTAAGTTTAAATACTAAGATGAGATGCATCTTGTATTACTAACTGTGTGTTCAAGTATAGCATAGATCTTGTACATCTTAAGTTATTTCAGGAAACCATTGAGACCAAAAAGATTGGCAATTCACTTGGAAGAACTAAACTGCATGCAAGGCAACACAAGATCAGAAACCATGCAGAAGCATAAGCTTATAAGGCACAATCAGAATCAATAAATAGATGCAGAGCAATCAGACACATATGTAAGAATAAGAGAAAAATTTCAGAAAAGAAAGCAGCATGAGATGCATATGTCTAGTGTTCAGATGTCATCCAAAGAATAAAAGGGATCTCAGCATGAAGCTTAAAGAGACTCAGGTTCAGCTTGAGATGCAAGCAATGAACAGATGATAGTTCAGCTTGAGATGAACGAACAGCTTGAGATGCAAGAACAGCTTGAGATGCAAGAACAGCTTGAGATGCAAGAACAGCTTGAGATGTCATCTCAAGAACAGACGCAGTCAGATAGGATCTCATCAGAGAAGCAACAAGAGTGCAACAGAATCTGAACTTCAGACAGAAGGCATTCTCAGTAATCAGGAGACAGCAAGTCAAGTCAACTAAAAAGCATGAAAGTACACTGACACAGTACTTTAGACTGAAAAGTTGCTCAGAACCTACTGAAAGGACTGTGACCATTGCTGCAAGCTCCAACAAACTTCAAACGGCCATAAACGGCTAGTTTCTCAAGTCCTGGTATAAAAGAGACATTGTTAGAAACTGAAAGGAGTGAGAGAGACTGCCTACACATCTGCAAAAATTTATCCAAGCAGCTTATCACTTCTTAACAGACATCTCAAGTACATTCATCAGCTGTCTGAAGATCAGACTCAACTCATCTTGAGATTGTTCACTTGTCTCTTTCATCTCATCTCTGTGTATCATTCTATTACTGTAATCAGAGTTGAGACTCAGTCTAGCTCATTAACCTTTGTATCCTTACTGTGTATGAGCTTAGGCTAGACTCATCATAAACACTTATCAGTATCTTGTCTCACCTAAGATAGGAAGTGTACCTAGTCTTAGAAGTGAGGGTGTACGTCCTGAAGAGGCTGTAAGAATACTTGGAACTCAACTAAGATAGGAGCGTGCCTAGGCTTAGTGTGAGTGGATCGTCCTGAAGAGGCTGTAAGAATACTTGTATTGGCTGGCTGTCAATAATGGAAAATCTCACAGGTTGTGGGGACTGGACGTAGCCCAAGGTGTGGGTGAACCAGGATAAGATCTCTGTCTCTTGTCTCTTACCTTACTCATATATTTAACTATACTGAAATCAGTAAGGCATCTTGATAATTAAAAGGACAACTTAATTGAAACTGATATAAGTATTAATCACGAGATCAGACTAAGCTCACCACTAAAATTGTATAAGCTCTTTCCTGTCTTAACAGAGACTCCAAGTCAATCAACTTGAGAGCAAGTCTCAACTATCAATTTTAGTGTGGAATTGCAGGAACAGATTTTGAAGGTCTCTATTCAACCCCCCTTCTAGAGACGTTCAGCCAACTTCAGAAACATGATGTGGTTAATCTTTTATAAGCCTATTATTTGTACACATGCTCTAATAGTGATAATCTAGCAGATTATGCAATCTACTGATATGAATAGATAATGACTACATCTTCATACTCATCAAGTTTTGCTTATTATCATTATTTAGGAAGTCTTGAAAAAATATAGAAGAATAACAATTGGGGTATTTTTTTTAGGCTCTTATGGTGCACTCTTGTCTTTCTGAAATCAAGTGGAAAAATTATAGGAGTAGATCAGTTTATTATTAAGAGGATGCGAGCAGTGTTTAATAACCAAATACAGTTCCACAAAATGTTTATTTAATCTATGTTTTTTGCCTTTATTTTTTTTTTGTTCATTTTATCCTTAATCTCCCTGTTATATTTTACCTTTCATTGAACCTAAAGCATCTTAATTGGAGTTGGAAGCAGAAATTCTTAATAACTTTCTAAATACCTCAGTAATCAACTAGTCATATTTATTTAGAAATATAACATATGAATTGATTAAGGTATATAATACCAGTACTTAAAAATGTCGAAAGTTTTAGGTGGAAAATATAGACTTCTTCGCAAAAAAGAAAAAGAAGATTTCAAAAGTAAATAAATTTATTCAAACCAAGAGGAATACATAATGACCAAGCTAATTATTGAACTCTCCTGGAACCATCATCCCCAAGCTTCAGCGGCTGTAGCTCACTCTAATATTTAAGAATATATAAATAT
Organism: Sesbania bispinosa; assembly: GCA_026901365.1. Taxonomy (NCBI): domain Eukaryota; kingdom Viridiplantae; phylum Streptophyta; class Magnoliopsida; order Fabales; family Fabaceae; genus Sesbania; species Sesbania bispinosa. The sequence goes on along the minus strand of QLOH01000355.1, from coordinate 1,006,481 downwards.
TTTAGTGAGCTCTATAAAGTGTAACTATTTTTTTCATGTTTGAATGTTTGTTAGGTTGTTAAAAAGAGAAAGTAAAAAAAGGCAGATAAACACGTGGCAGAAAATATAAAAAAAAAAAATTAATTGAAGTTTAGTGGCGATTTTAGATCACCAGAAAGTAATGTAAATTAAATGCCAAAGTATTGCTTATTTCTGGCGGTTTGTGACTGCCAGTAATAAGCAAAGCAATTACTGGCGGTTCTTCCAGCGTTCCAACAAAAAACGCCACAACATGCTTTGTGGCACAAGTAATGCTGGCGCGGTCCTTGACTGCCAGAATTGTGTGTTGTGGCGGTCCTAGACCGCCAGAACTGAAAAAAATAACCCCCACTAAATAACGTTTTTTTTGTAGGGGAAAGACATGATATCCAACACAAAGGTAAGAGAGTTTCCATAACCACACTTGGTCTTCAAATAATAAGACTCCTATTCAAAGACTGTTGGAATAAGGAGGACTTGCCAAACCATCTCTTGTTAATAAACATCACAAACATAAATCAACCACTATAACAGTATTGCCTCCAAAGCAGGGTTGGTGGAAGATAATCAACGAGTGTTATAGTATCACCCACCAAGTTTCAAGTTCCTAACACTAATTGTCTTTTTCGGTTGTTACACTTGCCTATCATCATGTACAGTACTTATGATGCAGAGACCACTTTTAACCTTCTATAGTAAAAATAACAATACAAAGTCAAATCTCACTAAGTTTCAAGATCCACAATGTTTTAAAAAAAAATCTGCAACACAAATAAAATCAATGGGGCAAGTGGGTTTATTTATCAGCAGCCAAAAAAACATGGACTATCAGTTTTCACAATAATCCCATCAACTAATTAACTTCAAACACATTTTTTTTATAAGTTTTTTTTTTCTTATCCCTAGTTCTAGAAATAAAACCTACCAAGAACAGATTCAAGATTTAGACAAATAAAAATCTTGCATAAGCATTGACACAAAACTACATAAATAGTGGCCTGAATTTTAGATCCATGGTAGCCTACCCGGTGCTACCTCACGAACTTTGTAAAATGAACAGGCCATTTCAAACATTAGCTAACTTAATATAGACTGCTTCCATTGATAACAGGATTTGGTTTGAGAAACAACACCACAATCACCTCCTTATATAGAATGGAACCTGATAATATATGCAAGGATAGTTTTGGTTCAAAAATTCAAATTTAAAATTGCTAACATTACAATGCTTTCTTTTACTGCTCACCAAACATCCGCAACTAACTAACAGAATGTATGTTAGAAAGTCAAATAAAACTGACAAAATGTGACCAGTGCAATCTGGTTTATTTTATTTCTTTTCAATGTATCAATTCACCTTTAATAAAAGGGCTATAAACTTATTAATCATGCCAATTGCTCATTCTGAACTCTTCCATTAGGTTTCATCATCACTATATTTTAGTGCAGATCAACAATTTTCATATAATTAAGTAACCTGAACAGGATCATCATATACTTCTTCCAAGCGTTTTGAGTACAAATCCTATGTTAAAAATATGTCTCAACTATTTCACACAAGTCTCACCTCTATTGCCTGCAAATTCTATTTGGTTAATTGGTACAAGCTATCATAAACCCAGTTCCTTGATTCCTACTTGGCTTAACACCAAACAATGTGTACATAAGTGATCTGCATCAGCAATTACAAATCCAAATCAAATTACTTTCCATAAACAACTGTGTAATCTTTAAAAGAAATTCAAAACAAAAAAAATGAAAATAGTGGAAAAGTTAGTCAATTAACCAAGAAGATTGTAATATTATAGATTTCTGAATAACAAATTTAAGAATTTATTTTTTATCATAGTAGAAGCCTTAAAATGTGAAGAGAAAGAAAAAATAAATTAATTTTTAATATCATACTCAACTATATTTTATGATTGAAAAATAAAGGTTAACATATACATGTAAATATTGAATTACTATATATGGGTTGAAACCATTTCCCAATTACATACTATATTCTCAATTTTTATACTGCATATCACTATAAACTATTCTTCTGCGAATAGGGGGCACTTGTTACACACCAAGACCTTTTGTTGAGCACAAAAGATACTTATACATCAAGCTTAGATGAATATAGTATTTGTTCAGTTAGACAGAACTTTAAAAGCTCACATTCAGATTTGCAATTGAACAAATATTAGTCTTTCATATAAGCTAAATTTTATACAACTACAAGTGTAGGAAATCCAAAGAAAAATGTGATTCGACAAGTGTCTAGGATAGAAGGGAGATGCCTTCAGAAATCACATAATCTGTCAAAATCTTGTTTGTAGCCTCCGTAGGATGAAGACTATCTCAAAATACATATTGAGGATGAAGACTATCCCAGAATACATATTGAGATGCATTAACACATGTTCCTATGGATTTGTGATTGCACAATATAGCAGTCTCTAGCGAGCCCGTTCCACAACAACCTTTCCTTGCTTCAAATAATCCTGTGATAATGAAACAAATTAACAATCCCGGTTATAAGGCATGCAAATAGCTAGCTAAGCTGAGTATAATTAAATTTTGTACCATATTTTGAAGAATCTGTTAATATGTCATGGAGGGGTTGAAAGATATCAAGGACCACCAAATTGAGGCCAGGAAGCATTGTTCGCAAACTTTTGAGATGTGGCATTGAGCTTTTATTGAAGTTAATAGCATCATTGTTTATGCTCACCACACAATAGTTGATATGAGAGCCAAGCATAGTGATGGTTGATGGCGCGCAACCTATTGGAGGTAATGTTGTCTCACTAATCTTCCTTGCTCCCAGTGCATATAAATCCTGTCATAGGCATGATTAGAAATGCAAATCAAAATCAGCAAAGTTCTTTAGCAGAGACAAAATATCTTTCTTTTTATTTTGAGTTTTGGAAATTTTTAATCAATGACATCCATTTTTTAATAGTTTACTGAGGCAAGATATAAGGTTGAGAAAAACATACCTGAATGAAAATGGAATAACATCGCACAAGAATGTCTGAGAATTGATCAACCGTATGTAGTAGTTCCGAATGAAATCACTGCTGCCAGTATCAACAATATATACCGCACGGGATATGATCGATAATGCATTTGATTGTCCTGCTATCTTCACAGTTTACTCTGACCGTCCTTGTAGTGTTCCAACTGCTCGTTCAATGGAATTGTACCCTACAGCCAAAACCAAAACAAATCAGAACTTACCAATATAATCATATAATGTTAGGTAAAGAAAAAACATAATACAACATTTAAAATTATTTACATATAGTTTGCTTGTAGAATCAGAGTAACCAGAAGAAGATGAGGAAGGTTGGCACCATTAAAGAGGTTTTTTCCTTTGGTCTCTAAGTTGAGGTAAGCTGGTTGATAAGAGGTAAATCCACAGAATTCAGCTGCAAAGTATTAATGAATTAATGAAACAAAGATCAAATCCTAGTTAGTAAAAATAAAAAATAATGTAGGTATTATGGAAAGGATGCAGACATATAGCTATATGGGTATTTCTGAGGGGAAGGAAAATACATGTGAAATCTATGGCAAGCTTTCCATTGCAAAACCGTCCAATGGGATTCTGATTTTTGAAGTCTCTTCCATAAGTAGGAAAGTTTGCTTTAACAATCGTTAATATGTTGTTGTTATTTCCTACATACAGAATAGAATCCCCAAATATAAAAAATGCAGGAACAAGAGTCTGTTCATAGGTTACATTAAACAGCACAACCACAAGAAGAAAAGAAGTCAAGTAATAACTTGAATATCCCATGTTTCTAATTAATATTTAGCAATGAGGGTTTTCAAACAAACACAGAGACAAAGTCAGAAGATGGGTTATAATATTGGAAAGTGATACTTTGACTATGTGCTTTTAGGTTGGTGCCTGTTGCCTATATATAGTGACGCTGGTTTGACAAGGCTACCATCTCGAGAATCTTATTAATGTTGAAACGTAAGTATTGTCAATAGTAAATAGGTTGTTATTGTGAAAATCAAGAATGTAGTCACCAAAAATGAAAAAAATGCACGATAAAATAAGAGGTTGTGCATTGATTATATTAAATGAGAGAAATTTGCTTTAACAACAATAAATATATTATTATTGTTTAACATCAAAAATAGAGTCCTCAAATGTGATAAATTCAGGAAAAAGGGGTTGTGCATCAGTTATATTAAGAACCAACAAAAAGAAAGGAAGTTAAGTAAGAATATAAATATCCCATATTTCCAATTAATCTTCAGCAATGAGCTTTTTATCCATGCAAATAAACACCTAGAGGAAACAGACCTTGGAGATGGGTTATAGTATTGGGAAATGGTACTCTGACTATGTGCTTTAAAGTTGGTGCTTGGTGCCTATCCATAGTGACGCTGGTTTTAAAGTTTAGAGACTGAAACCAAATTCAGGTTAAATTTCATGGACTAAAAACATATTTAACCCTATATTTTATAACGTAAGTTGATGGAAAATTTAACCAATTACAATCATCAACGTCAAAAACATTATTTAAATTATGTCAAGTTTGTATGAAGATTACTTGGTTGGTGTGCCTCAAGATTAATAAAGTTGTAACCTACAGATTGTTTGGTTTGTGTGCCTAATTTACGTTAACATTTAACAATCTTAATTAGTTATAATCTTTTATAAGAAAACTTACTGGTATTTAAATTATAGGGTAAAAATAAATCACATATGATAAAAAGCATGCATAAAAAATTTTAATATTTAGATTACTGAATGAATAATAATAAAATAAAAATGAATATGAAATTTGTGTTGATTACAATTACATTAAAATTTATTACACAAAAATAAACGGTTCACATCTAAATTTAAAGTACATTTTAATTGAATTTTTTAGTATAAATTTGTGTTAATTGTAATTATTTCACTTATGTTTTGTTGTTTTTAGTTATAAAAATATAAAAAAAAATTAACTAATAAAAATGAATGACTTTTTTAAAAAAAGAATAATTAATCAAACTCTGTTTAATTCCGTACATCAACTAATACCTTGAATCTAAAAAAAGTTAAGGGTTAGATAATTATGAAGGATAAAAATTAGAAAAAAACAATAAATACTTCTTAAAATTTGTAAAGGGGTCTTATATTAAAGGCCATGAAATTTTTAAAAAGAGATCATATAAATAGAACCCGAGATAGTTCTCTCTTTAGCCCTATTTATAAGATATTTATAAGACAAGGTTTGAAATGTTTTGAGGGTCCCATTTATAAGATATGTACAAATTTATGAGCATTTAATATTTTTTTCAAATACCATGAAAATGAAGTTTAATTTTAAATATGAGTAAGTTTGGAATGTTGTAGAGTATTTTTTAAAAAAGAAACCAATGTATTAATTACTTATAACATATTTTCTTAATATGTGATTTGGTCTTTACTGTCTTATACTCCTTCTGGTCCTAGTTATAAAAACCTTTTAATCACTTCACACGTATTAATGAAATTAGTTTATTTAGTTGATCATAATAAATTTATCAAGAATATGTGTCATCATTCCATAATTAGCCTTAAATTTATTGAGACTCATTATCTTTCTCTTTTCATATAATTACTATATCGTATCAATCTTCTCCACTAATTAATTACTCATTTATCTCTGGAGTAATTTTGTCAAAAAATAATTAATGCAAGAGACAATTTAAAATGTTCCTAAAAAAGGACCAGAACCAATTGTCTAAAAGATTTTTATAATTAAGTTCAGAGTAAAGATCATGTCAAGAATCTTCTTTTTACTATCCCCTATCAAAATCAAATTCACGTAAAAAGATTTATAAAAATAGATCATATAAAAAAATTAACTCACCATGTGTTTGAACACACCTCCCCGTTTAACTCCACGTGACATAAGAATAACAATTAAATTAAAATAAAAGTCAGGTGAAATAAAGAATAACAAGTAAACTAAGAGAAAAGTCAACTAAAATAAAGAATCTCATAAAAAAAACTCCTAAATTAATGTTATCAATGCAAGGAAGTTGAGAATAATTATAATAATGATTAAAATATTATTATTCTTGAGTAAATATGGCACACAATATAACCCATCCCATTAATGTAAATAAGGTTCGTAGTTGTAACAGTGATTAAAGTGCTCTTGTCGTGTTGTATATATAGATTTAGTATGGTTTAAAAGTAGAAGCCTAAAACAACTCACACAGACATTAAGTGAAATTTAATAGTTCAAGAAAAATAGTGTAAATTATTGATAAATTTATTATTATTAAATAACTAACTAAATTTCTTAATTCATAATGGACAATTTATTAAGAAAATAATGTTCACTATTTTATATGCAGTGTGGATGAAACAAAATATCTTTGTCTTAGAAAATAATAAAGTGGATAGTGGCATAAACATTGTCAAAGGAGAACTCCTTCATGTCCTATGCAAAGGGTCATGTAGTAAAGTCTGAAAAGATATATAATTCTCCACCACTATGCAAAGGGACAAACACTTGTACATATCTTATAAATGAGACCCTCAAAACATTTCAAACCTTGTCTTATAAATATCTTATAAATAGGGCTAAAGAGAGAACTATCTCGGGTTCTATTTATATGATCTCTTTTAAAAAAAATTCATGGTCTTTAATATAAGACCCCTTTACAAATTTTAAGAAGTATTTATTATTTTTTTCTAATTTTGATCCTTCATAATTATCGAACCCTTAACTTTTTTTAAATTCAAGGTATCAGTTGATGTACAGAATTAAACAGAGTTTGATTAATTATTCTTTTTTTAAAAAAGTCATTCATTTTTATTAGTTAATTTTTTTATATTTTTATAACTAAAACCAACAAAACATAAGTGAAATAATTACAATTAACACAAATTTATACTAAAAAATTCAATTAAAATGTACTTTAAATTTAGATGTGAACCGTTTATTTTTGTGTAATAAATTTTAATGTAATTGTAATCAACACAAATTTCATATTCATTTTTATTTTAATATTATTCATTCAGTAATCTAAATATTAAAATTTTTTATGTACGCTTTTTATCATATGTGATTTATTTTTACCCTATAATTTAAATACTAGTAAGTTTTCTTATAAAAGATTATAACTAATTAAGATTGTTAAATGTTAACGTAAATTAGGCACACAAACCAAACAATCTATAGGTTACAACTTTATTAATCTTGAGGCACACCAACCAAGTAATCTTCATACAAATCTGACATAATTTAAATAATATTTTTGACGTTGATGATTGTAATTGGTTAAATTTTCCATCAACTTATGTTATAAAATATAGGGTTAAATATGTTTTTAGTCCCTGAAATTTAACTTGAATTCGATTTTAGTCTCTAAACTTTAAAACCATTGGTTTGAGTCCATCATGTTCTAAAATCACGTCAAAATTAACGGTGTCAAGGGGAGGGACTAAAGTTACGTGATTTCAAAACTTGTGGAACTAAAAATGCGTGATTTCAGAACATAAAAGACTTTAACCAACTATTGTAAAGTTTAGGAATTAAAACCAAATTTAAGTCACATTTCGGACACCAAAAATATAACCCTAAGATATATATGTGGTATGTAAACATTCATAAATTTTGATAAATACCAATGTAATTTCATATACACTAAATTTTCATGTGTTATGTTACCCTGTGATGTGACGAAACATATAAGTCTGCAATTATCCATTACGCAATACCTGCACTTGAACATTAATAAAACTCTTGGGATGATAACCTTGTCAAAACCAGCGTCACTATGTTAGGCACCAAGCACCAACTTCAAAGCACATAGTCATAGTACCATTTCCCAATACTATAACCCATCTCCAAGGTCTATTTCCTCTAGGTGTTTATTTGCATGTATAAAAAGCTCATTGCTGAAGATTAATTGGAAATATGGGATATTTATATTCTTACTTAACTTCCTTTCTTTTTGTTGGTTCTTAATATAACCGATGCACAACCCCTTTTTCCTGAATTTATCACATTTGAGGACTCTAACTTTTATGTTAAACAATAATAATATATTTATTGTTGTTAAAGCAAATTTCTCTCATTTAATATAATAAATGCACAGCCTCTTATTTTATCGTGCATTTTTTTCATTTTTGGGGACTACATTCTTGATTTTCACAATAACAACCTATTAACTATTGACAATACTTACGTTTCAACATTAATAAGATTCTCGAGATGGTAGCCTTGTCATACCAGCGTCACTATATATAGGCAACAAGCACCAACCTAAAAGCACATAGTCAAAGTATCACTTTCCAATATTATAACCCATCTTCTGACTTTGTCTTTGTGTTTGTTTGCAAGAACAAAACCCTCATTGCTAAATATTAATTAGAAACATGGGATATTCAAGTTATTACTTGACTTCTTTTCTTATTGTGGTTGTGCTGTTTAATGTAACCTATGAACAGACTCTTGTTCCTGCATTTTTTATATTTGGGGATTCTATTATGGATGTAGGAAATAACAACAACATATTAACTGTTGTTAAAGCAAACTTTCCTCCTTATGGAAGAGACTTCAAAAATCAGAATCCCATTGGACGATTTTGCAGTGGAAAGCTTGCCATAGATTTCACATGTATTTTCCTTCCCCTCAGAAATACCCATATAGCTATATGTCTGCATCCTTTCCATAATACCCACATTATTTTTTATTTTACTAACTAGGATTTGATCTTTGTTTCATTAATTCATTCATTCTTTGCAGCTGAATTATGTGGATTTACCTCTTATCAACCAGCTTACCTCAACTTATTGAGACCAAAGGAAAAAACCTCTTTAACGGTGCCAACCTTGCCTCATCTTCTTCTGGTTACTCTGATTCTACAAGCAAACTATATGTAAATAATTTTAAATGTTGTATTATGTTTTTTCTTTACCTAACATTATATGATTATATTGGTAAGTTCTGATTTGTTTTGGTTTTGGCTGTAGGGTACAATTCCATTGAACTAGCAGTTGGAACACTACAAGGACTGTCAGAGTAAAGTGTGAAGATAGCAGGACAATCAAATGCATTATCAATCATATCCCGTGCGGTATATATTGTTGGTACTGGTAGCTGTGCTTTCATTCAGAACTACTACATACAGTTGATCAATTGTCAGACATTCTTGTGCGATGTTATTCCATTTTCATTCAGGTATGTTTTTCTCAACCTTATATCTTGCCTCAGTAAACTATTAAGAAATGGATGTCATTGATTAAAAATTTCCAAAACTCAAAATAAAAAGAAAGATATTTTGTCTCTGCTAAAGAACTTTGCTGATTTGATTTGCATTTCTAATCATGCCTATGACAGGATTTATATGCACTGGGGGCAAGGAAGATTGGTGAGACAACATTACCTCCAATAGGTTGCGCACCATCAACCATCACTATGCTTGGCTCTCATATCAACGATTGTGTGGTGAGCATAAACAATGATGCTATTAACTTCAATAAAAAGCTCAATGCCACATCCTGGCCTCAATTTGGTGGTCCTTGATATCTTTCGACCCCTCTATGACATAATAACCAATCCTTCAAAATATGGTACAAAATTTAATTATACTCAGCTTAGCTAGCTATTTGCATGCCTTGTAACCGGGATTGTTAATTTGTTTCATTATCACATGATTATTTGAAGCAAGGAAAGGTTGTTGTGGAACGGGCTTGCTAGAGACTGCTATATTGTGCAATCACAAATCCATAGGAACATGTGTTAATGCATCTCAATATGTACTCTGGGATAGTCTTCATCCTACGGAGCTACAAACAAGATTTTGACAGATTATGTGATTTCTGAAGGCATCTCCCTTCTATCCCAGACACTTGTCGAATCACATTTTACTTTGGATTTCCTACACTTGTAGTTGTATAAAATTTAGCTTATATGAAAGACTAATATTTGTTCAATTGAAAATCTGAATGTGAGCTTTTAAAGTTCCGTCTGAACAAATACTATATTCATCTAAGCTTGATGTATAAGTATCTTTTGTGCTCAACAACGTATAAAGGTCTATATGCTGGTTCTTGGTGTGTAACAAGTGCCCCCTATTCGCATAAGAATAATTTATAGTGACATGCAGTATAAAAATTGAGAATATAGTATGTAATTGGGAAATGGGTTTCAACCCATATATAGTAATTCAATATTTACATGTATATGTTAACCTTTATTTTTCAATCATAAAATATAGTTGAGTATGATATTAAAAATTAATTTATTTTTCCTATCTCTTCACATTTTAAGGCTTCTATTATGATAAAAAATAAATTCTTAAATTTTTTATTCAGAAATCTATAATATTACAATCTTCTTGGTTAATTGACATATTTAAGCCTTTATTTAATATTTTGTATTGTTTCACTCATGTTTTTTTCTACATTAGTTTTATCATATTTTTTAGGATAAAATATGTTTTTCGTCCCTATAGTTTCGGTCAATTTTGTTGACTAAAATTAGAGGGACAAAAAATATTATATATATATATATATGTTTTGTTTTACAATCATGCTAATCATATATATATATATATATAAAATCTTTTTAGGTATTTGAACGAGTATATTTTGTGTATTATTTATGCATTATGTAATCAATATTGTAGATATTTATGACACATTTTTTATATATGTTATTATTTTATTTTTTATAGAATTTATACTACATCTAGTGCTAATTATAAGACTTTCACCAAAACACACATTCTAAGGACTAATTAGTTAGGTTCCGTTTGGGGTGGTTGCAAGATTTTAGTTTTTGTTGTTTCAGTTTTTTGTTTTTTAAAAATTTTAGATGAAAGTTTTACAACTAAAAATAAAAAACTTCTTTTTGTGGTTTTGAAAATAAACATTTTTAAAATCACAAAAAAGAGATTTTCAGATTTTGATTGAGTTGTAAAAACTTGATTTAAAGTCAAACTCTAGTTTTGAGAATTTCACAGTAATATCAACGCCAAAAACATTATTTGAATTTTGCCTGATATGCACGAAAATTGCTTGGTTTTTGTGCCTGAAGATCGATGAAGTTGTAACTTAAAGATTGATTGGTTTGTGCGTTTGGTTTGCATTAACATTTAACAATCTTAATTACTCCCTCCGAACTCATTTATAAGCAAAAATAACTATATTTTTACTTATTAACAAAAGTTAGTTAAACTCATTTAATTTTCTTGATTTCATCTAAAAAGTAATTGTATTTCCTAAATTACTCTACATTTAATTTTATTAAAACTTGTTTCAAGTGGACATATTCTTTTTTTATTGGCACATGTTACATTAAATAGAGTGGTTGGAAAATAAAATATGAATTAAATAAAGGGCAATTTGGGATGATATCATTTAATAGGTTGAAATTAGTTAACTTTTTCTTATATTATAGTCCACCTTAGGAGAGTGTTTTTTTTTGCTTATAATTGAGTCCGAGAGAGTAGTTGTTATCTTTTATAAGAAAACTTACTAATATTTGAATTATAAGGTAAAAATAAATCTAATAATATGATCAAAAGTTTACATAAAAACAAATCAATATTTAAATTACCAAATGAATGATACTAAAACAAAATAAGAATATTAACCAACGGGGATTGGTTCAAGTGGTACATGCTTGTTTCCCCTTAAGCAAGGTCTCGGGTCGAGTCTTGTGGATGGAAAAAATCCCCGTTGGAAGAGCTAGCCCCATCATGATGTGGATGTTCCCCGCTCGAACAGGATTGCCTCCCGTGGAGGATACCTGTGGTTAAACAAAAAAAAAATAAGAATATTAAATTTGTATTGATTATATTTACTTGAAAATTTATTACACAGAAATAAATATTCCACATAAAACTTATTAATATCTAAATTTAAATTTAAAGTACACTTTAATTTAAATTTTAGTATAAATTTGTGTTGATTGTAAATATTTTACTCTTGTTTTATTTTTAATTGTTAAAATATTAAAAAAATAATTTATGAAATTCTATTTAATTCCTCACATCAATTAAGATTTTGAAATTACAATACAAAGTTTGAATGTTCAATAATTATGAAGGATAAATATCAAAAAAAAGAAATATATGCTTTTTAATATTTGTAAAAGGTCCTGTATTAAGTTCCGTGATTTTTTTAAAATGATCATATAAATAGAACATGAGATAGTGCTCCCTTTGGTTCTATTTATAAGACAATGTTTATAATGTTTTGATAGTTTCATTTATAAACACACAAATTTAGGACCATTTATTTTTTCTCTCCATATTTATCCTTGTTGATCAGTGAAGGTTTTAAATTGTCACAATTACATGGAAATGAAGTTTAATATTATATTAAATAGGGATAAATTTGGAATATTGTAGATTATTTTTTTAAAAAAAAATTAATGTAATAATTACTTATAATATATTTTCTTAGTATGTGTTATTTAGTCCTAATTATAAGAGTCTTTTAACCACTTCACAGAGGTTAAGGAAGTTAGTTTATTTGTCTGATTGATCACCCTTCAATTTATTGAGACTCATTATCTTTTTTCATCCATTTAGTTGTCTCATTTTCTCTCCACTAGTTAATTACTCACCTATCTCTACTAATGATGATATTTTTGTCAAGAAATAATTAATACAGTAGATAATTTGAAAATGTTCTTATAAAAAAGATCAAGACCAATTATCCAAAAAGTTCTTATAATTAGGATAAGAGGAATAAATAGGATTGGAAGGAGTATTTTTTTATTATCCCCTGTCAAAATCAAATTCGCGTGTAAGACACATGTCAAATGCACTAAAGATCATGTAAAAGAATTGACCTGCCATGTGTTTGAAAACCTCTTCTTCACTTGGCATAAGAACAACAATTAAACTATGATAAAACCAAGTGAATAAAGAATAGCAATTAAAATAAGAGAAAAGTAAAATGACATAGAAATTTGTAAAAAGCTCTTTAATTAGTGCTATCGTTGAAAGAAAGTTGGTAATAGTTGTAATTGTGATAAAAGTGTTACTGTCTTGAGTAAATAAGACTAGTAAAAAAGCCACACAATACATACTTATAACTCATCCCGTTAGTGTAATGTTGTGAGTGCTTTTATATCTCTTTCACTTTTTTTTCTTTGGAAATACAAAACTTTTATTGGAGTGTACTCCCTCCGATCTCAAATATAAACAAAAAAAAACTAACTCATGCTAATTAAGAAATGTTAGTTAACTTCATTAATTTTTTTGATATCATCTAAAAGTGAATTGTATTCTCTAAATTGCCCTCCATAGGATACTCCAATTTTATTGAAACTTGTTTCAAGTGGAAACACTATCTCTACATGGTTCATTAAATAGGGTCATTGGATAGAACAATTTGAATTTAAGTAAAGCATATTTTAGTCCGAGGTCATTAAATAAGTCAAAGTTAGTTGAAATTTGCTTATATTTTAGACCAACACAAGTGGATTTTTTATTGCTTATATTTAAGACCGGAGAGAGTATAATACTTTTTGATACAAATGCAATGAATACCGTGATTTTTAATAAAAATCTTTTATATATGGATTCTTAACCATTATTCTCAAGGCACAAGTTAACAATTTTTTTTTTGTCTTTAATTTTTTTTCATTTCTTTTCTCTTCTCGTGCGTTTATTACTTGAGTTTATGTTGTGCCATGTTAACTAATACTAGTAATTATCAAAAACAAATTGTATTAAAGAAAATGATAACGGGTGATTTAAGAACATTGATTAAGAATCTAAAATTAAAAAGTTTTAAAGAGATTGTGTAACATTTATCATTTTAAATGTAATTAATACCATCGTTAGCGCGAGACTCTTGGATAAATTGTTGGTAAATTTATCATTATTATTAACTCATTTAACTAAGTTGATTAATTTTGGTGCATTAGTGCTATGAATGGTAAATAAGGCACGCAATACAAACTAGATACCAATCCCATTAGTACTATGTTTTAGAAATCCAAGATTAATTAAATTTTTCAATTATACTTCTATTCAGACACATTTAAAAATTTCTCAATATTATTTTAAATAACAAGTGTTTTGGAATAGATGTAATAATTTATATTAATTGATAAATGGATTTTTCTAACATGTGCAATGTAACGTCCTAATTTCTAAATTCAGAAATAATGTCTGTTGGGAGCACTATTTCCAAACTTATAAAATTAATTCGTCAATTTCGCGTATCAAAAAAAACATAATCGCTTGTGTAATCCAACCATTACCAAAGCTCCACGTTACATGAATAAAACATAGAAAAATACAACATAGTTGCCATCAAGGCTCCAATACAATGCATTAAAATTAACATAGTAATTCCTAGGGAACGACGAAACAAAAGACTACGGTAGTCCTAAGCAACATTAATAACGATATTAAGAAATCAAAGTCTAATCTGTGGTACTTCATGTATCCTCTACTACTCGTCCTGATCCGGAAACTCATCCTGCACAACTGAAATATAGTTCCCGTATCGTGGGATGAGACTAGGTCCCAGTGAGCGTAACCAGTGTCTGCAGTGTGGGGGAAAACAACCAAGAACCACCATAGCATTCATATTAATTTCAAGAAACATAATGGAGACAATTAAACATAATTGAACGTATTGGAAATCAATGATTATGATGCAATGCATGACTGTGAGGTGTTATTACTCAACACCCGGGGTCTTTTCTCTGTAACGTGACTATGATGAGCGCTCGGCCATGTAACCAAGGACCGTCGTCCAGGGCTACCTATGATTAAGTCTTAAATAATGTTTAATTTTCATTCTGTGGTTGGGGACCCCATCTCCCTCTTGGCCATGAGTTCGATGTGGTTACCCCGTCTTTCTTAAATAATTTGCCCGAAGGCCTGTGACTGTGACGGTCAATGACCCTCTGATAGCACGAAGGCACTGTGATGGCTATAAGCCCTGTGATAACTTAATTCATCATTCATGACTGTGATGGCCAAAGGCCCATGATTCCATAATAAAATATTCAAGGTTCATAATACATAATCATCCAAGTCATCATACATAATCATCCAAGTCATCTATCCTATGGTTTTGGCAATTCGATACAAATAATTATCAATGCATTCATATTTCCTATATTCATACTATACATAAATCATCATTCCATGAGAAAAAAGGGGAAAAAGAATGGGAAACATGTTGTGAGAACAATCAGGACAAACAAGTGAGAGTCATACCCACCTGTGAGTCAGAAAAACGGAGAAAGAACGAGGAAGGAAGTGCCTTGATAGGGAAAGATTGATGCAAGACTCGTTCTTGATGAGTAGAAATCATTCTTGGCCTTCGCTGGGACTTTCTCTCACTAGAACCACTCTATCTCTCTCTGAAAAATGTGAAGAAACGGGAGGAAACTGACTGAAAATCGTCCAGGGGCGTGTTTTAAGTAGTGCAGTAACGTGCCACTCGCTTAAGCAAAAAAATTCGCTTAAGCGAGTCTCTAAAATTTGGTTTCGTCCCCGATAAATTCGCTTAAGCGAATTCTTTCCAGAGAGCACCCCAAAAAGGCTCTGTTTTTCGCTTAAGCGAATTAAATTCGCTTAAGCGAAAATGAGTCTGTTTGAAGGTGCGATTTTCATCAGAACCCAATCATATAACCTATCAAACTGAAGCCCCGGAAATAAGCTTTCTAATGAGAGTTGAATCACCTCAATCGGACATCTACAACTCTAGATATTTGCAATTTAGTGCACCAAGGTCATTAGGCTTAAAACCAAAATCAAGCTACAACCTTAGTTTTTGCCTCTTAAGCTTTCCTGTACCTATTCTTTTCTTCATTCTACTTTCAGTTATGATATTCCTATGAATTAAAGTCTTAATTAGCGGGATGTTACAATTCTACCCCCCCTTAAATAAATTTTGTCCTCAAAATTTGTCTTATTATTCTCTTAAACTTAAGTCTATAACACTGCATATTGGTAACCTATAGCTTCGCGTTGGATATCATGTCTCCATTGATTATAACTGTGACTAACTATTCGAAGTCTAGAATAAATTATGTTCCTAAACTAAATCCATTGAATCATTCTCCACATTTATCATAACCTAAAAATTCAAGTTTCCTTCCTAAACTTAAGCTCTATGTCTTCAATTGTAATTTCGCAATATTTTTATTATGATCAAAAACCTATGTAACTATTAAATAATTAATTTCGACACTCTCAAAGATCATGGCCTAAATAACGATAATTGTGTGAGTCATTGACTCATGATCATATCCTAATTATAAAACTATCTAAACTGTAAAATATCCTTATCGTGATCCTCCTAGATCCAATGATGAAATCAATAACTCTTAACCATATATACATAATTACTCAATTTCAAACAAGCTCAAGATTAGATCTTTATCTCTAAACCTTTTAACTATAAACATAAAATTATCATATCCCTATCACCCAAAACCATCAAAATAAAGAAACCTCTATCTCTAAAAAGATTAAATCCCTACCTCTTAAATCATACAATACCAAATCTTTATTCTTAAAACTATTAATTATTAGTCAAATCTCCATATCTAACCCACAAAAACAAGCTTCACAGTTTTCCTCAAATAAACGATCACTTAAACTTTGTGCAAAATGTTATCCATCTTCATAGGTTCTAATAATTTATCATCACCCTAGAAAGATTTTTATATTCGAAAGTAATTTTATCTCTTATATAATATTTTCCTCATATCCTTCATCAATTGAAAACAACTCCAAACCATTATAATTTTATCCTAAGATCTAAAGATCCATTTATAGTTCACCCTTCACCTATTTCCCAGTTTTTAATTTGATGTGAAGATTTGTACACTTAAACTGTTTTTATTTCTAAGGGCTTCTTTCTTTTACTTTATTTTTATTATTACTTTTTTTTTTTAACTAATATAATTCTTATTCAAAATTCTATATTTTTCGATAGTACTTATACTATGTTTATTCACTAATAAAAATCTATATATATTATATTTTTTTTATACTCATTCTAATACTTTCAGAAAACTAATCTTAACCAAATATATATAGTTTTTAATCTAAATTTAGATAATGTTATCATTTCAAATAAGTTTAACTAATAAAGGAATTATGATAGTAAGTTCCTATTATTTAATTATATGACTTTTTAAATTTTATCCTTAAATATTTTTTTTTGTTTCATATTTTCATTATTCTTACTTTTTAACAATATTTATTTATCTTTACAATATTTGATGGGGTAAGATATATTTTAAAGTACTATGATATCTCTCTGATAATTATCTACCCTGTGTTATTATGAAATTCCTATTTTTTTGCTAACAATTCCTAAAATTATATATATGAAATAATAGATACTATTTCCTTCCCGACTTTATCTACTTCCAACGAACCTTATCATATTTTTTTTATCTTACAAAAACTATTCCATCTGAATTCTCTAGTGTTATAAAGTGGTTTATTAGTTGCTATTATCACTACCTTTATCGAAATCTTAGCTATACTTCATAATTTCTAGCTTCACATAAAAAAATTAAACTCATAAGGTAATCTAATCTCATAATCCTCCAATTTAAATCTAAATAAATCCTAACACTTTTTTTTTAATAAATCTTATCCTGGAAAACATTTTACTTCAAATTTAAGTAAGACCTTATCTGGGAATCTAAATTCAAAAAAAATAAACAATTATATATATATATATATATATATATCCTAATTTACAAAAATCTAGATTCACCATCACCCCGAGTCTTCTCATTCTTTCAATTCATCCTGTAACTACCAGTAGAATCTAAACTCATATAAATCCAGATTAAGTTGATCATTTAATCCGAATCTAACTAAAATTTAAAAATCAAATCCTAATAGTAAAACTCAACATCAAGGAGATAAATATTTTCCATATCATATATCTTAATGAAATTCTAATCCTCAATTTCAAATTCAAATTATGCAGATTATTCAATCCTAATTTAGATAAACCTTAATCCAATAAATTCAAATTCAGTCAGGTAAATCAAATATTCCATCCTACTCAAGTAAATTACGTCACCAAGGTGCAACTCTTAACCACCATCAACATCAACATTGACATACACTAACAGGGACTTAAAGAAAGGGGAAAGAATGTGGTATAAATGTACTATAGTTGCATCTAATGACCCGATAGGGATTCTAGGAGTACTAGTCTAATACTTTAGGGAACAAAGGATTACACTTGCTTCTTGCATATTAAAACCAAATTACTGATCATAAGGCGTAAATAATCTAATCATCATCAAATTAAAATCACTGACCGCCTAATTAGATATCTAATTTGATCCATATAATGACTAGGCAACTAAGAATGAGATTAGAATCAGAATAACAACTCAACACCAACATACACCGGTAGGGAAATAAGGAAAGAAGGCAAGAATATGAGATTAAAGGCCCTAAGTCAATTCCTCGAATTATCTTTAAGATACACCTACCCAAGGGTAAACACTTAACCAAGAGCTAGTGTTACTCCCCCTTCACTAGTGGTGTTAGGTTCCTCTAACCTCCCATGAGTCCCACACTTATCTTCTAACCTCTACCCGTCATGGAAAAACTCCAATCCTAGAAATTTACCATCATCTCCACATGCAAGACATTCCAACAACACAAAAAAACAGACATATCAGTCAATTATTCAAGCAAAACAAGCATCATGATTATTCAAGCAAAAACAAGCATCATGATTAATCAAACAAGTCACACACTCAAGGTGTAACTACAAGCAACCATCACTATCCTCCCTTACTAGGGAGCCTACTCCTCATGTTCCCTCTAAACCTCTCTCCAAAAACTTCTACTTTACCTTTCCTTCTAAGGGTACCTTAATTTCTCTGGAAACTAAAATGACATCTCATAAAGCTCTTGAGGTGGAGATCCTACTCTTGGAAAATAGACCTATGCCCCCTCCCTCTGACTATCATGTAGGTGGCTCTAACCCTGTTAGAGAGTGTCCCAACTCCTTTAACAAGGTATCCTATTTACGTCACTAACCATAATCCCGTGTACAACGCATCCAATAGAGGGGTGATCAGTCCCTATACTAGTTACGAGGTACAGTGGGATCATAGTGAGTCACGGGCAACTAACTTAACCACAGTCCAATTGGATTGAACTGCTCTGATACCAAAATGTAACGTCCTAATTTCTAAATTCAGAAATAATGCCTGTTGGGAGCACTATTTCCAAACTTATAAAATTAATTCGTCAATTTCGCGTATCAAAAAGAACATAATTGCTTGTGTAATCCAACCATTACCAAAGCTCCACATTACATGAATAAAACATAGAAAAATACAACATAGTTGCCATCAAGGCTCCAATACAATGCATTAAAATTAACATAGTAATTCCTAGGGAACGACGAAACAAAAGACTACGGTAGTCCTAAGCAACATTAATAACGATATTAAGAAATCAAAGTCTAATCTGTGGTACTTCATGTATCCTCTACTACTCGTCCTAATCCGGAAACTCATCCTGCACAACTGAAATATAGTTCCCGTATCGTGGGATTAGACTAGGTCCCAGTGAGCGTAACCAGTGTCTGCAGTGTGGGGGGAAAACAACCAAGAACCACCATAGCATTCATATTAATTTCAAGAAACATAATGGAGACAATTAAACATAATTGAACGTAATGGAAATCAATGATTATGATGCAATGCATGACTGTGAGGTGTTATTACTCGACACCCGGGGTCTTTTCTCTGTAACGTGACTGTGATGAGCGCTCGGCCATGTAACCAAGGACCGTCGTCCAGGGCTACCTATGATTAAGTCTTAAATAATGTTTAATTTTCATTCTGTGGTTGGGGACCCCATCTCCCTCTTGGCCATGAGTTCGATGTGGTTACCCCGTCTTTCTTAAATAATTTACCCGAAGGCCTGTGACTGTGACGGTCAATGACCCTCTGGTAGCCCGAAGGCACTGTGATGGCTATAAGCCCTATGATAACTTAATTCATCATTCATGACTATGATGGCCAAAGGCCCATGATTCCATTATAAAATATTCAAGGTTCATAATACATAATCATCCAAGTCATCATACATAATCATCCAAGTCATCTATCCTATGGTTTTGGCAATTCGATACAAATAATTATCAATGCATTCATATTTCCTATATTCATACCATACATAAATCATCATTCCATGAGAAAAAAGGGGAAAAAGAATTGGGAACATGTTGTGAGAACAATCAGGACAAACAAGTGAGAGTCACACCCACCTGTGAGTCGGAAAAAACGGAGAAAGAACGAGGAAGGAAGTGCCTTGATAGGGAAAGATTGATGCAAGACTCGTTCTTGATGAGTAGAAATCATTCTTGGCCTTCGCTGGGACTTTCTCTCACTAGAACCACTCTATCTCTCTCTGAAAAATGTGAAGAAAAGGGAGGAAACTGACTAAAAAACCGTCCAGGGGCGTGTTTTAAGTGGTGCAGTAACGTGCCACTCGCTTAAGCAAAAAAATTCACTTAAGCGAGTCTCTAAAATTTGGTTTCGTCCCCGATAAATTCGCTTAAGCGAATTCTTTCCAGAGAGCACCCCAAAAAGGCTCTGTTTTTCGCTTAAGTTAAGCGAAAATGAGTCTGTTTGAAGGTGCGATTTTCATCAGAACCCTATCATATAACTTATCAAACTGAAGCCCCGGAAATAAGCTTTCTAATGAGAGTTGAATCACCTCAATCGGACATCTACAACTCTAGATATTTGCAATTTAGTGCACCAAGGTCATTAGGCTTAAAACCAAAATCAAGCTACAACCTTAGTTTTTGCCTCTTAAGCTTTCCTATACTTATTCTTTTCTTCATTCTACTTTCAGTTATGATATTCCTATGAATTAAAGTCTTAATTAGCGGGATGTTACATGCAAC
Organism: Sesbania bispinosa; assembly: GCA_026901365.1. NCBI lineage: Eukaryota > Viridiplantae > Streptophyta > Magnoliopsida > Fabales > Fabaceae > Sesbania > Sesbania bispinosa. The sequence continues at coordinate 985,570 of QLOH01000355.1, read as the reverse complement.
CTTTGCACATGATAAGAAAATAAAAGTGGAAAAATTTTATTGAAAATTACAACTATCACAACCATCAATGTATCGGTAATGTTAAAAGTCGTAGTTTCCAATAAAATTTTTCCACTTTTGTTTTCTTATCCTGTGCAAGGTTGCACATGTTAGAAAAACCGTTGATAAATTTATCATAATTTATACTACTAGTTTTTATTTAATTTTTTTTTCTAAAAAAAGTTCAGAAATTCAAGGTGGATCTTCTTCAATCCAACAAGTTGCAATAGCATCAACCACTTCCTTTGGTGTTCTAGGAATATGAGAAAGAAAAAAAAAACACAAAGCTTTTGAGTTACTAATTTGCATTTAGAAATAACATCAAGTGAGTATATATAGTTTGGCTGCACAGTCTTCCATAGAGAAGTCACTTTCATATAGTGGTTTCAGAACACAATAGAGAAAGGGAGATCTTAAACAAGTTGTAATTCTCACTGCAAGAGCCTCAACGTAGTCCACATCAATATGAGGGAAACAAATATACTTAGTTTCTCAGCAAGTAATTTGCCTTCTTCATTTTGAAACACTAACCCTAAACCAATCCCCTGTCCATTTTGCACGGCTGCATCAACATTTAACTTTTATTTGGTGGTGGGAAATTCCATATCTTTTCAGATTTCACTACATAACCCTGGGCAGAGAAGAGCTTGACTTTATTTGGTGGTGGAGAATTACATATCTTTTCAGACTTTACTACATGACCCTTTGCATAGGACATGAAGGAGTTCGCCTTTGACAATGTTTATGCCACTATCCACTTTATTATTTTCTAAGACAAAGATATTTTGTTTCATCCACACTGCATATAAAATAGTGAACATTATTTTCTTAATAAATTGTCCATTATGAATTAAGAAATTTAGTTAGTTATTTAATAATAATAAACTTATCAATAATTTATACTATTTTTCTTGAACTATTAAATTTCACTTAATGTCTGTGTGAGTTTTTTTTAGGCTTCTACTTTTAAACCATACTAAATCTATATATACAACACGACAAGAGCACTTTAATCACTGTTACAACTACTAGCCTTATTTACATTAATGGGATGGGTTATATTGTGTGCCATATTTACTCAAGAACAATAATATTTTAATCACTATTATAATTATTCTCAACTTCCTTGCATTGATAACATTAATTTAGGAGTTTTTTTATGAGATTCTTTATTTTAGTTGACTTTCTCTTAGTTTACTTGTTATTCTTTATTTCACCCGACTTTTATTTTAATTTAATTGTTATTCTTATGTCACGTGGAGTTAAACGGGGAGGTGTGTTCAAACACATGGTGAGTTAATTTTTTTATATGATCTATTTTTATATATCTTTTCACGTGAATTTGATTTTGATAGGGGATAGTAAAAAGAAGATTCTTGACATACTCTTTACTCTGAACTTAATTACAAAAATTTTTTAGACAATTGGTTCTGGTCCCTTTTTAGGAACATTTTTAAATTGTCTCTTGCATTAATTATTTTTTTGACAAAATTACTCCGGAGATAGATGAGTAATTAATTAGTGGAGAAGATTGATACGATATAGTAATTATATGAAAAGAGAAAGATAATAAGTCTCAATAAATTCATGGCTAATTATGGAATGATGATACATATTCTTGATAAATTTATTGTGATCAACCAAATAAACTAATTTCATTAATACGTGTGAAGTGATTAAAAGGTTTTTATAACTAGGACCAGAAGGAGTATAAGACAGTAAAGACCAAATCACATATTAAGAAAATATGTTATAAGTAATTAATACATTGGTTTCTTTTTTAAAAAATACTCTACAACATTCCAAACTTACTCATATTTAAAATTAAACTTCATTTTCATGGTATTTGAAAAAATATTAAATGCTCATAAATTTGTACATTTGTGCATATCTTATAAATGGGACCCTCAAAACATTTCAAACCTTGTCTTATAAATATCTTATAAATAGGGCTAAATAGAGAACTATCGCGGGTTCTATTTATATGATTCTTTTTAAGAAATTTCATGGCCTTTAATATAAGACCCCTTTAAAAATTTTAAGAAGTATTTATTGTTTTTTTCTAATTTTTATCCTTCTTAATTATCGAACCCTTAACTTTTTTTAGATTCAAGGTATTAGTTGATGTACGGAATTAAACAGAGTTTGATTAATTATTCTTTTTTTAAAAAAGTCATTCATTTTTATTAGTTTATTTTTTTATATTTTTATAACTAAAAACAACAAAACATAAGTGAAATAATTACAATTAACACAAATTTATACTAAAAAATTCAATTAAAATGTACTTTAAATTTAGATGTGAACCGTTTATTTTTGTGTAATAAATTTTAATGTAATTGTAATCAACACAAATTCCATATTCATTTTTATTTTAATATTATTCATTCAGTAATCTAAATATTAAAATTTTCTATGTAAGCTTTTTATCATATGTGATTTATTTTTACCCTATAATTTAAATACCAGTAAGTTTTCTTATAAAAGATTATAACTAATTAAGATTGTTAAATGTTAACGTAAATTAGGCACACAAACCAAACAATCTGTAGGTTATAACTTTATTAATCTTGAGGCACACCAACCAAGTAATCTTCATACAAACCTGACATAATTTAAATAATGTTTTTGACGTTGATGATTGTAATTGGTTAAATTTTCCATCAACTTATGTTATAAAATATAGGGTTAAATATGTTTTTAGTCCCTGAAATTTAACCTGAATTTGGTTTCAGTCCCTAAACTTTAAAAACATTGGTTTGAGTCCATCATGTTCTAAAATCACGTCAAAATTAACGGTGTCAAGGGGAGGGACTAAAGTTTCGTGATTTCAAAACATGTGGAACTAAAGTTGCGTGATTTCAGAACATAAAAGACTTTAACCAACGATTGTAAAGTTTAGGAATTAAAACCAAATTTAAGTCACATTTCGGACACCGAAAATATAACCCTAAAATATATATGTGGTATGTAAACATTCATAAATTTTGATAAATACCAATGTAATTTCATATACACTAAATTTTCATGTGTTATGTTACCCTGTGATGTGACGAAACATATAAGTCTGCAATTATCCATTACACAATACCTGCACTTGAACATTAATAAAACTCCTGGGATGATAACCTTGTCAAAACCAGCGTCACTATGTATAGGCACCAAGCACCAACTTTAAAGCACATAGTCAGAGTACCATTTCCCAATATTATAACCCATCTCCAAGGTCTGTTTCCTCTAGGTGTTTATTTGCATGGATAAAAGCTCATTGCTGAAGATTAATTTGAAATATGGGATATTTATATTCTTACTTAACTTCCTTTCTTTTTGTTGGTTCTTAATATAACCGATGCACAGCCCCTTTTTCCTGAATTTATCACATTTGAGGACTCTATTTTTTATGTTAAACAATAATAATATATTTATTGTTGTTAAAGCAAATTTCTCTCATTTAATATAATCAGTGCACGGCCTCTTATTTTATCGTGCATTTTTTTCATTTTTGGGACTACATTCTTGATTTTCACAATAACAACCTATTTACTATTGACAATACTTACGTTTCAACATTAATAAGATTCTCGAGATGGTAGCCTTGTCAAACCAGCGTCACTATATATAGGCAACAGGCACCAACCTAAAAGCACATAATCAAAGTATCACTTTCCAATATTATAACCCATCTTTTGACTTTGTCTTTGTGTTTGTTTGCAAGAACAAAACCCTCATTGCTAAATATTAATTAGAAACATGGGATATTCAAGTTATTACTTGACTTCTTTTCTTCTTGTGGTTGTGTTGTTTAATGTAACCTATGAACAGACTCTTGTTCCTGCATTTTTTATATTTGGGGATTCTATTCTGGATGTAGGAAATAACAACAAAATATTAACTGTTGTTAAAGCAAACTTTCCTCCTTATGGAAGAGACTTAAAAAATCAGAATCCCATTGGACGGTTTTGCAATGGAAAGCTTGCCATAGATTTCACATGTATTTTACTTCCCCTCAGAAATACCCATATAGCTATGTGTTTGCATCCTTTCCATAATACCCACATTATTTTTTATTTATACTAACTAGGATTTGATCTTTGCTTCACTACGAGTTTTCTGGGTAAAAATTTACAGGAAATTTCTTGCAATTTTTTCTCTAGAAAAGTCATATGTAGTAAACTTCCAAAAAACCACAAATTGTTTACACAAATTATTTTTATGTCATCACTTAACGGAATATAGCTAACAATAAGGACTAAAATCACGTGATTTGAGAAAAAAAAAATAGAGGACCAGAACCAATGAAAAAATAAATGAGGGACCAAAACCAAATTTCGCTATATTTGAAGGGACCAAAAGCACATTTAACCCTATGTTAAAATAGATAAACTTATATTAATTAATAATGTAAACATATAATTATTTTAATAATGTATATTATTAATTTAATGATCTATTTTATATTATGTAAAAGTATTTAAATATTTTTTATTGTATAAAATTAATTGATATTAATAAATGGTGTTGCTAAAGTTGAATGTGAACTCTATATATACATAAGAAAGCACTAATATTAACAAGACAAGCATTGGCGTAGCGGTTGTTTGGTTGGACCACTTATCATAATTCCAACGTACACTGAGCAACACATATCAGTTCGCATGAAAAAACACCAAAACCAAATCATTTGGCCTACACATCAACGTGAAGACTCAACACACAGAGCAACACACATAGAAGATTTAGCAAGTAGCAAAACCAAATAAATCACGTGAAGTCTAAACCAATTTGCTTGCACACACGTGAAAACTTAGCAACAAAATGAAACGTAGACTTAGAAACACATCAGTTTGCCTGGAAAAACACCAAAATCAAATAGTTTATTTGCACACCAATATGAAAACTCAACATACACATAAAGACTCAAAATACAAAGTAGCACATAGAAGATTCAGCAAATACTAAAACCAAATAGTGAAGACCCATCACATAGAGCAACACACTGATTCAACGTATGCACACATTATGTCTTGTAAGAGCAACAATTTAAAGATTTGACAAACAACAAAATCAAATCAGTCACGTGAAGAGTGAAGACCATCACATAGAGCAACACAAAGATTCTAAAGCATGGCCACATTATGTCTTGTCAAGAGCAACACAGAAAAGGTTCAACAAACTCCAAAAACAAATTAGTCACGTGAAGACCATCACATAGAGCAGCACACGGATTCCAATGCATTCCCATATTACGTCTTATGAAGAGCAGTACACATAAGATTCAGCAAACACCAAAACCAAATAAGTCACATGAAGACTCACACAGAGCATTACATGGATTCCAACACATGCCTACATTGTATCTGGTCAGTAGTCTGGTTTCTATTATAAATAACATTATTAAATTTGAAAACATAAGAATGATAAACTGTCAAATTGAGTTGAGTACAAGTGAATTCCATCTCTAATTGAAAAATATGAAAAATAGAATCATATTCATGTTCCTTTATTGTATTGAGTACAAGTGAATTTCATCTTTAATTGAACAATATGAAAAGTAGAATCATATACCTACAAATTAATCTGTATTATTAATTTAATGATATTTTTTATATTATTTATATATAAGTATTTAAATTTTTATTTTATTGTTTAAAAATAATATATTGATATCGGTAAATAATATTGCAAAAGAAGAATGTGAACTATACACATGAGCACTCACTAATATTAACAAGAGAAACATTGGCGTAGTGGCTGCTTGGCTAGACCACTACCCACTCGAAGACTCAGCACAAACGGATTCCATACACCTGTGACTACACACCCACATGAAGACTAAGAGACTAAGAGGTGGGGTACAGTATATTGAAGAAGGTACAGAGCACACACAGAAGACTCAATACTCAGCAACACACAGATTCCAACTCAGCATAGATTTCAACAAGATAGAGGCTAGTAGAAGTGAGGTTAATGTAAACACACTGATTCCAACGCGACAAAGGTTGGTAGAGACGAGATCTTTTATGTTTCTTCCAAGTCATCTTCATGTTATGCATGTATATAATGTACACTAAACTCAATGTCTATAGTACTGTTATTTTAAAATCTACATTTCTTTTATTTAGAGATAAATATACATAATTTTATCTATTTTATTATAAACAAATCTCTCATGGACAATTTTTTTCTACTTGTGATTCTCTATAACAAATAACAGTTGATTCTAAATACGTTTTCTGGAGTTTCAAAGACAATAAAATATGTTTTTAAAACTTCATTTTATTTATATAAGTTTTAAAATCTATAATAAAAATTTCAAATTCATTCATTACCATTAAAATATTTGTTTAGATTAAAATAAACAAAAGTGTAATACGTATTTATGTGTAAAGGAGGAGCAATATGGTTTTAAAATAAGAGAATGAAGAGTAATTTTAAACTTTTTTTTTAGGGAAAAAGAGTTTAAGTATAAAATATCATATATTAGAGTTTTTTTTCCGTATATGCATGGCCTACCCAAATAAACATAGTTGGTAAAGTCATCGCTTGAGGCCCCCTAAAAATAAAGGACAATTTTTTTTCGTAATTATGTTTTTAAAAATAAAAATTATTAATTATTTTATGAATAATATTAGAAATTAATATATTGCTCTTAAAATATAGATTTTTATTGAACTACAACTCTTTTTGGTAGTTAGTGACTATTTTATCTTTAAATTAGTTGTTTTATAGAAAATTCTTTGAACAAATTTAGTAAGTAATTTTACATCCTTAAAATTTTGAAAGATAAACTTTAAAAGAAATTATAATAATTTTGAAAAGATACCTTAATTAATTTAAATAAATTATTTATCAGATTGATTAATTTGATTATCATTAATATTTTTCAATTATAGACATATTTTTTAAAATATATTTTCTCTTAAATGAAATTGAATTAAGTTTTAATTTAAAAAAATTGTGCAATGCACATGATACTTACTAGTTCAATGAGTTATCTTTACATCTCAACCAATTTAAAATATAATATTTAAATAAAACTTCAATAATATTGAAATCTCCTTTAAGTCTCCACCCTTGTATATACGAAGAACTTAGAGAATTTTTCATTTTATATTATTATAAATACTTTTTTGGTACATACTATTATATATACATGTTTGCTATATTTAATGTTATTATAACTGACCAGTGATTGACTTGGTTAGAGTAATGGGTCACTGAGTTACCGGTTCAACCAGGGTTAACCAATTAAACTGGAAATATCTTAATTAAAAAATATATTTATGCTAAAATAGATAAACTTATATTAATTAATAATATAAACATGTATATGTATTTTTAACAATGTTCATTATTAATTTAATAATAAATTTTATATTATATAAAATTATTTAAATTTTTATTTTATTGTGTAAAATTAATTGATTTAAATAAATGATATTGCTAAGAACGAATACCAACTCTGTACATAAGCTTGCTGATATTAACGAGAGAAGTATTGGTGTAGTGGTTGTTTAGCTAGATCACTTCTGATGATGCTTGGAGATGTTGTTTACGAACTATGCATCCAGAATTCTACCCACAATCCCACATGCAGACTTATCCCTCCCTCAGCAGCACACATCCTGCACACCTCCAAATTCCAACGCGGAATCAGCAACACACATTTCAATGGACTCAGCAGTACGCATTTCAATGCACACTCACCTCACCTGAACTCTGCAGCAACATAGACATGCACTGGTTAATTGCACACAACCAATTTAGAAAAGACTGAAGGAAGTTATGATAAAGGTTGGTAGGTGGCTGTTGAATGAGTAAATAACACAGTTTAACAAGTATTAACGTGGGTTAATTATACACAGCTAATCTGAAAACACTGAAGGAGGTTGTGGCAGAGGTTAGTAGATGCTTGATGCATGAGTAAATAAAACACTATGGCAACTTTTAAATGTTTATCAATCTCATCCCATTAATGTAACAAGGTATTATTATATTTCTTTGGATTCTCCTAAAATTATTCCATTCATGCTACACATGTTGCATGGATTTGGTATTGTTGACGCCGGAAGATAATATGTGTCAATTGTTCAAGACGTTACTTACCAAACTCAACATCTTTATTACTGTTATAACTAGCTAACAGTCTTCACTTAGTCAAAATAATCGATTCATTTCTTTTTCTTTAGGTTAAATTAATATTATGTTTAGATTTGGACATTTCTTTAAGCAACATTTTTTATTCAAATTCTTCATTAATGTAGTTTTGGCTTTCATACTGTGTTGTTAGGTACCTGTTCGTGGCAGAGGTTTGTAAGTACTTGTTGCATGAGTAAATAAGACACTTTACCAACTTTTATGTGGTTACCAATCTCATCCCATTAATGTAATAAAATGTTATGTTTATTTGAACTCTCCCCCTAAAATTACTCTTTTTTTTCTTTAGTGGAGTGATCTTTATGCTACCCATGTTGTATGGATTTGGTATTGTTGGCACATGTGTCAATAGTGAGTGTAATACTTGGTGTAACTTACACGGTGTGTAAATTGACCCTCCTCTTATCTAAAGTAATCGCATTGCCTAAATTACCTTACATTCAATTTTATTGAAATTTGTTTCAAGTAATATACTTTCTTTCTGTTGTTATGATTCATTAGATAAAGTGAAAGAAGTTATAAAATCCTCATATACGTAGCCTTGTCAAACCAAAGAAACTCGAAAAATTGGGGTATTCAAGTTCATTCTTGACTTACTTCCCTTTTTCTTCTTAGCTTCTTGCCGATGGACAGCCTCTGCCACTACATTGTTCATATTTGGAGACTCTACAACCTATTTGCTATTAGAAAAGCAAACTTCTCTCCTTGTGCAAGAGACTTTAAGAATCACAATTTTACAGAAGGTTTTGCAATGAAAAACTTTGTTTTGTTAAAAAAAAAAAGCTTTCCATTGCAAAATCTTCCTGTAGCATTGTTACTTTTCTTTCCACAGACTTCATTTACATAGACTCCATTGCTACTTTTCTTTCCCCTCAGAGACCCCCATTTAGCTGCATGTCTAAAGAATAACCTCTTGAATGGTTCCAAGTCTGCCTCAGATTGTTCTGCTTACTCTGATTGTATAGGCAAATTATATGTAAATACATTTAAATAACTAAAACACTGTGTTTTTTCTTTACTTAACATTATGTGATACTAGTGAATGCTGTTCTTTTTTTGTTTATGGGTGTAGGGTATAATTTCAATCAATCCACTGTTGACAAAGGCAGGTCAATAAAATGAATTATAAATGATATCTTGAACTATATACCCTGTTGGTGTTGGGACCGGTTATTATATTCATAGTTCCTGCATAAATCATCTGCTTAACCAGGTTTATACAGACATTTTGATTTACACTCCTAACCATGCCTGTCATAGAATTTATATGCACTGGGAGCAAGAGGAATGGTGTGACATTACCTCCAAATTAGACATCACTATCTTTGGCTCTAATAGCAAAAATGTGTGACAAGGCTAAATAATGATGCTATTAACTTCAATAAGAAGCCCAACACCACATGTCAAAATTTGGGGTATTCAACTTCATTATTGACTTACTTCCCTTCTTGATGCTATTAACTTCAATAATCCAACACTAAATGTCAAAATCTAATTATGTCTGTCTAATTGTATAACTTATCAGTCAGAATTGTTAATTTGTTTCAGTGTCACAGGATTTAAAGGGTTGTCATGGAAAAGGCAGACTTCAATGCTATACATTCCCTAAGAGACTACAAGTGCAAACAAGGTTTTGGCTTATAATATGCTATTTGCGGGCATCTCCCTTCTATTCTAATAAAACACTTCTTCACTCATACTATGTTTTGGATCTCCTCCATTCTATTCTAATAAAATACTTCTCCACTCATACTATGCTTTGGATCTCCTAGATTCGCGATTACCATTGTTGCATGAACTTGCTTATGTTGACTCATGAACTTGCTTATGTTGACTAAAGAAGCCAATGTATGTTGAATTGCAAAACTTAATGAGTGTTTCTATATAATAGTTGTATGATTAAAACTAAATAAAAATAGATAGATAATAGATATATAGCTACCGGATCAACCGGTTGACAGGACAGGTGCAGATCCCCTGCAGTTGAAAAAAAACTGTAGAAAGTCCAGTTTGATCTATCACCCTTAATGTTTAGTTTTATAAATATTTTATTTTATTAAAACTAAATTTTAATGCACAAGATTTTATCCCGTTAAAAACTTAACGGGAGAGGATCCTCACCCAGGTGCACTCACTCTGCTCTGCTGTTAACCCCAAATTGTAGTGTTAGGGTTTATTTCACAAACTCTAAACTCCAATTCTGTCTCGTAAAATGAGGATGAGGGGAATAGGGATGGCAATGGGTACCCTCTGGGCAGGGTACCACAGTGCCCGTCCCCGTACCCACGTTTTAAAAAAAAAGCCCGTACCCGTGTGGGCAGTAACTTTTTTGCCCGTCCTCGTACCCGCTGGGCACCTATATGCCCGTACCCGCGCCCGTTACCCGCACTTTTATTAAGTAAAAAATTAACAACTTACTTAAAATATATTAGTTTAAGAAAACTATATCTCAATTGAAAAAGTTACAATATTACAATATACTTTCACGTCACATTATTTTATAAACTTGAACATCATGTTCTAGAATTCTTCAAGATCTGTAAAAAATGATTATTAAAACTAATTAGTCATACATTGTAAAGTAAAACACAAATAGATAGTTATAAAAATATTTTTTTAATTTGTAATATATTATATATATATCAATTTTAATAATATGTATAAATATATTAGATATTTTAATAAAATTAATATATCCCTATATATAATTATATATGATATTTTTTATTAAATAATTATACATATGAGTGCGGGTATGGGGCGGGATGGGCATTAAAGTGCCCGTACTCGCGCCCGTCCCCATGAAAAAATGCGGTTTTTGCCCGTATCCGCGCCCAAAGCGGGTTTTTACACTGCCCATTGCGGGTAATTTTTGCGGGTACCCGTAGGGCCTGAGCTCAATTGCCATCCCTAGAGGGGAAGGATGAGAGAGCCCCACTCGGTGGCGGCACGCGGCGATGAGGGAAACATGCCACGCGCACGGCGGAGACCGCTTGCAACGGCGACAGGTACAGGATAGACGCGCGGCTGGACATGGTGGTGGAAGTTGGAGGACTCGCGGCGATGGGGATTACCCCTTCTTCCCAGGTTCTGTCTCTCTCTCTCTCAAATTTGGTGGATAATATAGGTTGTTCGAATTGTCCCTCTCTTTTCTTAATCGAAGGCATGAGTGAAATAGCTATATACATATATGCACGAATGCTCTCTCTTTTGTATTCTGTGGATTTTTAAGGGATTTGTGATTCTGGTGATTTTCTGTATCGTTGTTTAAATCGATGATATAAAAGGAATAAAATGAATTGAACACTGTGGGTTTGCAACACAACTATCTTGGTTAGGAATAAACGGTATTGACAGATCTTAGGAAGTCGTTTTTTTTTCTTTCAGAACTGACCTTTGATCAGAGGTTAAGCTTGAGAATTTTTCTCGGTTTGGGTTTGTATTGGTGATTTGCAATTGATATGATTTTCTTCACATAGGTTTTTATTTATTGTTACGTCAATGTTCTTTTATTTTTTTTTCGGTGTACAATGAAAGCAATGAGGTTTGAACCTAGAACCTCATGTTAAACTACCCCAACCCCCAACCATTAGGCCGATCAATGTTCTTTTATTTGATTAGCAAGTTGGCCTTTTGAATACTTTAATAAATGGGAAATGGGAAATGGGAAATCATGTTCTTTTATTTGATTAGCAAGTTAGCCTTTTGAATACTTTAATAAATGGGAAATAGGTAGTAACATGATTTTCTTTGTTATACAATTCTTATGGACTTCAAAATGGAGGCGTCCGAGCATGAAACACAATTTTTAAAATAAAATATTACTATAGGAAGTTCAACAATATTTTTTTAATTATATATTTGTAACAATATGGTGCCTGGAAATATATTATTTATACATTATGAACTCTTCTAGAGTTTTAACGGGAGGAATGTATTTCAAAAAAAAAATTGGAGTTGTAATGACATAAAAGAAAAAAATATATTTATAAGGATTAAAAACAAAACTCAGTCCATTTACAGGGACTAAAAACATATGTTACCTTTCATTTTACTATGAAATATTACAGTTTCTTATGCTTTTAAAAGAGTATTGTTGTGAATATTAAGAAATTTATATATAAAAAGATATGGGTAAAGCAAGCACAATTTTGGATATTAAAAAATAAGGAAGTGTTATAGTTCAATGCTATCATAAAAATATTATGTTGAGAAATTTCTTAAGAGAAAGGTTAAATAGTTGAGTATCCCATATGATATTAACATTAAAAAAATAGGTATTTTATTGTCCAATTTGAGTAACTCCAAATTATGTATGTTTGATGCATTTATTGAACAAAAAGTTGTTTTTTATGTCGATAAAACTCAAGAATACCATGAATAATGACATTGTATATAGTGGATTTGTCACTCTATTAGGATGATACATTGATGATTATTTGATTTGATTTAGATGAGAATAAATGAACAAATGGATTAATCTTTACCCTCAATGGATGAGCTCTCGCTTGATAGTCCCACCTGTATATTCTCATCCATGGTGAAAGCCAAGTTTAGTCTCAATTTGGTAAATGTGAGAATGACAAGTTAAGAAATCTCTTAGTGTATATCCATTTATGGAAGGAAACATGTGCCCTCCATATCTATATATCGTGAATACTATGTGGCAACAAGAGTAAATAATATTTATAATTGAAAATTGAGACGTATACGTTATTAATTTTGTAGAGTAGCTACTAAATGATGGGTTATATCCCTAATTAGTGCAAGGTTGAAAATAAATTTGATTGTTTTTCTCCCAAAGCAAAAGATACTGAGTAAAACATCAAGAGAAATGAGACTTTAGTCAATTTGATAATAATGCAACCTTGGCGATTAGAAATCAAAGAAGAAGTTCATATGGGAATTATTATTATTATTATTATTATTATTATTATTATTATTATTATTATTATCTATTCAATATTTTAAATATTTATGACATATTTTTTGCTTATGTCTTTACATTATTCTTTTTATAGTAATTTATTTTAGGCTTAAATATGTTTTTAGTCCGTTAAAAATTAGCGAATTTTGTGTTTAGTCCCTATAAAAGTTTTCACTTAGTTTGGGGCTAAACACAAAATTCGCTAATTTTCGAGGGACTAAAAACATATTTAAGCCTTTATTTAATATTTTGTATTGTTTCACTCATGTTTTTTTTACATTAGTTTTATCATATTTTTTATGGTAAAATATGTTTTTCGTCCTTATAGTTTCGGTCAATTTTGTTGACTAAAATTAGAGGGACAAAAAATATTATATATATATATGTTTTGTTTTACAATCATGCTAATCATATATATATATATAAAATCTTTTTAGGTATTTGAACGAGTATATTTTGTGTATTATTTATGCATTATGTAATCAATATTGTAGATATTTATGACACGTATTTTATATATGTTATTATTTTATTTTTTATAGAATTTATACTACATCTAGTCCTAATTATAAGACTTTCACCAAAACACACATTCTAAGATTTTAGTTTTTGTTGTTTCAGATTTTTGTTTTTTAAAAATTTTAGATGAAAGTTTTACAACTAAAAATAAAAAACTTCTTTTTGTGGTTTTGAAAATAAACATTTTTAAAACCACAAAAAGAGATTTTCAGATTTTGATTGAGTTGTAAAAACTTGATTTAAAGTCAAACTCTAGTTTTGAGAATTTTTTTTAACTTAAACCTTGAAACTACAAATGTTGAAAGTTTAATAATTATGAAGGATAAAATGAAAAAAAATAATAAATATTTCTTAAAAATTGTAAAATGTCTTATATTAAGTATTCGTGTATAGGATGAATAATTGTGTTAGACTTTTCATGTTTCATCACTTCACATGATAACGTCACATGAAAATTTTGTGTATATGACATTAGATTTGTGATAATCTATCAAAATTTATGAATGTCTAATTGTCTATATATAATACATTTTAAGGATATATGCTTTATAACATCGTAGCTTATCACAGTAATATCAACGCCAAAAACATTATTTGAATTTTGCCTGATATGCACGAAAATTGCTTGGTTTGTGTGCCTGAAGATCGATGAAGTTGTAACTTAAAGATTGATTGGTTTGTGCGTTTGGTTTGCATTAACATTTAACAATCTTAATTACTCCCTCCGGACTCATTTATAAGCAAAAATAATTATATTTTTACTTATTAAAAAAGTTAGTTAAACTCATTTAATTTTCTTGATTTCATCTAAAAAGTAATTGTATTTCCTAAATTACTCTACATTTAATTTTATTAAAACTTGTTTCAAGTGGACATATTCTTTTTTTATTGGCACATGTTACATTAAATAGAGTGGTTGGAAAATAAAATATGAAATAGTTTCCTCCCGTTTCTTCACATTTTTCAGAGAGAGATAGAGTGGTTCTAGTGAGAGAAAGTCCCAGCGAAGGCCAAGAACGATTTCTACTCATCAAGAACGAGTCTTGCATCAATCTTTCCCTATTAAGGCACTCCTTTCCTCGTTCTTTCTCCGTTTTTTCCGACTCACAGGTGGGTATGACTCTCACTTGTCTGTCCTGATTGTTCTCACAACATGTTCCCCATTCTTTTTCCCCTTTTCTCTCATGGAATGATGATATATGTATGGTATGAATATAGGAAATATGAATGCATTGATAATTATTTGTATCGAATTGCCAAAACCATAGGATAGATGACTTGGATGATTATGTATGATGACTTGGATGATTATGTATGATGAACTTTGATTGGGTTATTCTAAGATCATGGGCCTTTGGCCGTCACAGCCAAGGAATTATGAATTTAAGAAATCACAGTCATGGATTATGAGTTGAGATAATGAGGATGTATTATGAACCTTGAATATTTTATTATGGAATCATGGGCCTTTGGCCATCACAGTCATGAATGATGAATTAAGTTATCACAGGGCTTATAGCCATCACAGTGCCTTCGGGCTATCACAGGGTCATTGACCGTCACAGTCACAGGCCTTCGGGCAAATTATTTAAGAAAGACGGGGTAACCACATCGAACTCATGGCCAAGAGGGAGATGGGGTCCCCAACCACAGAATGAAAATTAAACATTATTTAAGACTTAATCATAGGTAGCCCTGGACGACGGTCCTTGGTTACATGGCCGAGCGCTCATCACAGTCACGTTACAGAGAAAAGACCCCGGGTGTCGAGTAATAACACCTCACAGTCATGCATTGCATCATAATCATTGATTTCCATTACGTTCAATTATGTTTAATTGTCTCCATTATGTTTCTTGAAATTAATATGAATGCTATGGTGGTTCTTGGTTGTTTTCCCCTACACTGCACACACTGGTTACGCTCACTGGGACCTAGTCTCATCCCACGATACGGGAACTATATTTCAGTTGTGCAGGATGAGTTTCCGGATCAGGACGAGTAGTAGAGGATACATGAAGTACCACAGATTAGACTTTGATTTCTTATTATCGTTATTAATGTTGCTTAGGACTACCGTAGTCTTTTGTTTCGTCGTTCCCTAGGAATTACTATGTTAATTTTAATGCATTGTATTAGAGCCTTGATGGCAACTATGTTGTATTTTTCTATGTTTTATTCATGTAATGTGGAGCTTTGGTAATGGTTGGATTACACAAGCGATTATGTTTTATTTTGATACGCGAAATTGACGAATTAATTTTATAAGTTTGGAAATAGTGCTCCCAACAGGCATTATTTCTGAATTTAGAAATTAGGACGTTATATTTTGGTATCAAAGCAGTTCAATCCAATTGGACTGTGGTTAAGTTAGTTTCCCGTGACTCACTATGATCCCACTGTACCTCGTAACTAGTATAGGGACTGATCACCCCTCTATTGGATGCGTTGTACACGGGATTATGGTTAGTGACGTAAACAGGATACCTTGTTAAAGGAGTTGGGACACTCTCTAACAGGGTTAGAGCCACCTACATGATAGTCAGAGGGAGGGGGACATAGGTCTATTTTCCAAGAGTAGGATCTCCACCTCAAGAGCTTTATGAGATGTCATTTTAGTTTCCAGAGAAATTAAGGTACCCTTAGAAGGAAAGGTAAAGTAGAAGTTTTTGGAGAGAGGTTTAGAGGGAACATGGGGAGTAGGCTCCCTAGTAAGGGAGGATAGTGATGGTTGCTTGTAGTTACACCTTGAGTGTGTGACTTGTTTGATTAATCATGATGCTTGTTTTTGCTTAAATAATCATGATGCTTGTTTTGCTTGAATAATTGACTGATATGTCCGTTTTTTTGTGTTGTTGGAATGTCTTGCATGTGGAGATGATGGTAAATTTCTATGATTGGAGTTTTTCCATGACGGGTAGAGGTTAGAAGAGAAGTGTGGGACTCATGGGAGGTTAGAGGAACCTAACACCATTAGTGAAGGGGGAGTAACACTAGCTCTTGGTTAAGTGTTTACCCTTGGGTAGGTGTATCTTAAAGATAATTCGAGGAATTGAATTAGGGCCTTTAATCTCATATTCTTGCCTTCCTTCCTTATTTCCCTACTGGTGTATGTTGGTGTTGAGTTGCTATTCCGATTTTAATCTCATTCTTAGTTGCCTAGTCATTATATGGATCAAATTAGATATCTAATTAGGCGATCAGTGATTTTAATTTGATGATGATTAGATTATTTACGCCTTATGATCAGTAATTTGGTTTTAATATGCAAGAAGCAAGTGTAATCCTTTATTCCCTAAAGTATTAGACTAGTACTCCTAGAATCCCTATCGGGTCATTAGATGCAACTATAGTACATTTATACCACATTTTTCCCCTTTCTTTAAGTCGCTGTTAGTGTATGTCAATGTTGATGTTGATGGTGGTTAGGAGTTGCACCTTGGTGACGTAATTTACTTGAGTAGGATGGAATATTTGATTTACCTGATTGAATTTGAATTTATTGGATTAAGGTTTATCAAAATTAGGATTGAATAATCTGCATAATTTGAATTTGAAACCGAGGATTAGAATTTCATTAATATATATGATATGGAAAATATTTATCTCCTTGATGTTGAGTTTTACTATTAGGATTTGATTTTTAAATTTTAGTTAGATTTGGATTAAATGATCAACTTAATCTGGATTTATATGAGTTTAGATTCTACTGGTAGTTACAAGATGAATTGAAAGAATGAGAAGACTCGGGGTGATGGTGAATCTAGATTTTTGTAAATTAGGATATATATATATATATATATAATTGTTTTTTATTTTTATTTTTTTTAATTTAGATTCCCAGATAAGGTCTTACTTAAATTTGAAGTAAAATGTTTTCCAGGATAAGATTTATTAAAAAAAACGTGTTAGGATTTATTTAGATTTAAATTGGAGGATTATGAGATTAGATTACCTTATGAGTTTAAATTTTTTATGTGAAGCTAGAAATTGTGAAGTATAGCTAAGATTTCGATAAAGGTAGTGATAATAGCAACTAATAAACCACTTTATAACACTAGAGAATTCAGATGGAATAGTTTTTGTAAGATAATAAAAAAAAATATGATAAGGTTCGTTGGAAGTAGATAAAGTCGGGAAGGAAATAGTATCTATTATTTCATATATATAATTTTAGGAATTGTTAGCAAAAAATAGGAATTTCATAATAACACAGGGTAGATAATTATCAGAGAGATATCATAGTACTTTAAAATATATCTTACCCCATCAAATATTGTAAAGATAAATAAATATTGTTAAAAAGTAAGAATAATGAAAATATGAAACAAAAAAAAAATATTTAAGGATAAAATTTATAAAGTCATATAATTAAATAATAGGAACTTACTATCATAATTCCTTTATTAGTTAAACTTATTTGAAATGATAACATTATCTAAATTTAGATTAAAAACTATATATTCAGTTAAGATTAGTTTTCTGAAAGTATTAGAATGAGTATAAAAAAAAAATATAATATATATAGATTTTTATTAGTGAATAAACATAGTATAAGTACTATCGAAAAATATAGAATTTTGAATAAGAATTATATTAGTTAAAAAAAATAATAATAATAATAAAGTAAAAGAAAGAAGCCCTTAGAAATAAAAACAGTTTAAGTGTACAAATCTTCACATCAAATTAAAAACTGGGAAATAGGTGAAGGGAGAACTGTAAATGGATCTTTAGATCTTAGGATAAGATTATAATGGTTTGGAGTTGTTTTCAATTGATGAAGGATATGAGGAAAATATTATATAAGAGATAAAATTACTTTCGAATATAAAATCTTTCTAGGGTGATGATAAATTATTAGAACCTAGGATGATGGATAGCGTTTTGCACAAAGTTTAAGTGATCGTTTATTTGAGGAAAACTGTGAAGCTTGTTTTTGTAGGTTAGATATGGAGATTTGACTAATAATTAATAGTTTTAAGAATAAAGATTTGGTATTGTATGATTTAAGAGGTAGGGATTTAATCTTTTTAGAGATAGAGGTTTCTTTATTTTGATGGTTTTGGGTGATAGGGATATGATAATTTTATGTTTATAGTTAAAAGGTTTAGAGATAAAGATCTAATCTTGAGCTTGTTTGAAATTGAGTAATTATGTATATATGGTTAAGAGTTATTGATTTCATCATTGGATCAGGAGGATCACGATAAGGATATTTTACAGTTTAGATAGTTTTATAATTAGGATATGATCATGAGTCAATGACTCACACAATTATCGTTATTTAGGCCATGATCTTTGAGAGTGTCGAAATTAATTATTTAATAGTTACATAGGTTTTTGATCATAAGAAAAATATTCAGAAATTACAATTGAAGACATAGAGCTTAAGTTTAGGAAGGAAACTTGAATTTTTAGGTTATGATAAATGTGGAGAATGATTCAATGGATTTAGTTTAGGAACATAATTTATTATAGACTTCGAATATTTAGTCACAATTATTATCAATGGAGACATGATATCCAATGCGAAGCTATAGGTTACCAATATGCAGTGTTATAGACTTAAGTTTAAGAGAATAATAAGACAAATTTTGAGGACAAAATTTATTTAAGGGGGGTAGAATTGTAACATCCCGCTAATTAAGACTTTAATTCATAGGAATATCATAACTGAAAGTAGAATGAAGAAAAGAATAGGTACATGAAAGCTTAAGAGGCAAAAACTAAGGTTGTAGCTTGATTTTGGTTTTAAGCCTAATGACCTTGGTGCACTAAATTGCAAATATCTAGAGTTGTAGATGTCCGATTGAGGTGATTCAACTCTCATTAGAAAGATTATTTCCGGGGCTTCAGTTTGATAGGATATATGATAGAGTTCTGATGAAAATCGCGCCTTCAAACAGACTCAGTTTCGCTTAAGAGAATTTAATTCGCTGAAGCGAAAAACAGAGCCTTTTTGGGGTGCTCTCTGGAAAGAATTCGCTTAAGCGAATGGAATTTGCTTAAGCGAATTTATCGGGGACGAAACCAAATTTTAGAGACTCGCTTAAGCGAATTTTTTAGCTTAAGCGAGTGACACGTTACTGCACCACTTAAAACACGCCCCTGGACATTTTTCAGTCAGTTTCCTCCCGTTTCTTCACATTTTTCAGAGAGAGATAGAGTGGTTCTAGTGAGAGAAAGTCCCAGCGAAGGCCAAGAATGATTTCTACTCATCAAGAACGAGTCTTGCATCAATCTTTCCCTATCAAGGCACTCCTTTCCTCGTTCTTTCTCCGTTTTTCCGACTCACAGGTGGGTGTGACTCTCACTTGTTTGTCTTGATTGTTCTCACAGCATGTTCCCCATTCTTTTTCCCCTTTTCTCTCATGGAATGATGATATATGTATGGTATGAATATAGGAAATATGAATGCATTGATAATTATTTGTATCGAATTGCCAAAACCATAGGATAGATGACTTGGATGATTATGTATGATGACTTGGATGATTATGTATGATGAACTTTGATTGGGTTATTCTAAGATCATGGGCCTTTTGTAAGGTTCAAATATCCCCTCAAAGTGGTTTTAATTATGACAACTAAATCAAATGGAACTTAGCACAATTCTGATTTCAAAGGAGACTAATCATTTCATTTGAGTGTGTATTCAGAAGCAACAGGTCTTACTTTGAAGAAGCAGGAACCATCATATAAAGAAAAGGTTGAGAAGCATGATTCATTACTTCTGGACTAATAAGGAGTAATACAATTTAAAGGAATGATGAATCATAAAAATCAGAAGCTGTCAAGCACTTCTCTGAATCTCCAGAAGCATGAAAGAAGCTTCTAAGAAGAACTTCAAATGAAAGCATATTAGAAGGGAGATTCACTTAAAAGAAGAGAAATCATTAGCTGCAAGTACAACTCAGAAAAAAGGCTTCAAATATATCACAGAAGCATAGCATTACAGCTGCAGCCCATCAGAAGCATTCACAGCTCATCAGAAGCAGAATTCTGCAGAAGCAACAGTTTGCAGCAGAATTCTGCAGAAGCATAGATCAATGGCAGGATCTGTAATTACTTCATCTGATGAATCAGCTAAGTTAAACAAGTCTATTTACACTTGAATTCATCCAGAGATCCTCCTCAACATTGATCAGAAGCATAGGTGAAGAGAAGAACCAGTATGCTGTCTGCAGAAGCATGGTTCTGCAGAAGCATGAAGCTGGTCAAACAGCCAGCTGCACTTGGCAGCTTTAACAGCTGTACCTGAAAGGGACTTGTCAAAAGGCACAGCTGGACCATTTGGACTGATCCCCAACGGCTACAAGGCTCCTCACCTATAAAAGGAGGTGTTCTCTTCACAATGAGACACACCTCTCCCTCCAGAAGCACAATAGAATTCTGACTCAATACTTCCTGCTTCTGGAACACATTTTCTCTCTCCTCAGATTTTCTTTCATCAGCTTGAATATCTCATTGAGGGGGAGTTCTGCTCACTAGAAGCTTCTAATACTGTTCTGATTGTAATATAGTGAGCTTTGTTCATTTTTACACTTTACCTTTGCTCTATTGTGCTTCTGCAAGGTCCAAGAGATTGCTGTGTTGTGAAATCTCTTGGGACAGGTTCTGTAAAGTGTTTGAGAGGTTGTCAAGGCTCTGGAGTGAGTCTGTGTGAGTTTGTAAAGGCTTGAGTGCAAGCCTTTGTTAGTGTGAAGTCTGCAGAAGCAAGTTCTGCCGATTTCTGATCCTGTGCTTCTGCAGAAGGTTCTGCAGTAAGACAGGAACTGTTATTGCAGTGTGTGTTGTGCTTGTGTGAAGCCTGAAGAGGCTGTGGGAAAAGAATACTAGTGGTAGTGTGTACCCAAGGTTGTAATTGAGATTGTTAGTGAGAAAATCCTACTGGAGGTAGGGACTGGAGGTAGCCTTTGGTTGGAAAAGGTGAACCAGTATAAATCCTTTGTGTCATCTTCTTTCTCTCAACTCTTAATTACTGCATGAGCATACAAAGTTTTTAAAACTACCTAATACCTAAGTAAGTGTTAACTAAATTGGTTCCATCAAAGGAATCCTACTTTCTGCATAATAAGCATTATTCTAACAAGTATAGTTTTGAAGATACATCTTCTAATAAAGAGCCAAGAACTAATCTTGAGCAGACTTTTATTAAAAGATAAACTTGCAGAATTTTAAAGAGATCACAATTCAACCCCCCTTCTTGTGATCAAACCATTTTACTTCAATTGGTACCAGAGCTTACCTCTTGGGTTGAACTCACTTAACAGTGAGAGAGGAAAAAGATCAAGGGATGGCAAACCATGGAGCTGCAATGTTCATTCCAGAAGGATCATCAACAAACAGACCACCAGCCTTCAATGGAAAGGACTACTACTATTGGAAGGATAGAATGAAATTGTTTATGGAATCCCAAGATATTGATCTATGGGATATCATAGAAAATGGCAACTTTATTCCAACTGTGAGAAGAACCAGAGTTCTAGGACCTCTTACAGATGGTGACTTTGATGTTGTAGAAGAAGCACCAAAACCAAAGCCTAGAGAAGAATGGACACAAGATGACAAACAAAGGTATCTTCTAAACTCTAAAGCTAAATTCTTTCTTCTTTGTGCATTAAGCAGGGGTGAATATGATAAGGTTGCTGGCTGTAACACAGCAAAAGAAATATGGGATACTTTGAGAATTGCTCATGAAGGAACAGATCAAGTTAAAGAATCCAAAATAAATATTTTAATTCACCAATATGAAATGTTCAGTAGATTTACTATTATTATAAATGATTTAAAATCTATTGGAAAAAGCTATTCTAACCAAGAACAGGTGAGAAAGATATTAAGAAGTCTCCCAAGAATATGGAGACCAAAAGTTACAGCTATCCAGGAAGCAAAAGATCTAGTTGTGCTAAAGCTAGATGAGCTTCTTGGATCTTTGAAAGTTCATGAACAGGAACTAATGGATGAGCTACCAAGAAAGGATAAAACAATAGCTCTAAAAGCAAGCACATCCAGAAGGAGTGCTTCTGCAGAAGAAAAACCCTCAGAAGCAGAATCATCATCTTCTGAAAATGATGATGAATTAGCCTTTATATCAAAGAGGATACAAAGGTTAATTAGAAGAAAAGGGAAAGGCAAAAAGTTCTTCAACTTCAAGAAAGAAGGACCTAGAGGAGAAAGCAGCAAGAGTCCTATAATTTGCTATGAATGCAACAAACCAGGACATATCAAAGCAGAATGTCCACAGCTGAAGGAGTCAAGGCCATTTCAGAAGAAAAAGGCCATGATGGCTACATGGGATGATTCTGAAAGCTCCACAGAAGAAGATGATGAAGCTGAAACTGCACAGCTATGTTTTATGGCTGGAGAAGCAGAAGAAGAAGAGGTAATCACTTATACTCTTTCTGTATATAAAGAACTTGAAGATGCATTTGAAAATTTGCTGTCAGACTCACACACACTTGCACAAAAATGTGTTGTTCTTAAAGAACAATTAGTTAAAACCAAAGAAGAAAATGAAGCTCTCAGAGAAGACAATAATAGGTTAAATAGAACTAATCAGTTTTTGCAACAATCTCATTTTGAATTATCTGAACAAGTAAAGAAAGTAAGAATCAACTCTGCAGAAGCAGAAAAATCTGCAAGTCTGCAGAAAGAAAAACATGCTTCTGCAGAAGAAAATTGATGAACTTCAAAATGATTTATGCAAGTTTGTTAATAGCACTCATAACTTGAATCAATTAATAGGAAACAGTAGGGAAACCACCGATAAAAGAGGATTAGGATTCAAGTTTGATAAAAATAAAAACACACATAAAACAGTTTTTGTTCCAGCCAAAAGGAAACCTCCTTATTGCTCTTGGTGTAACAAATTTGGACATTATGACCAAATCTGTTACAAAAGAAAAAGGAGTACCAGAAGAAAGGTATCTAACATCAAAGGACCCAAGAAAATTTGGGTACCTAAATCCTTACTATCTTCTGATGTAGGTACAAGCAAAAGGATCCAAGAAGAAAGAGCTATGGTTCTTGGATAGTGGCTGCTCCAGACACATGACTGGAAACAAAAGCAAATTCACTCAACTCCACATGATGGAAGGGAGGAACAGTAACTTTTGGAGACAACAACAAAGCTTTAAGGTATTGGAAAGATAGGTATGCAAGGTTCTACCCAAATTAATAATGTATATTATGTGAAAGGGTTAAAACATAATCTTCTTAGCATTAGTCAGTTATGTGACAGTGGCTATGAAGTTATGTTTCAACCTACATTCTGTGAAATTAGAGAATCATCTACAAAAAGGGTATTATTCTCAGGAATCAGAAGCAAGAACCTATATAGCATAAGTCTAGAAGAGCTTCCACAGCAAACATGCCTTGCTTCTTTTGAAAATGATAAATGGATTTGGCATAGAAAAGTAGGACATTTAAATATGAAGTCCATCTCTAAGCTATCTAAGCTAGAACTAGTAAGAGGACTACCAAAACTGAAATTTGACAAAGATAAAATGTGTGAATCATGTGTGAAAGGAAAACATACCAAATCTAGTTTTCACCCTAAAAACATAGTAACTACTCAAAGAACCTTAGAATTGCTGCACATTGATCTTTTTGGTCCTACCAAAACACCTAGCCTGGGGGGAAAGAAATATGGACTTGTAATTGTAGATGATTACTCTAGATTCACATGGGTATTATTTTTAGTAACCAAGGATGAATCTTTTGAATCTTTCAAGATCTTTCTAAAGAAAGTTCAAAATGAAAGAAATCAAAAGGTTGCTTCTGTAAGAAGTGACCATGGAGGGGAATTTGAGAACTATCTTTTCAAAAACTATTTTGATGAAAATGGAATTTCCCATAACTTCTCATGTCCTAGAACTCCACAACAAAATGGAGTTGTAGAAAGGAAGAATAGAACCCTCCAAGAAATGGCAAGAACCATGTTAAGTGATAGTGGCATTCAAAAATACTTCTGGGGAGAAGCTGTATCTACTGCATGCTATATACTTAACAGGGTCTCTATCATAAGCATCCTAAATAAAACACCATATGAACTTTGGAAAGGTAGAAAACCTAATATTGCTTATTTTCATATCTTTGGAAGTGAATGTTATATATTAAACATCAAGGATAACCTAGAGAAGTTTGATGCTAAATCTGAAAAGGGAATATTTCTTGGATATTCCACTTCTTCCAAAGCATACAGAATCTACAATATAAAAAATCAAACAATAGAAGAAAGCATGCATATTGTTTTTAATGATGCTAACTCTCCTTCTCAAGCATGTGATAAGCAAGATTCTGATGATGAACATCAGCCAAAGAAAATTTCTTCTGAGAATCACAGTTCTACAGAAAAGAATGCAGAATCTGCAGAAGCTGCAGATCCTGCAGAAGCAGTTGATGCTTCTGGAAGAGATCCTGATAGTCAGAAACAGAATCTGCCCAGAAGCTGGAGATCTGTGACCTATCATCCTCATGACCAAGTAATTGGAAATGTTGAGGAAGGGGTTAGAACAAGAAGACAACTGTCAGGATCAAATGACACTGCATTTCTTTCTCAAGTTGAACCAAAAAATGTTCAAGAAGCACTTGATGAAGAATCATGGGTTGAAGCCATGAAAGAGGAACTAGACCAGTTTGAGAAAAACAAGGTCTGGACACTGGTACCTATGCCAAAGAATCATACCTTAATTGGCACTAAATGGGTATTCAGAAACAAACTGAATGAAGAAGGTAAAGTAATTAGAAACAAAGCAAGATTAGTAGCTCAAGGCTACAATCAACAAGAAGGTATTGATTTTGATGAAACTTTTGCACCAGTAGCCAGATTAGAAAGCTATTAGAATCCTTCTTGCTTTTGCTGCATTCAAAAATTTCAATCTTTACCAAATGGATGTGAAAGTGCCTTTCTAAATGGTTATATAAATGAGGAGGTATATGTACATCAACCTCCTGGTTTTGAAAGCAAAAAATATCCTAACCATGTTTTCAAACTAACTAAAGCACTATATGGTTTGAAGCAAGCTCCTAGAGCATGGTATGAAAGACTAAGCACTTTTCTATTGCAAAATCAGTTTTCAAGAGGACAAATTGACACCACTCTTTTTAGAAAAACTTTCAAGAAGGACCTTCTAATAGTTCAAATCTATGTAGATGATATTATATTTGGATCTACAAATTTAAAAATGTGTGAAGAATTTTCTGATCTTATGAAAGGTGAATTTGAAATGAGCCTCATGGGTGAATTGAAGTTCTTTCTAGGACTTCAAATCAAACAAGAGAAGCATGGAATTTTCATAAATCAAGAAAAATATACTAGAGATCTCCTTAAGAGATATAAAATGGAAGGTTCAAAACCCATGGGAACACCTATGCATCCTTCTGCTGTATTAAACTTAGATGAAAATGGGAAACATGTTTCTGAAAAAGAATACAGAGGGATGATAGGATCCCTGCTATACTTAACTGCTAGTAGACCTGACATTCTTTACTCTGTAAGTCTATGTGAAAGATTTCAATCTTGTCCCAGAGAATCACATGTTGCAGCTGTGAAAAGAATTCTTAGATATCTTGCTGGAACTACAAGTCTTGGATTATGGTACAAGAAAGGCACAGATTTTGAGCTCACAGGTTATTGTGATGCTGATTATGCTGGAGACAAATTGGACAGAAAAAGTACTAGTGGAAGCTGCCAATTTCTTGGAAAATCATTGATCTCTTGGTCTTGCAAGAAGCAGCCCACAATAGCTTTATCCACTACAGAAGCAGAATACATATCAGCTGCAAGCTGCTGCTCTCAAATGCTGTGGATTAAGCACCAGATGGAGGACTACAGTCTAAGGTACACAAATATCCCCATTTTCTGTGATAATACAAGTGCAATTAACTTGTCTAAAAATCCTATTCAGCATTCTAGATCTAAGCACATTGACATTAAACATCACTTCATTAGAGATCATGTCCAGAAGCATGACATTGAATTGAAATTCATTGAAACTGAACTCCAAATTGCTGATATATTCACAAAACCTCTTGTGGAAGAGAGATTTGTGTTTCTAAGAAACAAAATTAATATGAAATGTCTTGATAATTAAGGTGTGTATTAATTCTGTGAATATATTGATTGCTGTATATGCCTTAGAAGCACCATCAGTTGCAGAAGCACCAATCTGCATAATGGCATAGAGAAACTAGTATGTTTGCTTCTGCAGAAGCTTATCAGAAAATGAATCCTTCTGCAGAAATAAATTAGTTGCAGAAGCATCAAGTAGCCTCTGGAAAAACCACCCTACTGCATAAAATTTAGTAATGTGCTTCTGCAGAAGACATTAGTCTAGCTTCTGCAAATTTCCTTCTTCAAGGAAAATGGCAAAGATGCTTCTGCGCACTTGCCTGATAGAGAAACAATACAACAGTGACTATTGACTAACAAACCTAGCTTAGTCACATCACTGATACTAGGAAAAGTCCCTGTCAATGCTCAGCTTATTGTTCTCCTAGGCAAAGTCAAAGGCAAAGCTCATAGCTTTTTTAAGAGCTACAAAAGGAATAAGGGAAAATGACCTTTTGTCCCTAGCTGAGAGAAAATAGATCATTTAATGATCATTTAGGGAATTTAAAACTAGTGACCGTTGGTCACTAACCAACCCCTAGAAAGCTGCGCATGCTTTCCTCTTTCTTCCTCGTCCTCTCTCTCATAGCAACGGCTAGTTAGGGGCTTTGATACTTAAGCAATCTCTCAGCTGAAAGAACCATTTTCAGCTTACTCTCTGCTCCTTCACTCTCCCTCACGATCTCTATTCCTTGCCTCATCCTTGTCTCTGTTTTCATCTCAAAACCTGAAAATGAGAATCAAGCACGCTGCTGTAAAGAATCCTGGCTCTCCACTCAATCAAGAAGAAGAAGATTTCATTGTCTTAGGGAATGAGATTGTACTCTATGAAGGACCCCCTTCTTCTGAGCCCCAAAATCCAGAAACAGAGCAACCCCCTGTTTCTGATGAACCCTCAGCTTCAAGCCACCAAATAAAACATGCTGCTGTTCCCTGTGAACCTCTACCCCAAGCAGAACCCCAAGAAGCTGAACCTCAACCAATGGCTGATGAACCCAAACCTAAGCCTTCATCTTCAAAACCTTCTTCTACACCAAAATCTAAGCCTACCCCCTCTGTAGTATATGTTCGTAGGTCTGAGAGAAACAAGGCAAACTTCAAAACTATAGGAAATGACCCCAATAAACCCATAGAAATTGACCCCTCCTATAGATGAACCTCCTTCTGAAACACCTGCTTCTCCTTCTCAAACAACTGCTTCTTCACAAGATAAAGGGAAGAGAATATTTTCAGAAGAAGAAAATGATCCTTCTGAAACCACTCAAGACTCCAACCATGACCTCTTTGGAGATGAGGAGCTGCTGAAGATCTTTAATGAAAAGTGGGAATGGAAGGCTGTCATTCCAGGAAAGATGTTTCTGCTGAAAGAAATTAAAAAGTGTGGATGGGATCTTGGACACTTTGTCCAGAAGCAGGATTGGGGGGATTACTTACTGATGAAGGAACCTGTTTATGACAGGCTTGTAAAGGCCTTTTATGCTTTTGCAAGCAAATACAACAGTGATGGGAACTCACTTGTTGAAGATATGAAAGGATCAACCATGGTGGTCACTGTTGACACCATAGCAGAAGCTTTGGGATGTGAGAATGATCATCCACACCTGTATGATGACTGGTTTGCTGCTGCAAAGATATCCAAGGAAGAAGTGAAGAAGAAGGTGTTTGCAAGTTCCTCCTCTCAGCCTCAATCAAGTAAACTCAATCCCATCTGCAGGCTGTTTCACAAACTTTGCTGCTACTCTATTCTTCCTAGAGCTGGAACCCTAGAAAAGGTCACTGATCTAGATTTGCTGGTCATCTATCACTTGCTCACTGGGAAACTCTTTTCCTTACCTTATCTCATCCTCAGAAGCATGATTGCTTCTGCTAATCCCCAAAGAGCATATGCTAGCCTACCTTATGGCATGCTTCTGACCAGGCTCTTTCAGCAGAACAACATCTCTTTAGAAGATGAAGTTTCCACTGATCACTGCAGCTTCTTTGGCAAGATGAATGTCCAAAGAATGCTCATCAAGCTTCAGTCTTCCCAAGACTATTCTAGCCCCAGTGAGTCAGATGAAGAAGAAGAAAGAAGTTATGTGCCTAGAACTAAGAAGAAGAAGCTCCTGACTTTCTCCAGAAAGAGAAAAGATATTACTGTTGATGCTTCTGGAGAACCATCAACTAAATCCTTGAAGGAATCCTCTCTTTCTCCTGAACCAGCACAATCCCCTGAGCCACAATCATCTGATAAATCTTCATCCTCAACCTCCCTCTCCTTAGATCCTTTGATGGATGAAGAAGAAGCTGTTTCTCAGCCTAAAACGATTTCTGCAGAAGCTGAGAAGGAAGCAGAATCACAAGGAGTGAGCACTGCTTCTGCAGAAGGCATGGCTATTGAAACATTGGCTCAGCTTGCTCAAGGTTCTCCTTACTCTCCTCATTCTCCACAGTGTGCTTCTCCAGAACCAGTTCCCTCTCCCATGCAGACATCCCCTCCTGAAGAAGCACCCACAGAAAAGAAGCCAGCATCTGAAGAAGCAAAGCAATCCACTCCTTCAATGGGCACCTTTGGAACTGACATGGTGAATCAGTTCCTTGCTTCTCCAATACTGGATTCTGGGATACCTGCTGCCTGCACCAATATTGGAAAGTATTCCTGTTATAACCTCTCGTTTGTCATCCATGAATACTTTCATGCAACAACTAAGCAGTGAGAAGCCCCCAGAAGCACTTGCTAAAGAGTCTGCTATGCTAGATATTGTTGCTGCTTCTACAGAAGTTCCACCTGCTGCTTCTTCTTCAAGATCTGTGGAAAGGAACATCCAGAAAGTCAAGTCTGACATGAAAAAGCTTTTCTCCAATGTAAACACCCTGCAAAACACAGTAAACGAAATGATTGAGAGGTTTACTCAACATCAATTCTGGGTGAATAACTTTCTTCTTCCTGCCATTGCACCACAAGTGCCTCCCATGCCTTTCACTCAATTTCAGCCTCCCCAGAACCTGCTCCAGCCTTCTACCTCATCATCATCAGATCACTCATCTCCTTCTAAGTGATAGATGATGATTCTGTTTCTCTCCTTGCATTTCCATAAAGGTTTTTTGATTGATGACAAAGGGGGAGAAAGAGTTAGGAAAGTTAAGGCTTAATTAAAAGAGTTAGGAAGTTAAGGCTTCATCAGTTGTGGCTGAATTATATTTTTGGGAGTTATTTTCTATTTTGTTTAGACTGACTTCTGTTAATGATCATTATCCCTTTGATGTAATTTTGATGAATGATTAATGACAATGAGATGTCTTTTGCTGCATATTTATGCCATCTGTTAATTGTATGCTTGCTGAATACTAATTATCTTTGTTTCTGCTGCAAATTATTTCAAACTGTAACTCTGATATGCTATCTGTAATGAAGTGCCAAAATTCAGGGGGAGTTTGGTATAAAAATCAGAATTATCTAAGCAAAATTTGATAAGGTTGTCATCATAAAAAAGGGGGAGATTGTAAGGTTCAAATATCCCCTCAAAGTGGTTTTAATTATGACAACTAAATCAAATGGAACTTAGCACAATTCTGATTTCAAAGGAGACTAATCATTTCATTTGAGTGTGTATTCAGAAGCAACAGGTCTTACTTTGAAGAAGCAGGAACCATCATATAAAGAAAAGGTTGAGAAGCATGATTCATTACTTCTGGACTAATAAGGAGTAATACAATTTAAAGGAATGATGAATCATAAAAATCAGAAGCTGTCAAGCACTTCTCTGAATCTCCAGAAGCATGAAAGAAGCTTCTAAGAAGAACTTCAAATGAAAGCATATTAGAAGGGAGATTCACTTAAAAGAAGAGAAATCATTAGCTGCAAGTACAACTCAGAAAAAAGGCTTCAAATATATCACAGAAGCATAGCATTACAGCTGCAGCCCATCAGAAGCATTCACAGCTCATCAGAAGCAGAATTCTGCAGAAGCAACAGTTGCAGCAGAATTCTGCAGAAGCATAGATCAATGGCAGGATCTGTAATTACTTCATCTGATGAATCAGCTAAGTTAAACAAGTCTATTTACACTTGAATTCATCCAGAGATCCTCCTCAAAATTGATCAGAAGCATAGGTGAAGAGAAGAACCAGTATGTTGTCTGCAGAAGCATGGTTCTGCAGAAGCATGAAGCTGGTCAAACAGCCAGCTGCACTTGGCAGCTTTAACAGCTGTACCTGAAAGGGACTTGTCAAAAGGCACAGCTGGACCATTTGGACTGATCCCCAACGGCTACAAGGCTCCTCACCTATAAAAGGAGGTGTTCTCTTCACAATGAGACACACCTCTCCCTCCAGAAGCACAATAGAATTCTGACTCAATACTTCCTGCTTCTGGAACACATTTTCTCTCTCCTCAGATTTTCTTTCATAAGCTTGAATATCTCATTGAGGGGGAGTTCTGCTCACTAGAAGCTGCTAATACTGTTCTGATTGTAATCTAGTGAGCTTTGTTCATTTTTACACTTTACCTTTGCTGTATTGTGCTTCTGCAAGGTCCAAGAGATTGCTGTGTTGTGAAATCTCTTGGGACAGGTTCTGTAAAGTGTTTGAGAGGTTGTCAAGGCTCTGAAGTGAGCCTGTGTGAGTTTGTAAAGGCTTGAGTGCAAGCCTTTGTTAGTGTGAAGTCTGCAGAAGCAAGTTCTGCCGATTTCTGATCCTGTGCTTCTGCAGAAGGTTCTGCAGTAAGACAGGAACTGTTATTGCAGTGTGTGTTGTGTTTGTGTGAAGCCTGAAGAGGCTGTGGGAAAAGAATACTAGTGGTAGTGTGTACCCAAGGTTGTAATTGAGATTGTTAGTGAGAAAATCCTACTGGAGGTAGGGACTGGAGGTAGCCTTTGGTTGGAAAAGGTGAACCAGTATAAATCCTTTGTGTCATCTTCTTTCTCTCAACTCTTAATTACTGCATGAGCATACAAAGTTTTTAAAACTACCTAATACCTAAGTAAGTGTTAACTAAATTGGTTCCATCAAAGGAATCCTACTTTCTGCATAATAAGCATTATTCTAACAAGTATAGTTTTGAAGATACATCTTCTAATAAAAGCCAAGAACTAATCTTGAGCAGACTTTTATTAAAAGATAAACTTGCAGAATTTTAAAGAGATCACAATTCAACCCCCCTTCTTGTGATCAAACCATTTTACTTCACCTTTGGCCGTCACAGCCATGGAATTATGAATTTAAGAAATCACAGTCATGGATTATGAGTTGAGATAATGAGGATGTATTATGAACCTTGAATATTTTATTATGGAATCATGGGCCTTTGGCCATCACAGTCATGAATGATGAATTAAGTTATCACAGGGCTTATAGCCATCACAGTGCCTTTGGGCTATCACAGGGTCATTGACCGTCACAGTCACAGGCCTTCAGGCCAATTATTTAAGAAAGACGGGGTAACCACATCGAACTCATGGCCAAGAGGGAGATGGGGTCCCCAACCACAGAATGAAAATTAAACATTATTTAAGACTTAATCATAGGTAGCCCTGGACGACGGTCCTTGGTTACATGGCCGAGCGCTCATCACAGTCACGTTACAGAGAAAAGACCCCGGGGTGTCGGGTAATAACACCTCACAATCATGCATTGCATCATAATCATTGATTTCCAATACGTTCAATTATGTTTAATTGTCTCCATTATGTTTCTTGAAATTAATATGAATGCTATGGTGGTTCTTGGTTGTTTTCCCCCACACTGCACACACTGGTTACACTCACTGGGACCTAGTCTCATCCCACGATACGGGAACTATATTTCAGTTGTGCAGGATGAGTTTCCAGATCAGGACGAGTAGTAGAGGATACATGAAGTACCACAGATTAGACTTTGATTTCTTATTATCGTTATTAATGTTGCTTAGGACTACCGTAGTCTTTTGTTTCGTCGTTCCCTAGGAATTACTATGTTAATTTTAATGCATTGTATTGGAGCCTTGATGGCAACTATGTTGTATTTTTCTATGTTTTATTCATGTAATGTGGAGCTTTGGTAATGGTTGGATTACACAAGCGATTATGTTTTTTTTGATACGCGAAATTGACGAATTAATTTTATAAGTTTGGAAATAGTGCTCCCAACAGGCATTATTTCTGAATTTAGAAATTAGGACGTTACAGTTTTTTTTTGCTTATAATTGAGTCCGGAGAGAGTAGTTGTTATCTTTTATAAGAAAACTTACTAATATTTGAATTATAAGGTAAAAATAAATCTAATAATATGATCAAAAGTTTACATAAAAACAAATCAATATTTAAATTACCAAATGAATGATACTAAAACAAAATAAGAATATTAACCAACGGGGGTTGGTTCAAGTGGTACATGCTTGTTTCCCCTTAAGCAAGGTCTCAGGTCGAGTCTTGTGGATGGAAAAAATCCCCGCTGGAAGAGCTAGCCCCTCCATGATGTGGATGTTCCCGGCTCGAACAGGATTGCCTCCCGTGGAGGATACCTGTGGTTAAACCAAAAAAAAATAAGAATATTAAATTTGTATTGATTATATTTACTTGAAAATTTATTACACAGAAATAAATATTCCACATAAAACTTATTAATATCTAAATTTAAATTTAAAGTACACTTTAATTGAAATTTTAGTATAAATTTGTGTTGATTGTAAATATTTTACTTATGTTTTATTTTTAATTGTTAAAATATTAAAAAAATAATTTATGAAATTCTATTTAATTCCTCACATCAATTAAGATTTTGAAATTACAATACAAAGTTTGAATGTTCAATAATTATGAAGGATCAATATCGAAAAAAAGAAATATATGCTTTTTAATATTTGTAAAAGGTCCTATATTAAGTTCCGTGATTTTTTTTAAAATGATCATATAATTAGAACATGAGATAGTACTCCCCTTGGTTCTATTTATAAGACAATGTTTATAATGTTTTGATAGTTTCATTTATAAACACACAAATTTAGGACCATTTATTTTTTTTCTCCATATTTATCCTTGTTGATCAATGAAGGTTTTAAATTGTCATAATTACATGGAAATGAAGTTTAATATTATATTAAATAGGGATAAATTTGGAATATTGTAGAGTATTTTTTTAAAAAAAATTATGTAATAATTACTTATAATATATTTTCTTAGTATGTGTTATTTAGTCCTAATTATAAGAGTCTTTTAACCACTTCACACAGGTTAAGGAAGTTAGTTTATTTGTCTAATTGATCACCCTTCAATTTATTGAGACTCATTATCTTTTTTCTTCCATTTAGTTGTCTCATTTTCTCTCCACTAGTTAATTACTCACCTATCTCTACTAATGACGATATTTTTGTCAAGAAATAATTAATACAGTAGATAATTTGAAAATGTTCATATAAAAAAGATCAAGACCAATTATCCAAAAAGTTCTTATACTTAGGATAAGAGGAATAAATAGGATTGAAAGGAGTATTTTTTATTATCCCCTGTCAAAATCAAATTCGCGTGTAAGACACATGTCAAATGCACTAGAGATCATGTAAAAGAATTGACCTGCCATGTGTTTGAAAACCTCTTCTTCACTTGGCATAAGAACAACAATTAAACTATGATAAAACCAAGTGAATAAAGAATAGCAATTAAAATAAGAGAAAAGTAAAATGACATAGATATTTGTAAAAAGCTCTTTAATTAGTGCTATCGATTTAAGAAAGTTGGTAATAATTGTAATTGTGATAAAAGTGTTACTACCTCCGGACTTGAATATAAGCAAAAATAACTAAATTCACACTTATTAAGAAAATTGGTTAAACTCATTAAATTTTCTTGGTTTCATGTAAAAAGTACTTGCATTGCCTAAATTACCCTACATTCAATTTTATTGAAAATTGTTTCAAGTAGACATACTCTCTTTCTATTGGCACACGATTCATTAAGTAGAGTGGTTGGAAAGTAAAGTGAAATGAAATTTTGGGTTTGTCTCATTAAATAGGGTAAAAGTAGTTAAGATTTGCTTATATTTTAGTCCATAAAATGTAAGACTTTTTTTGCTTATATTCAAGTCCGAAGGTAGTACTGTCTTGAGTAAATAAGACTAGTAAAAAAGCCACACAATACATACTTATAACTCATCCCGTGACGAAACATATAAGTCTACAATTATCCATTACGCAATACCTGCACTTGAACATTAATAAAACTCTTGGGATGATAATCTTGTCAAAACCAGCGTCACTATGTATAGGCACCAAGCACCAACTTTAAAGCACATAGTCAGAGTACCATTTCCCAATACTATAACCCATCTCCAAGGTCTGTTTCCTCTAGGTGTTTATTTGCATGGATAAAAAGCTCATTGCTGAAGATTAATTGGAAATATGGGATATTTATATTCTTACTTAACATCCTTTCTTTTTGTTGGTTCTTAATATAACCGATGCACAGCCCCTTTTTTCTGAATTTATCGCATTTGAGGACTCTATTTTTTATGTTAAACAATAATAATATATTTATTGTTGTTAAAGCAAATTTCTCTCATTTAATATAATCAATGCACAGCCTCTTATTTTATCGTGCATTTTTTTCATTTTTGGGAACTACATTCTTGATTTTCACAATAACAACCTATTTACTATTGACAATACTTACGTTTCAACATTAATAAGATTCTCAAGATGGTAGCCTTGTCAAACCAGCGTCACTATATATAGGCAACAGGCGCCAACCTAAGAGCACATAGTCAAAGTATCACTTTCCAATATTATAACCCACTTTGTCTTTGTGTTTGTTTGCAAGAACAAAACCCTCATTGCTAAATATTAATTAGAAACATGGGATATTCAAGTTATTACTTGACTTCTTTTCTTCTTGTGGTTGTGCTGTTTAATGTAACCTATGAACAGACTCTTGTTCCTGCATTTTTTATATTTGAGGATTCTATTCTGGATGTATATTAACTGTTCTTAAAGCAAACTTTCCTCCTTATGGAAGAGACTTCAAAAATCAGAATCCCATTGGACGGTTTTGCAATGGAAAGCTTGCCATAGATTTCATATGTATTTTCGTTCCCCTCAGAAATACCCATATAGCTATATGTCTGCATCCTTTCCATAATACCCACATTATTTTTTATTTTTATTAACTAGGATTTGATCTTTGTTTCATTAATTCATTCATTCTTTGCAGCTGAATTATGTGGATTTACCTCTTATCAACCAGCTTACCTCAACTTAGAGACCAAAGGAAAAAACCTCTTTAATGGTGCCAACTTTGCCTCATCTTCTTCTGGTTACTCTGATTCTACAAGCAAACTATATGTAAATAATTTTAAATGTTGTATTATGTTTTTTCTTTACCTAACATTATATGATTATATTGGTAAGTTCTGATTTGTTTTGGTTTTGGCTGTAGGGTACAATTCCATTGAACGAGCAGGGAACACTACAAGGACTGTCAGAGTAAACTGTGAAGATAGCAGGACAATCAAATGCATTATCGATCATATCCGGTGCGGTATATATTCCATTTTCATTCAGGTATGTTTTTCTCAACCTTATATCTGGCCTCAGTAAACTATTAAGAAATGGATGTCATTGATTAAAAATTTCCAAAACTCAAAATAAAAAGAAAGATAATTTGTCTCTGCTAAAGAACTTTGCTAATTTTGATTTGCATTTCTAATCATGCCTATGACAGGATTTATATGCACTGGGAGCAAGGAAGATTGGAGAGACAACATTACCTCCAATAAGTTGCGCGCCATCAACCATCACTATGTTTGGCTCTCATATCAACGATTGTGTGGCGAGCATAAACAATGATGCTATTAACTTCAATAAAAAGCTCAATGCCACATCTCAAAGTTTTCTAACAGTGCTTCCTGGCCTCAATTTGGTGGTCCTTGATATCTTTCAACCCCTCTATGACATAATAACAGATCCTTCAAAATATGGTACAAAATTTAATTATACTCAGCTTAGCTAGCTATTTGCATGCCTTGTAACCGGGATTGTTAATTTGTTTCATTATCACAGGATTATTTGAAGCAAGGAAAGGTTGTTGTGGAACGGGCTTGCTAGAGACTGCTATATTGTGCAATCACAAATCCATAGGAACATGTGTTAATGCATCTCAATATGTATTCTGGGATAGTCTTCATCCTCAATATGTATTCTGGGATAGTCTTCATTCTACGGAGGCTACAAACAAGATTTTGACAGATTATGTGATTTCTGAAGGCATCTCCCTTCTATCCTAGACACTTGTCGAATCACATTTTGCTTTGGATTTCCTACACTTGTAGTTGTATAAAATTTAGCTTATATGAAAGACTAATATTTGTTCAATTGCAAATCTGAATGTTAGCTTTTAAAGTTCCGTCTAACTGAACAAATACTATATTCATCTAAGCTTGATGTATAAGTATCTTTTGTGCTCAACAACTTATAAAGGTTTATATGCTGGTTCTTGGTGTGTAACAAGTGCCCCCTATTCGCAGAAGAATAGTTTATAGTGATATGCACTATAAAAATTGAGAATATAGTATGTAATTGGGAAATGGGTTTCAACCCATATATAGTAATTCAATATTTACATGTATATGTTAACCTTTATTTTTCAATCATAAAATATAGTTGAGTATGATATTAAAAATTAATTTATTTTTTCTATCTCTTCACATTTTAATGCTTCTATTATGATAAAAAATAAATTCTTAAATTTGTTATTCAGGAATCTATAATATTACAATCTTCTTGGTTAATTGACATATTTAAGCCTTTATTTAATATTTTGTATTGTTTCACTCATGTTTTTTTTACATTAGTTTTATCATATTTTTTAGGGTAAAATATGTTTTTCGTCCCTATAGTTTCGGTCAATTTTGTTGACTAAAATTAGAGGGACAAAAAATATTATATATATATATATATATATGTTTTGTTTTACAATCATGCTAATCATATATATATATATAAAATCTTTTTAGGTATTTGAACGAGTATATTTTGTGTATTATTTATGCATTATGTAATCAATATATTTATGACACATATTTTATATATGTTATTATTTTATTTTTTATAGAATTTATACTACATCTAGTGCTAATTATAAGACTTTCACCAAAACACACATTCTAAGGACTAATTAGTTAGGTTCCGTTTGGGGTGGTTGCAAGATTTTAGTTTTTGTTGTTTCAATTTTTTGTTTTTTAAAAGTTTTAGATGAAAGTTTTACAACTAAAAATAAAAAACTTCTTTTTGTGGTTTTGAAAATAAACATTTTTAAAATCACAAAAAAGAGATTTTCAGATTTTGATTGAGTTGTAAAAACTTGATTTAAAGTCAAACTCTAGTTTTGAGAATTTCACAGTAATATCAACGCCAAAAACATTATTTGAATTTTGTCTGATATGCACGAAAATTGCTTGGTTTGTATGCCTGAAGATCGATGAAGTTGTAACTTAAAGATTGATTGGTTTGTGCGTTTGGTTTGCATTAACATTTAACAATCTTAATTACTCCCTCCGGACTCATTTATAAGCAAAAATAACTATATTTTTACTTATTAAAAAAAGTTAGTTAAACTCATTTAATTTTCTTGATTTCATCTAAAAAGTAATTGTATTTCCTAAATTACTCTACATTTAATTTTATTAAAACTTGTTTCAAGTGGACATATTCTTTTTTTATTGGTGTAACATCCTAAATTTTATTAGGATAATTAATGATTAATTTAAATAATGAGTAAAGGGAATAATTAATTAAATAGATTAATTAAGGGAATAATTAATTAATTAGGAAATAAATAATAGGAGTATTATTATTATTTAGTTTTATTTTGGTAAAGATAGTTTTAATTAATATAGAATAAGGGGGTGAGAGTGGGCCAAAGCCCAATTAGTTATTTTTGTAAGGAGGGGTTAACAGAGCACCCTAATCCTTATTCGTATCATTCGTCAGTAAGCTGTTGTGGAGTGAACACAATAAATCCAAGAAAGGACTTCGTTGATGTGATCAAAGCTTCACTTAAGGTACGATGGGGAAGAGGGTACTGCTTGTATATGCATGTAGGGGTGAATGGGTAGTGAGAATAACCTTTAAAGATTAATAATTGAAATCAATATGTGAATATGTGTTGTTTTGTGATGAAAATTGTGGATTGTTGATTGTTGTATGATTCTTGATGAATCTTGAGTGGATTGAATGAAAATAATGAGAACAGTGAAAAGGGGTTAAACAAGGATTTAGAGATGAGGAACCATAATTGATTAGATGTTTAATTTATTGGAAATCATAAGAATGATTGTTGATTTTAGTGAATTCAATCGGTAAAAACGAGTTTAATTGAGTTAGGAACTTGAGGAATTAAGTAGGGATTGAAGAAGAGGGTAGAGGAAAGTCATTCCCATTTTTACACAGAGCTGCGAATGTAAAATAGTGATTGCGGATTTGTTCACCGTTGGATCGGGCCGAAATTTTAATAGCTGGTTCGGAAAACCTGGTTTTTCCTTCTGAACGGTTGGATCGTCAATATGAGGTCTAGGTTAGGATATATCTAGTTCGCACTAGAGGAAAGTTATTCCCGTTTTTAGATAGAGCTGCGACTGTAAAACAGTGACTGCAGATTCGTTCACCGTTGGATCGGGCTGAAATCTTAACAGCTGGTTCGGAACACCTAGTTCTTCATTCTGAACGGTTGGATCGTTGATACGAAGTCTGGGTTGGGAGATATTTAGTTCACACTGTAGCTATAGATTTGAGGTTTTTATTGATGAAATTGAGTTGGATGTTTATTGTTTTGTGGATTGCTTGATTAATTAGATGTTTAGAGTATAATGATTGTGGATGCTTTAGGATGATGATGATTAATGATGCTTGATGATGCTTTATATTGATTATGGTGTGATAATTGATGTAATTGATGATGATTTGGTATGTATATGTTGGTGAATATGCTATATATTTGATGTTATTTGGAATGCATATGTTTGGTGAATATGCTAAATATTTGATGTTATTTGGAATGCATATGTTGGTGAATATGCTATATAATTGATGTTATTTGGAATGCATATGGTTGGTTAATATGCTATGTAATTGAGGTTATTTGGAATGCATGTGGTTGGTGAACATGCGATAAATGATGATGTTTGATGGTGCTTTATAATGAGTATGATGTTGATGATTGATGATGTGTGATGATGTTTGCGATGATTATGATGAAGATAATGATGTTAATAGTGTATATCACTTATGATGATGATGTTTGATGATGAGCATGATGATGATGATAATGATGTTAATAGTGTATATCACTTATGATAATGATGTTTGATGATGAGCATGATGATGATGATAATGATGTTAATAGTGTATATCACTTATGATGATGATGTTTGATGATGAGCATGATGATGATGATAATGATGTTAATAGTGTATATCACTTATGATGATGATGTTTGATGATGAGCATGATGATGCATGATAATGATGTTAATAGTGTATATCACTTTTTGATGATGATGTTGATGATATTGATGATGGTGTATGTCACCTTTTGATGATGATGTTACCTAAACTTAGGAGAGATATTTTGTGCATATGTGATGTTACCTAAGTTGTGCGGGCCCATAGAGGGGGTACAGCTTAGGAGAGATGCCTTGTGCATATGTGATGTTACCTGAATTGTGCGGGCCCATAGAGGGGGTA
The DNA here is from genome assembly GCA_026901365.1 of Sesbania bispinosa. Taxonomy (NCBI): domain Eukaryota; kingdom Viridiplantae; phylum Streptophyta; class Magnoliopsida; order Fabales; family Fabaceae; genus Sesbania; species Sesbania bispinosa. Next base: position 945,128 of record QLOH01000355.1, on the reverse strand, counting down.
CAATTCGGGAAGTGAACTGAGTTGTGCGGGCCCATAGAGGGGGTACAACTCAGGGGATCAAGATGGGGCGTTCGATGCACGGGCCCATAGAGGGGGTGCAACCTAGGAGTGATTGTACGGGCCCATAGAGGGGGTACAACCTAGGGTCGAATGTCGTTGTGCGGGCCCATAGAGGGGGTACAACCTATCGGATAGTGTGTGGTAACACCGGTAGACTATCTTGGTACTAACTAGAGTGATTGACGAGGTGGCACCCATTGTGTGGAGTTCCAAGTCATGATCTTTGGGTAGATGATGAGAGGAGTATTGATGTATGATGATAATGAGTATGATGATAGATGAATGATGTTTATGATGATAATGAGTATAATGATATATGAATGATGTTATGATGATAATGAGTATAATGATAGATGAATGATGTTATGATGATAATGAGTATAATGATATATGAATGATGTTATGATGATAATGAGTATAATGATATATGAATGTAATGATATATGAATGATGTTATGATGATAATGAGTATGATGATAGATGAATGATGTTAGGATGATAATGAGTATAATGATATATGAATGATGTTATGATGATAATGAGTATGATGATAGATGAATGATGTTATGAGGATAATGAGTATGATGATATATGAATGATGCTATGATGATGTTGAGCTTGGTGAATGTATAATGGATATATTTATGTGTTATAAATAAGAATGATGGTAGAGCATGTATATGTTGATATAGATGATGAAATATATGTTGAGTTTAGATGAATGTTACTATTGATGATTAATGTATTGATGACATGATGTGATGATGTTGTGGGTGAGCAGGGCCGGCCTGAGGGGGAGGCCGGTAAAGCAACCGCTTTAGGCCTCCCCTGTTACAGGGCCTCAAATTTTTTATATATATTTAATATATTAAAATTAAGGGAAAAATATATTTGTAGTTTATATGAAATTAAATAAATTTGATTTTGGTTCTCATAACTTAAAATTAGTGTGTTGAGTCTCTTTCTTAAATAATCACAAATTAATTTTATCAGGTATATTCGTGAGTATTTTTTATCAGGTGTATTTTTAGTTTGTAGCGAGGGGGCGATAAAGATTAATTTGAGGTGATTTTAAGAAAAGAGAAACTTAACACATTGATTTTATATTATGAGAACCAAACCCAAATATGCTTAAATTTATAAGGATTAAAACATATTTTACCTAAAATTTAATAAAATCTTTATATCAAATATAAAAATATTACTGATTATTTGTTAATAGATAATAATTGAAAATAAGTTTTTCTTATAAAAAATAAAAATTTCAATTTAATATAAGTTTCTTTTCTTAAAAATAGACTCATATTTTTTAAAAAAATTATGATTTTTATAATTTTTTATCTTTTAAATTTAGGCCTCCATTTTATAATTTGCTTTAGGCCTACATATATGTTGGGTCGGCCCTGTGGGTGAGGATGGGCATGCTTTATGTGTATGTATAAGTAGTATTCCTTTTCCTCACCGTATTCTGTAGATATATTTTTACAGGTGTTGATGAGGACACGATTGGTGTCGACTATGATTAAAGGGTTGTGCTCTGATAGATGTGACATCAGGGTGTATTTGGGAGTTTTACCATGTTGCTAGTTAGGAGTATTTCTTATTCACCTTCTGGATGCCTTGTATGGCAGTAGGTCACTAGTTGTTTTATTTCTTTGGAGATTTTGCTGCTTTATATTTGAAAGTTTAATTTCTGTTATTAAAGTCGTTTTCGAACTATGAGATTTAATAAGATCGATTGTGAACCTTTTTACCCATCGTGGAACATTACCTTTTCTAAACTTCGATTTATAAGCATTTAAGAGTATGGGGTAGAAGGGTGTCACAATTGGCACACGTTACATTAAATAGAGTGGTTGGAAAATAAAATATGAATTAAATAAAGGGCAATTTGGGATGATATCATTTAATAGGTTGAAATTAGTTAACTTTTGCTTATATTTTAGTCCACCTTAGGAGAGTGTTTTTTTGCTTATAATTGAGTCCGGAGAGAGTAATTATTATCTTTTATAAGAAAACTTACTAATATTTGAATTATAAGGTAAAAATAAATCTAATAATATGATCAAAAGTTTACATAAAAACAAATCAATATTTAAATTACCAAATGAATGATACTAAAACAAAATAAGAATATTAACCAACGGGGGTTGGTTCAAGTGGTACATGCTTGTTTCCCCTTAAGCAAGGTCTCGGGTCGAGTCTTGTGGATGGAAAAAATCCTCGCTGGAAGAGCTAGCCCCACCATGATGTGGATGTTCCCGGCTCGAACAAGATTGCCTCCCATGGAGGATACCTGTGGTTAAACCAAAAAAAAAATAAGAATATTAAATTTGTATTGATTATATTTACTTGAAAATTTATTACACAAAAATAAATATTCTACATAAAACTTATTAATATCTAAATTTAAATTTAAAGTACACTTTAATTGAAATTTTAGTATAAATTTGTGTTGATTGTAAATATTTTAGTCATGTTTTATTTTTAATTGTTAAAATATTAAAAAAATAATTTATGAAATTCTATTTAATTCCTCACATCAATTAAGATTTTGAAATTACAATACAAAGTATGAATGTTCAATAAATATGAAGGATAAATATCGAAAAAAGAAATATATGCTTTTTAATATTTGTAAAAGGTTCTGTATTAAGTTCCGTGATTTTTTTAAAATGATCATATAAATAGAACATGAGATAGTGCTCCATTTGGTTCTATTTATAAGACAATGTTTATAATGTTTTGATAGTTTCATTTATAAACACACAAATTTAGGACCATTTATTTTTTTTCTCCATATTTATCCTTGTTGATCAGTGAAGGTTTTAAATTGTCACAATTACATGGAAATGAAGTTTAATATTATATTAAATAGGGATAAATTTGGAATATTGTAGAGTATTTTTTTAAAAAAAAATTAATGTAATAATTACTTATAATATATTTTCTTAGTATGTGTTATTTAGTCCTAATTATAAGAGTCTTTTAACCACTTCACACAGGTTAAGGAAGTTAGTTTATTTGTCTAATTGATCACCCTTCAATTTATTGAGACTCATTATCTTTTTTCTTCCATTTAGTTGTCTCATTTTCTCTCCACTAGTTAATTACTCACCTATCTCTACTAATGACGATATTTTTGTCAAGAAATAATTAATACAGTAGATAATTTGAAAATGTTCTTATAAAAAAGATCAAGACCAATTATCCAAAAAGTTCTTATAATTAGGATAAGAGGAATAAATAGGATTGGAAGGAGCATTTTTTATTATCCCCTGTCAAAATCAAATTCGCGTGTAAGACACGTGCCAAATGCACTAGAGATCATGTAAAAGAATTGACCTGTCATGTGTTTGAAAACCTCTTCTTCACTTGGCATAAGAACAACAATTAAACTATGATAAAACCAAGTGAATAAAGAATAGCAATTAAAATAAGAGAAAAGTAAAATGACATATATAGAAATTTGTAAAAAGCTCTTTAATTAGTGCTATCGATGAAAGAAAGTTGGTAATAGTTGTAATTGTGATAAAAGTGTTACTGTCTTGAGTAAATAAGACTAGTAAAAAAGCCACACAATACATACTTATAACTCATCCCGTTAGTGTAATGTTGTGAGTGCTTTTATATCTCTTTCACTTTTTTTTTCTTTGGAAATACAAAACATTTATTGGAGTGTACTCCCTCCGATCTCAAATATAAGCAAAAAAAAAAACTAACCCATGCTAATTAAGAAATGTTAGTTAACTTCATTAAATTTTTTTGATATCATCTAAAAATGAATTGTATTCTCTAAATTGCCCTCCATAGGATACTCCAATTTTATTGAAACTTGTTTCAAGTGTAAACACTATCTCTACATGGTTCATTAAATAAGGTCATTGGATAGAACAATTTGAATTTAAGTAAAGCATATTTTAGTTCAAGGTCATTAAATAAGGCAAAGTTAGTTGAAATTTGCTTATATTTTAGACCAACACAAGTGGATTTTTAATTGCTTATATTTAAGACCGGAGGGAGTATAATACTTTTTGATACAAATGCAATGAATACCGTGATTTTTAATAAAAATCTTTTATATATGGATTCCTTAACCATTATTCTGAAGGCACAAGTTAACAAAACTTTTTTTGTCTTTAAATTTTTTTCATTTCTTTTCTCTTCTCGTGCGTTTATTACTTGAGTTTATGTTGTGCCATGTTAACTAATACTAGTAATTATCAAAAACTAATTGTATTAAAGAAAATGATAACGAGTGAATTAAGAACATTGATTAAGAATCTAAAATTAAAAAGTTTTAAAGAGATTGTGTAACATTTATCATTTTAAATGTAATTAATACCATCGTTAGCGCAGGACTCTGGTATAAATTGTTGGTAAATTTATCATTATTATTAACTCATTTAACTAAGTTGATTAATTTTGGTGCATTAGTGCTATGAATGGTAAATAAGGCACGCAATACAAACTAGATACCAATCCCATTAGTGCTATGTTTTAGAAATCCAAGATTAATTAAATTTTTCAATTATACTTCTATTCAGACACATTTAAAAATTTCTCAATATTATTTTAAATAACAAGTGTTTTGGAATAGATGTAATAATTTATATTAATTGATAAATGGATTTTTCTAACATGTGCAACCTTTGCACATGATAAGAAAATAAAAGTGGAAAAACTTTATTGAAAATTACAACTATCACAACAATCAATGCATCGGTAATGTTAAAAGTCGTAGTTTCCAATAAAATTTTTCCACTTTTGTTTTCTTATCCTGTGCAAGGTTGCACATGTTAGAAAAACCGTTGATAAATTTATCATAATTTATACTACTAGTTTTTATTTGATTTTTTTTTTCTAAAAAAAGTTCAGAAATTCAAGGTGGATCTTCTTCAATCCAACAAGTTGCAATAGCATCAACCACTTCCTTTGGTGTTCTAGGAATATGAGAAAGAAAAAAAAATCACAAAGCTTTTGAGTTACTAATTTGCATTTAGAAATAATATCAAGTGAGTATATATAGTTTGGCTGCACAGTCTTCCATAGAGAAGTCACTTTCATATAGTGGTTTCAGAACACAATAGAGAAAGGGAGACCTTAACGTAGTCCACATCAATATGAGGGAAACAAATATACTTAGTTTCTCAGCAAGTAATTTGCCTTCTTCATTTTGAAACACTAACCCTAAACCAATCCCCTGTCCATTTTGCACGGCTGCATCAACATTTAACTTTTATTTGGTGGTGGGAAATTCCATATCTTTTCAGATTTCACTACATAACCCTGAGCAGAGAAGAGCTTGACTTTATTTGGTGGTGGAGAATTACATATCTTTTCAGACTTTACTACATGACCCTTTGCATAGGACATGAAGGAGTTCGCCTTTGACAATGTTTATGCACTATCCACTTTATTATCTTCTAAGACAAAGATATTTTGTTTCATCCACACTGCATATAAAATAGTGAACATTATTTTCTTAATAAATTGTCCATTATGAATTAAGAAATTTAGTTAGTTATTTAATAATAATAAATTTATCAATAATTTATACTATTTTTCTTGAACTATTAAATTTCACTTAATGTCCGTGTGAGTTTTTTTTAGGCTTCTACTTTTAAACCATACTAAATCTATATATACAACACGACAAGAGCACTTTAATCACTGTTACAACTACTAGCCTTATTTACATTAATGGGATGGGTTATATTGTGTGCCATATTTACTCAAGAACAATAATATTTTAATCACTATTATAATTATTCTCAACTTCCTTGCATTGATAACATTAATTTAGGAGTTTTTTTATGAGATTCTTTATTTTAGTTGACTTTCTCTTAGTTTACTTGTTATTCTTTATTTCACCTTACTTTTATTTTAATTTAATTGTTATTCTTATGTCACGTGGAGTTAAACGGGGAGGTGTGTTCAAACACATGGTGAGTTAATTTTTTATATGATCTATTTTTATATATCTTTTCACGTGAATTTGATTTTGATAGGGGATAGTAAAAAGAAGATTCTTGACATGCCCTTTACTCTGAACTTAATTATAAAAATCTTTTAGACAATTGGTTCTGGTCCTTTTTTAGGAACATTTTTAAATTGTCTCTTGCATTAATTATTTTTTGATAAAATTACTCCGGAGATAGATGAGTAATTAATTAGTGGAGAAGATTGATACGATATAGTAATTATATGAAAAGAGAAAAATAATAAGTCTCAATAAATTCAAGGCTAATCATGGAATGATGATACATATTCTTGATAAATTTATTGTGATCAACCAAATAAACTAATTTCATTAATACGTGTGAAGTGATTAAAAGGTTTTTATAACTAGGACCAGAAGGAGTATAAGACAGTAAAGACCAAATCACATATTAAGAAAATATGTTATAAGTAATTAATACATTGGTTTCTTTCTTAAAAAATATTCTACAACATTCCAAACTTACTCATATTTAAAATTAAACTTCATTTTCATGGTATTTGAAAAAAATATTAAATGCTCATAAATTTGTACATTTTTGCATATCTTATAAATGGGACCCTCAAAACATTTCAAACCTTGTCTTATAAATATCTTATAAATAGGGCTAAAGAGAGAACTATCTCGGGTTCTATTTATATGATCTCTTTTTAAAAAATTTCATGGCCTTTAATATAAGACCCCTTTAAAAATTTTAAGAAGTATTTATTGTTTTTTTCTAATTTTTATCCTTCATAATTATCGAACCCTTAACTTTTTTTAGATTCAAGGTATTAGTTGATGTACGGAATTAAACAGAGTTTGATTAATTATTTTTTTTTAAAAAAAGTCATTCATTTTTATTAGTTAATTTTTTTTATATTTTTATAACTAAAAACAACAAAAAATAAGTGAAATAATTACAATTAACACAAATTTATACTAAAAAATTCAATTAAAATGTACTTTAAATTTAGATGTGAACCGTTTATTTTTGTGTAATAAATTTTAATGTAATTGTAATCAACACAAATTTCATATTCATTTTTATTTTAATATTATTCATTCAGTAATCTAAAAATTAAAATTTTTTATGTACGCTTTTTATCATATGTGATTTATTTTTACCCTATAATTTAAATACCAGTAAGTTTTCTTATAAAAGATTATAACTAATTAAGATTGTTAAATGTTAACGTAAATTAGGCACACAAACCAAACAATCTGTAGGTTACAACTTTATTAATCTTGAGGCACACCAACGAAGTAATCTTCATACAAACCTGACATAATTTAAATAATGTTTTTGACGTTGATGATTGTAATTGGTTAAATTTTCCATCAACTTATGTTATAAAATATAAGGTTAAATATGTTTTTAGTCCCTGAAATTTAACCTGAATTTGGTTTCAGTCCCTAAACTTTAAAACCATTAGTTTGAGTCCATCATGTTCTAAAATCACGTCAAAATTAACGGTGTCAAGGGGAGGGACTAAAGTTACGTGATTTCAAAACATGTGGAACTAAAGTTGCGTGATTTCAGAACATAAAAGACTTTAACCAACAATTGTAAAGTTTAGGAATTAAAACCAAATTTAAGTCACCTTTCGGACACTGAAAATATAACCCTAAAATATATATGTGGTATGTAAACATTCATAAATTTTGATAAATACCAATTTAATTTCATATACACTAAATTTTCATGTGTTATGTTACCCTGTGATGTGACGAAACATATAAGTCTGCAATTATCCATTACGCAATACCTGCACTTGAACATTAATAAAACTCTTGGGATGATAGCCTTGTCAAAACCAGCGTCACTGTGTATAGGCACCAAGCACCAACTTTAAAGCACATAGTCAGAGTATCATTTCCCAATACTATAACCCATCTCCAAGGTCTGTTTCCTCTAGGTGTTTATTTGCATGGATAAAAAGCTCATTGCTGAAGATTAATTGGAAATATGGGATATTTATATTCTTACTTAACTTCCTTTCTTTTTGTTGGTTCTTAATATAACCAATGCACAGCCCCTTTTTCCTGAATTTATCACATTTGAGGACTCTATTTTTTATGTTAAACAATAATAATATATTTATTATTGTTAAAGTAAATTTCTCTCATTTAATATAATCAATGCACAGCCTCTTATTTTATCGTGCATTTTTTTCATTTTTGGGGACTACATTCTTGATTTTCACAATAACAACCTATTTACTATTGACAATACTTACGTTTCAACATTTATAAGATTCTCGAGATGGTAGCCTTGTCAAACCAGCGTCACTATATATAGGCAACAGGCACCAGCCTAAAAGCACATAGTCAAAGTATCATTTTCCAATATTATAACCCATTTTCTGACTTTGTCTTTGTGTTTGTTTGCAAGAACAAAACCCTCATTGCTAAATATTAATTAGAAACATGGGATATTCAAGTTATTACTTACTTCTTTTCTTCTTGTGGTTGTGCTGTTTAATGTAACCTATGAACAGACTCTTGTTCCTGCATTTTTTATATTTGGGATTCTATTCTGGATGTCGGAAATAACAACAACATATTAACTGTTGTTAAAGCAAACTTTCCTCCTTATGGAAGAGACTTCAAAAATCAGAATCCCATTCGACGGTTTTGCAATGGAAAGCTTGCCATAGATTTCACATGTATTTTCCTTCCCCTCAGAAATACCCATATAGCTATATGTCTGCATCCTTTCCATAATACCCACATTATTTTTATTTTTACTAACTAGGATTTGATCTTTGCTTCACTACGACTTTTCTGGGTAAAAATTTACAGGAAATTTCTTGCAATTTTTTCTCTAGAAAAGTCATATGTAGTAAACTTCCAAAAAACCACAAGTTTTTTACATAAAAATACTGTTATAAATTTTTTTGCTTTGTTGTAGAAAAATTTTATACTAAATTTCCCGTAAATTTTAGAATCTGAATAAAATTTTCTTCGAATTTTGAAAGCTACAGGAAAATTCGAAGCAAATTCCCTAGCAAAATCTACAAGAAATATTTTTATGTCATCACTTAACGGAATATAGCTAACAATAAGGACTAAAATCACGTGATTTGAAAAAAAAAAAATAGAGGACCAAAACCAAATTTCGCTATATTTGGAGGGACCAAAATCACATTTAACCCTATGTTAAAATAGATAAACTTATATTAATTAATAATGTAAACATATAATTATTTTAATAATGTATATTATTAATTTAATGAACTATTTTATATTATGTAAAAGTATTTAAATATTTTTTATTGTATAAAATTAATTGATATTAATAAATGGTGTTGCTAAAGTTGAATGTGAACTCTATATATACATAAGAAAGCACTAATATTAACAAGACAAGTATTGGCGTAGCGGTTGTTTGGTTGGACCACTTCTCATAATTCCAACGTACACTGAGCAACACATATCAGTTCGCCTGAAAAAACACCAAAACCAAATCATTTGGCCTACACATCAACGTGAAGACTCAACACACAGAGCAACACACATAGAAGATTTAGCAAGTAGAAAAACCAAATAAATCACGTGAAGACTAAACCAATTTGCTTGCACACACACGTGAAAACTTAGCAACAAAATGAAACGTAGACTTAGTAACACATATCAGTTTGCCTGGAAAAACACCAAAATCAAACAGTTTATTTGCACACCAATATGAAAACTCAACATACACATAAAGACTCAAAATACAAAGTAGCACATAGAAGATTCAGCAAATACTAAAACCAAATAGTGAAGACCCATCACATAGAGCAACACACAGATTCAATGTATGCCCACATTATGTCTTGTAAGAGCAACAAACTAAAGATTTGACAAACAACAAAATCAAATCAGTCACGTGAAGAGTGAAGACCATCACATAGAGCAACACAAAGATTCTAAAGCATGGCCATATTATGTCTTGTCAAGAGCAACACAGAAAAGGTTCAACAAACTCCAAAAACAAATCAGTCACGTGAAGACCATCACATAGAGCAGCACACGGATTCCAATGCATTCCCATATTATGTCTTATAAAGAGCAGTACACAGAAGATTCAGCAAACATCAAAACCAAATAAGTCACATGAAGACTCACACAGAGCATTACATGGATTCCAACACATGCCCACATTATATCTGGTCAGTAGTCTGGTTTCTATTATAAATAACATTATTAAATTTGAAAACATAAGAATGATAAACTGTCAAATTGAGTTGAGTACAAGTGAATTCCATCTCTAATTGAAAAATATGAAAAATAGAATCATATTCATGTTCCTTTATTGTATTGAGTACAAGTGAATTTCATCTTTAATTGAAAAATATGAAAAGTAGAATCATATACCTACTGATTAATCTGTATTATTAATTTAATGATATATTTTATATTATTTATATATAAGTATTTAAATTTTTATTTTATTATTTAAAATTAATATATTGATATTGGTAAATAATATTGCAAAAGAAGAATGTGAACTATACACATGAGCACTCACTAATATTAACAAGAGAAACATTGGCGTAGTGGCTGCTTGGCTAGACCACTACCCACTCGAAGACTCAGCACAAACGGATTCCATACACCTGTGACTGCACACCCACGTGAAGACTAAGAGACTAAGAGGTGGGGTACAGTATATTGAAGAAGGTACAGAGCAACACACAGAAGACTCAATACTCAGTAACACACAGATTCCAACTCAGCATAGATTTCAACAAGATAGAGGCTAGTAGAGGTGAGGTTAATGTAAACACACTGATTCCAACACGACAAAGGTTGGTAGAGATGAGATCTTTTATGTTTCTTCTAAGTCATCTTCATGTTATGCATGTATATAATGTACACTAAACTCAATGTCTATAGTACTGTTATTTTAAAATCTACATTTCTTTTATTTAGAGATAAATATACATAATTTTATCTATTTTATTATAAACAAATCTCTCACGGACAATTTTTTTCTACTTGTGATTCTCTATAACAAATAACAGTTGATTCTAAATACGTTTTCTGGAGTTTCAAAGACAATAAAATATGTTTTTAAAACTTCATTTTATTTATATAAGTTTTAAAATCTATAATAAAATTTTCAAATTTATTCATTACCATTAAAATATTTGTTTAAATTAAAATAAACAAAAGTGTAATACGTATTTATGTGTAAAGAAGGAGCAATATGGTTTTAAAATAAGAGAATGAAGAGTAATTTTAAACTTTTTTTTAGGGAAAAAGAGTTTAAGTATAAAATATCATATATTAGAGTTTTTTATCTGTATATGCATGCATTACCCAAATAAACATAGTTGGTAAAGTCATCGCTTGAGGCCCCCTAAAAATAAAGGACAATTTTTTTTCGTAATTATGTTTTTAAAAATAAAAATTATTAATTATTTTATGAATAATATTAGAAATTAATATATTGCTCTTAAAATATAGATTTTTATTGAACTACAACTCTTTTTGGTAGTTAGTGACTATTTTATCTTTAAATTAGTGGGGGGAGTAGGGTGTTCCTCATATGTGCATGTAGGGTGTGTTGGTAGTGGTGGGCAACCATAAGACCCATCTAAGGATTTAAAGTTGATTGATTTTCTGTTGATGTTGATTATTGATGATGAGTACTGTGAATTGATGATTGTTGTGCAATCTTGGATGAATCTTGAATTGATTGAATGTGATAATATGAATAGAGAAGAGAGAGTTGAGAGGGATTTGATGAATTGGGGTTTTAATATGGAAAACCTTGAAAACGTGTTAAAGAATGATATTCTGGTTGAAATTGATGAGTAAAAACGTGTATAAATGTTGTTTTGATGAAAAGAATGATTAAAGGATGAATTGAGATGATTAGAAGTGGTTGAGATCGCAAGAATTGCGATCTGGGTCGCGTGTAATCGATTATCAGGGGTGGTAATCGATTACCAGAGTGTTCTGGGCAGCGTTGAGTGAGTTTGGGTTGCTGGTAATCGATTACAAGGGGTCTGTAATCGATTACCAGAGAGTTGAGTCGCTGGTAATCGATTACAGAGGTGTGGTAATCGATTACCAGAATTTGACAGCTTTCTCACCTGAGAAAGAATGCATCTGTTAAGGGTGCAAATGAACTCGGAATACTATCATATAATATATCAAACTGAAGCCCCGGATCTTAACTTTCTAATAGAAGTGGAATGACTTTAATTGGACAACTAGAACTCTAGATATTTTCGAATTAGTGAACCAAGGTCATTAAGCTTAAGGCTTGAAGGCTCCAAAATTGAGTAACAGTCTCTGGTAATTGATTACAGCTGTGTGGTAATCGATTACCAGGTTATATTGTGTATGAGAATGTTGTTTATATGATGATTGATGATGTTGTTGATTAATGTTGTGATGTTAACATATGATGTTGTTGATTAATGTTGTTGATGATGATACATGATGTTGTTGATCAATGTTGTTGATCAATGTTGTTGATGATGATAGATGATGTTGTTGAATAATGTTGTTGATTACGATATATGATGTTGTTGATTAAAATTGTGGCACTCAAATGCATGAGCCTAGATAGAGGCGATTGTATTTGGGGAGTTGTTGTACTCGGGATACATGAGCCTAGAGAGAGGCGAATATAATTCGGGGAGTTGTTGTACTCGGTTACATGAGCCTAGAGAGAGGCGAGTGTACTCGAGGAGTTGTTGTACTCGGGATACATGAGCCTAGAGAGATGCGAGTGTACTCGGGGAGTTGATGTACTCGGTTACATGAGCCTAGAGAGAGGCGAGTGTAATCCGGGGAGTTGTTGTACTCGGTTACATGAGCCTAGAGAGAGGCGAGTGTAATTCGGGGAGTTGTTGTACTCGGTTACATGAGCCTAGAGAGAGGCGAGTGTACTCGGGGAGTTGATGTACTCGGTTACATGAGCCTAGAGAGAGGCGAGTGTAATTCGGGGAGTTGCTAATGATGAATAAATACATGTTGCATATAATTGTGTGAATTATGATGTTGTACTCGATTGCATGAGCCTAGAGAGAGGCGAGTGTAATTCGGGGAGTTTCTAATGATGAATAAATACTTGTTGCATATAATTGTGTGAATTATGTTGTTGTACTCGATTGCATGAGCCTAGAGAGAGGCGAGTGTAGTTCGAGAAGTTGTTAACGTTGAATGAATATATAACGCTTATGAAGAGATTGTGAATTGATGTTGGAATGTTTTGAGTTGATTGATGAATGATTTTGTGTATAGACGAATATGATGTTTTGCTATGTGTGTTGAGGATAGGGTAACCTCCTATGTGTATGTATGAGTTAGAGCTCTTTCCTCACCGTTACTGTTGTTGTTTCAGGTGATGATGATGGCACATTTGGTGTCGAGTTTTGATTAACAGGAGTGTTGCTCTGGTACATGTGACATCAGGGCATATTCATGGGGTGTTTTCTTTATGTTTTGTTTAGGAGATTTTTATAAACCGTTTTGGATGCCTTGCATGACAAGTATGATGTTTAGTATTAGTATTTTTATTTCTTTAAGTTTCCGCTGCATGAGTATTGATTACGTTTGAATTTTATTTCCTTTTAATTAAGTTGTTTTAAAACTATTGAGATTTTAATAAGGAGTTTTGTGAACCTTTTTACCCACTATCATCTTATTATTTTTGAAAGTCTTCCGCTACGTTATTTTATATGAGTTGGGGTAGAAGGGTGTCACATTAGTTGGTATCAGAGCAGGTCGGTTCACCGGCCTTGAGTTATGAGTTTACTATGCTTCTGAGGTGTTAATCTGATTGATTGATTGATTGATTGATTGATTGAGTGAGTGAATTGTGTTGCTTGAATTGGATTGTTTGTCTTGTTTCTTACTTGTCTGTTTTAACTAGTATGTTTGCTTACCCTTTCTTTGATAAGAAAGAGTAGTGGCTGGGGGTAGGAATGATCGAGCGAGGGCCGATGCCTTAATGGCAAAGGCACAGATTGTTGGCAACCTTAACCAACATCACGAGACGGATTGGCTTGCACGGTTCCAGAGGAACCATCCGCCTACGTTCCGTGGGGGTTATGACCCTGACGGTGTTGCCGTGCTGCTGACTGGATCTTCGAGATCGAGAAGAATTTTAGAACGATGGACTGCCCGTTGGTGTAAAAGGTTACGTTGGTTGCGTTCATGCTATCAAGAGATGTCGGATCCTGGTGCGACTCACTCGTTTATATCACGTGCTCGTGTGTCTAGATTAAAATTTCCTATTTCTTCTTTGCCTTTTGTATTGAGTGTGGAAACGCCAGCTAGTGGGTCAGTTTCTACTTCTAATGTGTGTTTAAACTGTCCTATTTCTGTTAATGATCGAAATTTCCTAGTTGATTTGATTTGTTTGCCTCTAAGTCAACTAGATATCATTCTTGGTATGGACTGGTTATCTTCCAATCATGTCCTTCTAAACTGTGCTGATAAGTCTGTTATGTTTGGTCACCCTGTTGAGAGTAAGAGTAAAGACTTTATGACTGCCAATCAGGTAAAGGCGTCTCTAAGGGAAGATGCCCAGGTTTACATGCTTTTAGCTTCTTTGAAATTTGATAGTAGCGCTGTAGTGAGTGAGATACCTGTAGTGTGTGAGTACCCTAAAGTATTTGCTGATAATGTGTCTAGCTTACCCCCTGAGAGAGAGATAGAGTTTGCTATAGACTTAGTACCGGGGGCGGGACCCATTTCGACTGCACCTTATAGGATGTCACCCATAGAGCTAGCAGAACTTAAGAAGCAACTAGAAGACCTATTAGAGAAGAAGTTCATAAGGCCTAGTGTGTCACCCTGGGGAGCGCCTATCTTATTTGTTAAGAAGAAAGATGGTAGCATGAGGTTATGTACAGATTACCGCCAGTTGAATAAGGTAACTATTAAGAATAGATATCCTTTGCCTAGGATAGATGACTTGATGGATCAGCTAGTGGGGGCATGTGTGTTTAGCAAAATAGATCTTAGATCAGGCTATCATCAAATTAGAGTTAAGGAAGAGGATATACCTAAGACTGCTTTTAGAACTAGGTATGGGCACTATGAGTATCTGGTAATGCCTTTCGGTGTGACGAATGCTCCTGCAATTTTTATGGATTATATGAACATGATTTTTCACCCTTATTTGGATAAATTCGTAGTTGTCTTCATAGATGATATACTAATTTATTCCAGAACTAAGGAGGAGCATGAGGAACATCTAAAGGTAGTGCTTCAGGTTCTTAAGGATAAACAATTGTATGCTAAGATGTCCAAGTGTGAGTTCTGGTTAGAAGAAGTAAGTTTCTTAGGCCATGTAATTTCTAAGGGAGGTATAGGCGTAGATCCTTCTAAGGTAGAAGCCGTGCTTAAGTGGGAATCCCCTAAGTCAGTGAGTGAGATTAAGAGTTTCCTTGGGTTGGCTGGGTAGTATAGGAGGTTCATAGAAGGGTTTTCTAAGTTAGCTTTGCCTTTGACCGAGTTGACTAGGAAGGGAGTTGCCTATGTGTGGAATAGTAAGTGCGAGACTAGCTTCCAAACCCTTAAGGAGAAGTTGACTAGTGCACCAATGTTAGTGTGACCTGACCTTGGTAAATCCTTTGTAGTATACTGTGATACCTCTAAGATGGGTTTAGGTGGGGTGTTGATGCAAGAGGGTAAAGTAGTAGCCTATGCTTCTAGGCAGTTGAAGATCCATGAGAGAAACTATCCTACCCATGACCTAGAGCTAGCGGCCGTAGTGTTTGTGTTGAAGATATGGAGGCATTATTTGTATGGTTCCAGGTTTGAGGTTTTTAGTGACCATAAGAGCCTTAGATATTTGTTTGACCAGAAAGAGCTGAACATGAGGCAGAGGAGTTGGTTAGAGTTTCTTAAGGATTATGATTTTGAGTTGAGTTACCATCCAGGTAAGGCTAATGTAGTAGCTGATGCCTTAAGTAGGAAGTCTATCCATGTTAGTTCCCTAATGATTAAGGAAATGGATCTTTTAACCCAGTTTAGGGATCTGAGTTTGGCTTGTGAAGTAACCTCTGTTAGTGTGAAGTTAGGAATGACTAGAGTAAGCAATGATTTGTTGAAGAATATTAGTAAGGCTCAGTTGGAGGACCCATTTTTGGTAAGTAGGCGAGAAGCGATAGAAGGAGGTAATGGTGGAAAGTTTGTGATAGGTACCGATGGGATAGTGAGATTTGGAGACCGAGTGTGTGTGCCTAGTGAACCTACCATTAAGCGCTTAGTGTTAGAAGAAGGCCATAAAAGTAAGCTTAGTTTCCACCCAGGATCGACTAAGATGTATCAAGATTTAAAGAAAGTGTTTTGGTGGCCTAGGATGAAGAGGGACATAGAAGAGTTTGTGAGTGCTTGTTTAGTGTGCCAAAAGTCTAAGGTAGAACACCAGAAACCTTCAGGATTGCTTCAACCGTTAAGTATACCTGAGTGGAAGTGGGATAGTATATCCATGGATTTTGTAGTTGCCTTGCCTAAAACCGTGAAGGGACATGACTCAATTTGGGTTATTGTGGATAGGTTAACCAAGAGTGCACATTTTCTTCCCATTAACATTAAGTATTCCTTAGAGAAACTAGCTCAGTTGTACATCAGTGAGATTGTGAGGTTGCATGGCATACCATCTAGTATAGTTTCAGATAGAGATCCCAGGTTTACCTCTAGATTTTGGGAGAGTTTGCAGCAGGCTGTAGGAACACAGGGAAACACTAGAAGGGGGGTTGAATAGTGTTTCTAAATATTTTGGAAAGCTTTTCGCAAATAGGTTCTCAAAACAGAATTTCAGACAGGCTTTTGGAGGGCTGTCTGAAGTTTTCAGATGGCTTGTAAAAAATGTTTTTTTAAAGATGTTTTGTGCCTTTTAAAATATTAGATTAATTACTCAGACCCCTTGATTAGTTTAAACTGAATTTACAAGAGATAAGGGTAAGAAAACTTAGCCACAGAATTTATCCTGGTTCACTCACTACCACTTATGAGCTACGTCCAGTCCCAAAGCCAACTAGCAATTGAATTTTCTCTTAATCTCTCAAGATTACAAGTATTCTTTTTCAGTCAAGCCTCTTCAGGCTCTACAACCAAGTATTCTTTTACAGTCAAGCCTCTCCAGGCTTCACAACCAAGTATTCTTTTACAGTCAAGCCTCTCCAGGCTCTAAAACAATTACAGATAAGAGAAAGGCTTAAGCTCACAAACTATATCAGTTTTGAGACTTAAACAATTACAGATGTACAAAGATTACTGAGGTATGCTCAGGATAATACAATATGTGTGTACAAAGATGATAAACTCTATCAGAGTGTTGCAGCGAAAAACTTGCAGAGTTTTTGTTCTTTTTTTTTAAATTCTTCTCTCTCAGAGGTCTTCAAGGTTGGGGGTATTTATACCCAAATGATTGGCCCCTTGAAAAAAAACAATGCTCGTGAAAACCATGATAGTCGTTGTAGCCCGCTGCAGTACAGAATATTCTCCGACAAATTCTGATATTCCCTGACAATCCTGACATTCTCTGACACGTTACAAGGTTTGCTCCTGCCAAAAAGTGCTTTTTGTTGCTGTTGCAATTGCTGCGTAGCAGAGGACGAGTTGTGGCAGAGAACGTGCTTAAAATGCAATACAAGGTGCCAACTGTTGTAGCAGAGAACGTGCGCAAAACAATCAGGTACAGATGGGTCTTCACAACTTCAGACAAGAGATGCCATGTCATCAAGGGACTTCAGACAACCTTGATGTATCAGACGGGTTGAACTTCTTCAGACAGCTTCTGCTTCTTCAGACAGTTTCAACACTTAGTCTTTTTTAATTAAGCTTTTGATGGCTCTTGCTGAAATCATAGATAAGAGATTGAGTTAAATATGTATCTATGATAAATATTTGAAGTTAAATTTGTTAACCGTTAAAACTTAGGAATATTTCTGTCTTTAAAACATCATAAACTTCTTTATGATATTTTTGAGACTCAACATTCTCCCCCTTTTTAATGATGACAAATTTTCTTAAAATATACAAATCTTTAATAAGATTAAGAGATTAAAATAGCTCCCCCTGAGATACACATATCCCTTAACAAATTCTGTTCAAGGTATATGTTACTTAAAAAGCTTAGCGCTTGTGGAGTATACTCCCCCTGAGTCCTGTAATCACTCCTGTAATCACTCCAGATTTTGTTAGTTTTAATACTCCCCCTTTTGTCATCAATCAAAAGGAAAAATCAGAGCAAAAACAGTAACAGTGCAATACATATATCAGTCATAAAAAAACAAAGAGCATGCACTCAAAATATGATAAAAAAACACTGATTGTATTTCATGGATATATAAATAAAACTGACAATCAGTCACTTACCAAAAGAAATAAACATCAGACAATGGCAAGGCAGCTTAATCCTTTGTCTTCAGCAAGGCTTTAGACAGAAAAGAAATCAATTCTTCCTTGGCCTTGTTTATGGCTGCTTCCACTGATAACTTTAGCTCTTGTTTCCCAGATCTGATAAGCTGCTGTTCATGAAGAATCTGCTCTTGAGTGGCAATCAGATGCTTGGACTTTTCCTCTTGTGCTGCAAACTTCTTCTCAAGATCCTTGACCTTGGACTTCAGCTTGAAGTTCTCCTCAGTTAAGTCTTGCTCAGATTCAAATAGAATGATTTGAATGTAAGGGCAAACGAATCTTAGAAATTCAAATCCTGGTCTCAAACCATACACAGAGGGTTGAAAAACTGGCAGCAGGTGGGGGAAAGTAATCCTTCAGATAATGGTACTGGACATTTGTAGATTTGCCAAATCCCACTTCTGATTCAGCATCTGGACCAGATGATCCAGAAGAAGATCTAGCATTTTCTCTGATCTTCCAGTAAGAAGCCCACATCCAATCTTGCAACAAGTGGTTCAGGACTCCTCCTTGAGAGTTGATAAAATCTGGTAAAGCATCCCACTCTGATGTAGTCATAGCTTCAGACAGGGGTGCTGATGTTGAGTAGACTTTAGCTCCTTTGTACTTTTCATCCTTGCCTTCTTTCAAGGGATACCTAGGAACAATTCTATCAGGCTTCACCAAGATTTTGGTTGAGGGTCTGATGGAACAAGTTCTAGGGGGCCTATAGCCCATCATCCCAACTCCCTTTTCCAGATCTCTCTGAAACAGTTCAGACTCTGTGTTGAGCTGTCTCACAAGATACCATTCTTCATTGCTCAGCCTCCATGGCTCTTCAGAAAATGGGTTGATAGGTGCCCATGAATGTGCAGGAGGGACAACACCCTTCCTGATCTTCTCTAAGCCACCTGATTTAGCACTGTACTTGGCTCTCTCTTCACCAACAGTTCTTCGGGTGAGGCCAAGGTGTAGAGATATAGCAGGTGCTGCTCTGAAGTACTGTAACTCTTCAGACAAGTTGCCAAACTTGGGCAAAGAGCAAGGATCAAAGAGAAGAAGAGATAGTTGTAGAGCCTCAGCAGGCAATGTCTCTTCTTCATAAAGAACCTCTTCTTGTAGTAAGAGTGGAGGTGATGAAGGTGGTAAAGGTGTATGAGGTGGGGATGATGATGGTGAGGGTATAGGTGATGGTGTTGATGGTTGAGGTTGAGGTGAAGAGGGTTCAGAAGGTTGGATTATTTGAGGTGATGAGGGAACAGATGGTTGGTTTTTAGAGGGTTTTGATGAGGTAGGTTCAGAATGTTCAACAGGTTGAATTTCTGATGGTGTGGGTTGTGTTGGTTCAGATGGTATGGTTTCTGTTTGTAAAGGTGGTGATGGTTGTTTTGGGGAAAGTTTCCTGCAGAGTCTCTGAGTCTCTTCTGCATGTGAAACGTAATGATGTTGGGAAGGTTGATCTCCTGTTTCTGCAACAGATGGATGAGGCAGAACCTTTCCAACTCAAACACATGGTTCCTGCTTCCACTCTTAGGGATTACAGAGTTCCCTAAAATGGCATGCAGAACCCTAGCCTTGTCTGACATATGTTTTGCATCCAGACTTGAAGGTGTTGAAGTTCCATAGAGAAACTTAGTGAAATGCTTCTGACCACCATTTCTAGCTTCCCAGCCCGGTGAGAACACAACTCCTTCAGTCTTGACACCACAAACAATAGCCAAGATGTCTTCATCAACAAAGATGGGAATACCACGCACAGTGGCTTTGATGCTTGTATAAATGCCTTGAGGATTTGGAATACCTCTAGCTGTACTCCAGAAATCCAAGACACTCTGCTCGTGCCATTGAGTAAGGTTTTTGTTGAAGTATTCAACCCATCCGGCTGCTTTGAATTCTGCATAAAGGTCAATTCCCAGAGCTTCAAGGTCATCAAGATGCACACCCTTGGTCTTCACTATGTTTCCTCCAGCTGACTTCTTAGGTGCCATTGTTAAAGGTTTGAAGAAACTTGAGAGAAAGGTTGCTTGAAGACGAAGAGAATCAAGGGTTCTGTGAGCAGAGAAGGTGTTAAAGCTATTCTGACTCACTACCTTCTGTATATATAGACCTCTGAAGCAATTATGGCACGTACTGGCTGCGCAGTCATAGGGAAACGTGCGAAGTGGAAGAGACAAAATAAATGAAACTAAATCGTCCCTTATTGCCACGTCATTTGTTCATTTTAGACAAGCGATAGATTTTAGACATCCATATAAATTTCAGACGACCCAGAATTTCAGACAAGTCACTTGTTTCAGACAAGCTGAAATTTCAGACACATCAATTTTCATACACAATCAAAATGCATGAATGTTTAATTTATCTCTGATGAACTTAAATCTATCTTCAGTTAGAGGTTTTGTGAACATATCAGCCCATTGATGCTCTGTATCAATAAACTGAATATCAAAAACACCTTTCTGAACATAGTCTCTAATAAAATGATGTTTGATTTCTATATGCTTCGCCCTAGAATGTTGAATGGGATTCTTAGACAGATTAATAGCACTAGTATTATCACACAACATAGGTATAACAGATATTGAAATATTAAAATCTTCTAGCTGATACTTCACCCATAGCAGTTGTGAACAACAATTGGCTGTTGAGATGTATTCTGCTTCTGCTGTAGATAATGCAATTGTGCTTTGCCTTTTGCTTGACCAGCTAATCATATTTTCTCCAAAGAAATGACATCCACCACTGGTGCTTTTTCTTTCAACTTTGTCTCCAGCAAAATCAGCATCACGGTATCCTACTAGCCTGCAATCCTTACTTTTCTTATAGCATAGACCAAGATTAGTAGTACCTTTAAGATATCTGAAAATTCTTTTTACAGCTTTGTAGTGAGTAATTCTTGGATCAGATTGGAATCTAGCACAGAGGCATACACTGAACATAATGTCAGGCCTGCTTGCTGTTAGATACAGTAGTGATCCAATCATTCCTCTATACAAGGTCTGATTCACTGGTTCTTCATTCACATCTTTATTTAAAGATGCAGAAGGGTGCATTGGAGTTGTCATGGGTTTACAATCACTTAAGTTGAACTTCTTAAGCATTTCTTTTGTATATTTCTCTTGATGGATCCATATACAATCAGAATCTTGCTTAATCTGAAGTCCTAAGAAAAATTTTAGTTCACCCATTAAACTCATTTCAAACTCAGATTGCATTAACTTAGAAAACTCTTTGCACAGTGAAGAATCAGTTGAACCAAAGATAATGTCATCAACATATATCTGGACAAGTATAAGATCTTTGTTAGACTGTTTTCTAAAAAGGGTTGTGTCTACTTTTCCTCTTTCAAAATCATTGGTTATAAGAAAACTACCTAATCTGTAATACCAAGCTCTTGGGGCTTGTTTTAGACCATAGAGAGCTTTCTTAAGTTTAAAAACATGTTCAGGAAAAGCTACATCTTCAAAACCAGGGGGTTGTCTAACAAAAACTTCTTCTTCAATGAGACCATTGAGAAAGGCACTTTTAACATCCATTTGATATAGCTTGATGCCATTATTTACAACATAAGATAAAAGAATTCTGATTGCTTCTAACCTGGCCACTGGAGCAAAGGTTTCAGTGAAGTCAATACCTTCTTGCTGGTTGTATCCTTGAGCCACTGATCTTGCCTTGTTTCTGACTACTTTGCCTTCTTCAGACATCTTGTTTCTGAACACCCATTTGGTTCCAATAATTGTTTTCCCATGGGGTTTAGGAACAAGGGTCCAGACATCACTCCTAGCAAATTGATTCAGATCTTCTTGCATGGCTAGGATCCACCCTTCATCATGCAGAGCTTCATCAATGTTCTTTGGCTCAATTTCAGACAGGAGAGCAAGTGAATTCAGATTCTTGAATTTTGATCTTGTCTTAACTCCTTCTGAAGTGTTGCCAATGATTTGCTCTTTAGGATGATGTGATTTGTATCTCCAATCTTGTCTTTGAGGAGGTATCAAATCTGTCTAAGACTCAACATTTGTCTGAAGAGGTTCAGTAACAGTAGGTACTTCAGACAGCTGCTCATCCTTCAAATTGCTGTGGTCATTCAGCTCCATTCCTGCAAAATCATCCTCTAGATCTGATAGTTCTCTATCAGTCTCTTTGTTATCATTGAATTTTACATGAATAGTTTCTTCAACAGTTAAAGTTCTAGAGTTATACACTCTATAGGCTTTAGATGTTTCTGAGTATCCAATGAAAAATCCATTGTCAGACTTTGCATCAAATTTTCCAAGATCATCCTTGATGTTGAGTATAGAACACTCACATCCAAAGGTGTGGAAATATGATATGTTGGGTTTCCTTCCTTTCCACAATTCATAGAGAGTCTTTTTCAGAATTGGTCTTACCAATATTCTGTTTTGAAGGTAACAAGCTGTGCTAACAGCTTCTGCCTAGAAGGTTCTTGGTAAACTGCTTGAGTTGAGCATGGTTCTTGCCATCTCTTGCAAACTTCTGTTCTTTCTCTCAACAACCCCATTTTGTTGAGGTGTTCTAGCCACAGAGAAATTGTGTGAGATCCCATTCTCATCACAGAACATTTGAAAGTTTGCATTCTCAAACTCTCCACCATGATCACTTCTTATGACAGAAATACAGAATCCTTTTTCATTCTGTACCTTCTTACAGAATACTGTGAAATTCTTAAAAGTCTCATCCTTGTTTCTAAGGAATATTACCCATGTAAATCTAGAATAGTCATCAACAATGACCAACCCATATTTTTTCCCACTAAGTCTTTCTGTTCTAATAGGACCAAACAAGTCAAGGTGTAAAAGTTCTAGTGGTCTGCTGGTTGAAACAACATCCTTACTCTTGAAAAAGTGTCTTGTTTGTTTCCCTTTCAGACAGCTTTCACATAAAATGTCAGATTTGTATGAAAGCTTGGGCAGTCCCTTAACAAGGTTGTGTTTTGCTAACCTTGAGATTAATCTCAAGCTGGCATGCCCAAGTCTTTGATGCCAAATCTGTTTTTCATTTTCAACAGAAATGAAGCATTTTACATTTTGACTTGCTAGATCCTCTAGATCAATTTTGTACACATTGCTGTGTCTCTTAGCAGTAAAAAGGGTTTGATCAGAGGAGTTTTTGACTATGCAACGTTCCTTAGTAAAGGATACTACATAACCATTATCACATAATTGACTTATGCTCAGTAAATTATGTTGAAGTCCTTCCACGAGAAGTACATTCTTAATAAGGGATGAAGGAATTATACCTACAGTCCCTATACCAGTGATCTTCCCTTGTTGATTTCCACCAAAGGTGACTACTCCTCTTTCTTTAGGTCTAAGGTTTTGGAACAAAGACCTTTCTCCTGTCATGTGTCGCGAGCACCCACTGTCCAGGTACCATTTTTGGGGTCTCCTTTGTCCTGTTAAACACATCTGCAACAGGAAAAATTAAGTTCTTAGGTACCCATGTTCTTTTGGGTCCTGTTTTGTTAGCTTTGGGTCTTGCTTTTCTCTTGTGTTTGCACTGAGTCACATTGTGTCCAGGCTTATCACAGTGAGAACACCAAGTAACCTTCTTTTTGCCTTTAGAAAAATTTAAGACAGTAGGAGGTTCAGACATGTTATAATCCCAAAAGCCTAGTCCACTTTTGTCAAGAGAATGCCTTTGATTTCCAAGCATTATGTTCAAGTTTTTTGTTCCTTTGACAAATTTGGCTAGATCTTTTGTCAGTTCTTCAACCTGCTTCTGAAGTTTCTTATTTTCTTTAGACACAGCTTGTGAACTGCAGTTTTCAGCTTCAAGAGCCTTTTCCTTGAGCATAATATGTTCTATCTCAAGTGCCTCATACTTATTACACATTTCTGTGTGGGCTTTGGATAAATTCTTATATTCTTGGAAAAGTTCCTTGGAACTTTCCACCAGATCATCATACATTTCTTGTAAGGTAAGAGGGAATACCTCAGCTTCAGAACTGTCTGAAGATGGTAGACTGGCCATGAGACACAGATTTGCCTCTTCTGAAGTATCTTCCTCCTCTTCTGAAGTTGACTCATCAAGGTCCTCCCATGTTGCCATAAGACCCTTCTTCTTCTTGAAAAACTTCTTTTTCTTGAAGTTGTTTTTCTTCAGTCTTGGGCAGTCAGCCTTCATGTGCCCTGGTTGCTTACATTCAAAGCAAATGATTTTATCAGAGTTAGACTCTTTACCTGTCTTACCTGATTTAGATGATGAGGGTTGGTTCTTTCTGAACTTTCCTCTATTCTGCAACATCCTTTTGATCTTTCTGCTTAGGAGAGCAAGATCATTATCATCTTCTGAGCTATCTTCAAAGTCTTCATCTGCTTCTGAAACTTCCTCAGCTTGCATAGCCTTGATGTTGCCATGCCTAGACTGTTTGGCCTTAGAGTTTAGAGCTAGAGACTTCTTCTTGTTGTCATCTTCTCCAAGCTCAAGCTCATGGACTTTGAGAGATCCCAACAGTTCTTCCACTCTAAGAGAGTTCAAATCTCTTGCCTCTTGAATGGCAGTTACTTTGGGTCTCCAGGACTTAGGCAAACTCCTTAGAATTTTTCTGTTGTTATCTCCAGAATTATAAGTTCTGCCTAAGGACCTGAGTCCATTGGTTATGGTTTGAAACCTTCCAAACATCTGGTCAATGGTTTCATATTGTTCCATCTTGAACATCTCATACTGATGTATGAGCATACTTATTTTAGATTGCTTGACAGTCTCAGTCCCTTCATGGGCTTCTGCAAGAGTATCCCAAATCTCCTTGGCAAAGATACATCCATGAACCTTCTCATATTCTGATTTATTCAAGGAACATATCACATAGAGTTTGGCTTTAGCATTTATCTGGACTCTAGCCTTCTGCTCCAAGGTCCATTCAGTCTTAGGTATAGGCACACCATTTTGCATAGGCACATAGTCTCCATCAGTGACCACATCCCAAACATCAATGTTGGTGCTCTCAATGAACAACTTCATTCTATCTCTCCAGTAGTGGTAATCCTCTCCATTGAATGTTGGGGGTCTTGTGATAAAGGCTCCTTCTGTGATGTATTTCCTGTTGCTGTTAGAAGCTTCCATAAGGATCTTTCAGTCCTCAAACACTTGTTAGGTGCTTCAACCCTGAGTTTAGCTCTGGTACCAACTGTAGGAACACATGGAAACACTAGAAGGGGGGTTGAATAGTGTTTCTAAATATTTTGGAAAGCTTTTTGCAAACAGGTTCTCAAAACAGAATTTCAGACAGGCTTTTGGAGGGCTGTCTGAAGTTTTCAGACGGCTTGTAAAAAATGTTTCTTTTAAAGATGTTTTGTGCCTTTTAAAATATTAGATTAATTACTCAGACCCCTTGATTAGTTTAAACTCAATTTACAAGAGATAAGGGTAAGAAAACTTAGCCACAGAATTTATCCTGGTTCATTCACTACCACTTGTGAGCTATGTCCAGTCCCAAAGCCAACTAGCAATTGGATTTTCTCTTAATCTCTCAAGATTACAAGTATTCTTTTTCAGTCAAGCCTCTTCAGGCTCTACAACCAAGTATTCTTTTACAGTCAAGCCTCTCCAGGCTTCACAACTGTTGGAACCGGGGTCACGATGGGACGGCGAAGAAAAATCGTTTTCAATGGAGTCGCCACCTATATTTATTTTTGAGGGAAAATATAAGAAAAACCCTTTAAGAAAAAAATGGTCCTTGAAACCAGATTTGGATTCGGGAGTCAATTATGCGTAGGGAAGGTATTAGCACCCTACGACATCCGTCCTAAGACGATTACCTCTAATTAATTGTGCAAATTTGTTAACTTTTTAAAAATATTTATTTTACCCCTTAAAAAATCTTTTTATTTTTATTTACAATTTTTATTTACAAATTTATTTACAAAGTTTTTTTTATATTTTTAGTTTATGAAAAATTTTGGAAAAAAGATTTATTTGGGCTTGACGGGGCCGGTTCCCGCTCCTACGTATCCCTAGCTGCAATGGGGAAATCAAAGCCACGTAGTTCTGAAATTTGATTGATTTGAGTTTGATTTTTTTTGTTTTTGGAAAGTTTCTATTTTTATTTGAAAGAGGAGATTGAAAAAGATTTCTTTTTTTTTGTTTTAATTTTGAAAAGAAATTTTTATTATTGGAAAAAAGGTTTTGTTTGCACGGGGTTCAAATCAAAACTTAGTTTGCTTAATAAACCCTTACGATCTTAATAATATTAAAGTCAGCATCCACTGCTCAATTAATATTATTAGTCGTTGCGAAAAATATTTTTATAATTTTGGAAAGAACTTTAAAGATTTGAAAAGGAATTTTTTTTGTTTTAATTTTGCAAAGAAATTTTATTTTAGGAAAGGAACTTTTTGTTTTTTTTTTATATTTTTGAAAAGAAATTTTTAATTTTAGATTTGTGAAAAGAATTTTTAATTTTGAAGAGGAATATTTTATCTTAACCCATTTTTTGCACGGGGTTCAAGTCAAACACTTGGTTTGCTCAATAAATCCTTATGATCTAAATAAAGTTAAAGTCAGCATCCACTGCTCAATTAACCCATTTAGTCATTGCATGAATTAAAATAAAATATACCTAAATTTATTAAAACAACTGAATTATTATTTATTCACAAGAGGATATAAAATTAGCAAATATGTGCAAGACAATGTGAATATTTCAATAAACAATCAAACACATGGTATTCAAAAGCTAAAATACATACTCAAAACAAATACACAATTTTCTGAATTTGAACAAAACTTTATTTTTATCATTTTTATTATTTTACTTTATATTCACGCCCCCTTCAAAACACACACACCCTCTCTGTTTTTTTTTATTAGGAACCCTAGAGAAAGAAAAGGGAAGAGGTGAAGAAGAAGGGAAGAGGTGAAGAGGGGAAGGAAAGGAGAGAGGGCGAGGCGGCTGGAGGAGAAGCGGCCATGGCCGCGGTGCTAGCTGCGCGTAGCGGACCGGAGAAGCAAGCTCCTGCAGAGGCTTCGCAACGGCGCAGTGGTGATGGCTGTTAGCAGGAGGACGCGCAGCGGCCGCGAGGGGCTGGGCGCTGCAGTTCGGTGTGGCTACGGTGGGGATCTGCACGGTGGCTCACGGCTGACTGATCGGGGAGATACTGTTTGCTGTTGGGATGACGGTGGTGGCGGCTGGAGGTGCACAGAGGCGCGGCTGTAAGGATGGCTGAACGTGGTGGCAGATACGGTGGTCCTCACGGCGGGGAAAAGGAAGGTGACGGTGGCTGATCGGAGCTTTGCGGCGATGGACAGCGATGGATACGGCAGCGCACGGTGTTTTCTTATTTCTGTAAAATTTCACCTATTCACTCTCAACCTCACTTTGTTTCAATTATTCCCTATTGCTATGGTTCTGATCTACCCACGTCCCCTCTCTCTCTTTTTTTTCACATTGGATTGTAAATTGGACTCTGATTTATGTGGTAATTTTTCCTATACTCTATTCTTGATTGTAAACTAGACTCTGTATGGCTACATTCTGTTTTTCCTATGCTTTGATTGGACTTTGATTCATGCTAATACCTTGCTAAATTCTCTAATAATTTCCCACAATTGATTAATCTGATTATATGCACAAGATGAAATTTGCTTTTATCTAGCAGAATCAATCCTTTATCAATATACAATAAATAGAATAGAAGAGAAAGAAAGAAAGAAAAGAAAAGGAACCTGAAATAGAATCGATTATTCTCACTGTTTATGCTTCTTATACGACTCTATCCTTGCCCTTCTCTTTGATTCTTTACTCTTCTTTTCTTCTCCAATCCTCAGACTGTTAAGCCTCTATTCCTCTCCTCTGCCTTGTGCCTTTCTCTGTTACTGTCTCTCTGTTTGTCCTTTCTCTGAGTCAATAAGCGTCTGTTTCTTTTTGTAACTATGAATCCTCTTTTTTCTGACCCCTTCTTCAGTGTAGTTTGGTTCCTTTTATATCTAGCTGAGAGGTAACTACCTCATCCACAATATCAGAAAACCACTACCCATTTTTCCTCCTATTTCTCCTTATTTTGCTCCACTTTATCAGCACTTTATCCCTATCCCACTTTCTCTCGTGGACTTAGTAACTACCTAGTCAAAGTTATATTTTTTTTTCAGATTTATTACTATTTTTCTGATTTAAATTTGAAATTTAAAATCATTTTTGGACTTATTATTTTTTTAATTTTTATTCTTCTTATTTTCGGATATTTTTATTTTTTTTATTTTCTGAATTGAGATTTTTTTATTTATTTGATTTTTTTAGATTTTTCCTTTTTTAAATATCAAATTTTATTTTTTTGAATTTCTAGACTATTTATTTTTGAGTTTTAAAAACTATTTTCAGATTTTAAAAAAAATTGTTTTGAGCTTTTATTTATAAATCAAATTCAACTGAAATTGAAATTAAAACAAAGCTAATTTTAGCCCGGATAAAATTGGGTATTCACAACAACCAAGTATTCTTTTACAGTCAAGCCTCTCCAGGCTCTAAAACAATTACAGATAAGAGAAAGGCTTAAGCTCACAAACTATATCAGTTTTGAGACTTAAACAATTACAGATGTACAAAGATTACTGAGGTATGCTCAGGATAATACAATGTGTATACAAAGATGATAAACTCTATCAAAGTGTTGCAGCGAAAAACTTGCAGAGTTTTTGTTCTTTTTTTTTTTAAATTCTTCTCTCTCAGAGGTCTTCAAGGTTGGGGGTATTTATACCCAAATGATTGGCCCCTTGAAGAAAAACAATGCTTGTGAAAACCATGATAGCCGTTGTGAGACAGCCTGCTGCAGTACAAAATATTCTCTGACAAATTCTGATATTCCCTGACAATCCTGACATTCTCTGACACGTTACAAGGTTTGCTCCTGCCAAAAAGTGCTTTTTGTTGCTGTTGCAATTGCTGCGTAGCAGAGGACGAGTTGTGGCAGAGAACGTGCTTAAAATGCAATACAAGGTGCCAACTATTGTAGCAGAGAACGTGCGCAAAACAATCAGGTACAGATGGGTCTTCACAACTTCAGACAAGAGATGCCATGTCATCAAGGGACTTCAGACAACCTTGATGTATCAGACAGGTTGAACTTCTTCAGACAGCTTCTGCTTCTTCAGACAGTTTCAACACTTAGTCTTTTTTAATTAAGCTTTTGATGGCTCTTGCTGAAATCATAGATAAGAGATTGAGTTATATATGTATCTATGATAAATATTTTAAGTTAAATTTGTTAACCGTTAAAACTTGGGAATATTTCTTTCTTTAAAACATCATAAACTTCTTTATGATATTTTTGAGACTCAACACAGGCCTTGGGGACCCAGCTTAGGCTTAGTTCAGCTTATCACCCTCAGACTGATGGTCAGACCGAGAGAACCATTCAATCCTTAGAGGATTTACTTAGAGCTTGTGTGTTGGACCAAGGGGGAAGTTGGGATAGCTTTTTACCTTTGATAGAGTTTACCTATAACAATAGCTTTCACTCTAGCATAGGTATGGCACCTTATGAGGCATTGTATGGTAGGAGATGTAGAACCCCTTTGTGTAAGTGTGAGCCGGGTGAGAGTCTTGCATTAGGACCTGAGATAGTACAGCAGACCACGGATAAGGTTAGGATAATCCATGAGAGGATGAGGACAACCCAGAGTAGACAGAAGAGCTATGCTGATAAGAGAAGGAAAGAGTTAGAATTCAAAGAAGGGGACCATGTATTCCTGAAAGTCACTCCTTGGACTGGGGTTGGTAGGGCATTAAAGTCTAGAAAGCTTACACCTCGATTCATTGGTCCTTACCAAATTCTTAAAAGAGTCGGCAATGTTGCCTACCAAATTGCTTTACCTCCACACTTGTCCAATCTTCATAACGTTTTCCACGTTTCTCAACTCCGGAAATACGTTCACGATCCTTCGCATGTGATTGAGTCGGATCATCTTGAGGTTAAGGAAAACCTGACAGTGGAAACCATGCCGGTGAGAGTTGAGGATCGGAGGGTGAAACAACTTCGAGGTAAAGAGATTCCTTTAGTTAAGGTGATCTGGGGAGGACCTACACCCGAGAGTGCTACTTGGGAACTTGAAGAGAAAATGAAGGAGTCCTATCCAGAGTTATTCGCTTCAGGTAAAATTCGAGGACGAATTTTCTTTTAGGAGAGGAGAGTTGTAACATCCTAAATTTTATTAGGATAAATATTAATTAATTAAATAAATGAGAAGAGGAAATAATTAATCAAATAGGTGAACAAATAATAGGATTAATAGTATTATTAGTTTTAACCCATAATGATAGTTTAAAATTTAAAAGAAGATAAGGGGTTGAGGATGGGCCCAAGCCCAATTAGGCTTTTTGGTAAGGAGGGGTTAATAGATCACCCTAATCCTTATTCGTATTATCGTCAGAGAGCGAAGAGCCAAGGAGGGGAGAAACCACATCTCAAGAGGAAGTCGCTACCGAGTAACCAAGCACCAAGAACTGTTGTAGTTGATCTTCACTCCCAGGTAACGGGGGGAGTAGGGTGTTCCTCATATGTGCATGTAGGGTGTGTTGGTAGTGGTGGGCAACCATAAGACCCATCTAAGGATTTAAAGTTGATTGATTTTCTGTTGATGTTGATTATTGATGATGAGTACTGTGAATTGATGATTGTTGTGCAATCTTGGATGAATCTTGAATTGATTGAATGTGATAATATGAATAGAGAAGAGAGAGTTGAGAGGGATTTGATGAATTGGGGTTTTAATGTGGAAAACCTTGAAAACGTGTTAAAGAATGATATTCTGGTTGAAATTGATGAGTAAAAACGTGTATAAATGTTGTTTTGATGAAAAGAATGATTAAAGGATGAATTGAGATGATTAGAAGTGGTTGAGATCGCAAGAATTGCGATCTGGGTCGCGTGTAATCGATTACCAGGGGTGGTAATCGATTACCAGAGTGTTCTGGGCAGCGTTGAGTGAGTTTGGGTTGCTGGTAATCGATTACAAGGGGTCTGTAATCGATTACCAGAGAGTTGAGTTGCTGGTAATCGATTACAGAGGTGTGGTAATCGATTACCAGAATTTGACAGCTTTCTCACCTGAGAAAGAATGCATCTGTTAAGGGTGCAAATGAACTCGGAATACTATCATATAATATATCAAACTGAAGCCCCGGATCTTAACTTTTTAATAGAAGTGGAATGACTTTAATTAGACAACTAGAACTCTAGATATTTTCAAATTAGTGAACCAAGATCATTAAGCTTAAGGCTTGAAGACTCCAAAATTGAGTAACGGTCTCTGGTAATTGATTACAGCTGTGTGGTAATCGATTACCAGGTTATATTGTGTATGAGAATGTTGTTTATATGATGATTGATGATGTTGTTGATTAATGTTGTGATGTTAACATATGATGTTGTTGATTAATGTTGTTGATGATGATACATGATGTTGTTGATCAATGTTGTTGATGATGATAGATGATGTTGTTGAATAATGTTGTTGATTACGATATATGATGTTGTTGATTAAAATTGTGGTACTCAAATGCATGAGCCTAGATAGAGGCGTTTGTATTTGGGGAGTTGTTGTACTCGGGATACATGAGCCTAGAGAGAGACGAATATAATTCGGGGAGTTGTTGTACTCGGTTACATGAGCCTAGAGAGAGGCGAGTGTACTCGAGGAGTTGTTGTACTCGGGATACATGAGCCTAGAGAGAGGCGAGTGTACTCGGGGAGTTGATGTACTCGGTTACATGAGCCTAGAGAGAGGCGAGTGTAATCCGGGGAGTTGTTGTACTCGGTTACATGAGCCTAGAGAGAGGCGAGTGTAATTCGGGGAGTTGTTGTACTCGGTTACATGAGCCTAGAGAGAGGCGAGTGTACTCGGGGAGTTGATGTACTCGGTTACATGAGCCTAGAGAGAGGCGAGTGTAATTCGGGGAGTTGCTAATGATGAATAAATACATGTTGCATATAATTGTGTGAATTATGTTGTTGTACTCGATTGCATGAGCCTAGAGAGAGGCGAGTGTAATTCGGGGAGTTTCTAATGATGAATAAATACTTGTTGCATATAATTGTGTGAATTATGTTGTTGTACTCGATTGCATGAGCCTAGAGAGAGGCGAGTGTAGTTCGAGAAGTTGTTAACGTTGAATAAATATATGACGCTTATGAAGAGATTGTGAATTGATGTTGGAATGTTTTGAGTTGATTGATGAATGATTTTGTGTATAGACGAATATGATGTTTTGCTATGTGTGTTGAGGATAGGGTAACCTCCTATGTGTATGTATGAGTTAGAGCTCTTTCCTCACCGTTACTGTTGTTGTTTCAGGTGATGATGATGGCACATTTGGTGTCGAGTTTTGATTAACAGGAGTGTTGCTCTGGTACATGTGACATCAGGGCATATTCATGGGGTGTTTTCTTTATGTTTTGTTTAGGAGATTTTTATAAACCGTTTTGGATGCCTTGCACGACAAGTAGGATGTTTAGTATTAGTATTTTTATTTCTTGAAGTTTCCGCTGCATGAGTATTGATTACGTTTGAATTTTATTTCCTTTTAATTAAGTTGTTTTAAAACTATTGAGGTTTTAATAAGGAGTTTTGTGAACCTTTTTACCCACTATCATCTTATTATTTTCGAAAGTCTTCCGCTACGTTATTTTATATGAGTTGGGGTAGAAGGGTGTCACAAAAAACATATTTAAGCCTTTATTTAATATTTTGTATTGTTTCACTCATGTGTTTTTTTTTACATTAGTTTTATCATATTTTTTAGGGTAAAATATGTTTTTTGTCCCTATAGTTTCGGTCAATTTTGTTGACTAAAATTAGAGGGAAAAAAATATTATATATATATATATGTTTTGTTTTACAATCATTATTTATGCATTATGTAATCAATATTGTAGATATTTATGACACATATTTTATATATGTTATTATTTTATTTTTTATAGAATTTATACTACAACTAGTCCTAATTATAAGACTTTCACCAAAACACACATTCTAAGATTTTAGTTTTTGTTGTTTCAGTTTTTTTTTTAAAAATTTTAGATGAAAGTTTTACAACTAAAAATAAAAAACTTCTTTTTGTGGTTTTGAAAATAAA
Source organism: Sesbania bispinosa (assembly GCA_026901365.1). Lineage (NCBI taxonomy): Eukaryota > Viridiplantae > Streptophyta > Magnoliopsida > Fabales > Fabaceae > Sesbania > Sesbania bispinosa. The sequence continues at coordinate 911,634 of QLOH01000355.1, read as the reverse complement.
CATTTTTAAAACCACAAAAAAGAGATTTTCAGATTTTGATTGAGTTGTAAAAACTTGATTTAAAGTCAAACTCTAGTTTTGAGAATGTTTTTTAACTTAAACCTTGAAACTACAAATGTTGAAAGTTTAATAATTATGAAGGATAAAAATGAAAAAAAAAAAATAAATATTTCTTAAAAATTGTAAAATGTCTTATATTAAGTATTCGTGTATAGGATGAATAATTGTGTTAGACTTTTCATGTTTCATCACTTCACATGATAACGTCACATGAAAATTTTGTGTATATGACATTAGATTTGTGATAATCTATCAAAATTTATGAATGTCTAATTGTCTATATACAACAGATACATTTTAAGGATATATGCTTTATAACATCGTAGCTTATCACAGTAATATCAACGCCAAAAACATTATTTGAATTTTGCCTTATATGCACGAAAATTGCTTGGTTTGTGTGCCCGAAGATCGATTAAGTTGTAACTTAAAGATTGATTGGTTTGTGCGTATGGTTTGCATTAACATTTAGCAATCTTAATTACTCCCTCCGGACTCATTTATAAGTAAAAATAACTATATTTTTACTTATTAAAAAAAGTTAGTTAAACTCATTTAATTTTCTTGATTTCATCTAAAAAGTAATTGTATTTCCTAAATTACTCTACATTTAATTTTATTAAAACTTGTTTCAAGTGGACATATTCTTTTTTATTGGCACATGTTACATTAAATAGAGTGGTTGGAAAATAAAATATGAATTAAATAAAGGGCAATTTGGGATGATATCATTTAATAGGTTGAAATTAGTTAACTTTTGCTTATATTTTAGTCCACCTTAGGAGAGTGTTTTTTTTTGCTTATAATTGAGTCCAGAGAGAGTAGTTGTTATCTTTTATAAGAAAACTTACTAATATTTGAATTATAAGGTAAAAATAAATCTAATAATATGATCAAAAGTTTACATAAAAACAAATCAATATTTAAATTACCAAATGAATGATACTAAAACAAAATAAGAATATTAACCAACGGGGGTTGGTTCAAGTGGTACATGCTTGTTTCCCCTTAAGCAAGGTCTCGGGTTCGAGTCTTGTGGAGGGAAAAAATCCCCGCTGGAAGAGCTAGCCCCACCATGATATGGATGTTCCCGGCTCGAACAGGATTGCCTCCGTGGAGGATACCTGTGGTTAAACAAAAAAAAAATAAGAATATTAAATTTGTATTGATTATATTTACTTGAAAATTTATTACACAGAAATAAATATTCCACATAAAACTTATTAATATCTAAATTTAAATTTAAAGTACACTTTAATTGAAATTTTAGTATAAATTTGTGTTGATTGTAAATATTTTACTCATGTTTTATTTTTAATTGTTAAAATATTAAAAAAATAATTTATGAAATTCTATTTAATTCCTCACATCAATAAAGATTTTGAAATTACAATACAAAGTTTGAATGTTCAATAATTATGAAGGATAAATATCGAAAAAAAGAAATGTATGCTTTTTAATATTTGTAAAAGGTCCTATATTAAGTTCCGTGATTTTTTTTTAAAATGATCATATAAATAGAACATGAGATAGTACTCCCCTTGGTTCTATTTATAAGACAATGTTTATAAAGTTTTGATAGTTTCATTTATTAACACACAAATTTAGGAACATTTATTTTTTTTCTCCATATTTATCCTTGTTGATCAGTGAAGGTTTTAAATTGTCACAATTACATGGAAATGAAGTTTAATATTATATTAAATAGGGATAAATTTGGAATATTGTAGAGTATTTTTTTTAAAAAAATTAATGTAATAATTACTTATAATATATTTTCTTAGTATGTGTTATTTAGTCCTAATTATAAGAGTCTTTTAACCACTTCACACAGGTTAAGGAAGTTAGTTTATTTGTCTAATTGATCACCCTTCAATTTATTGAGACTCATTATCTTTTTTCTTCCATTTAGTTGTCTCATTTTCTCTCCACTAGTTAATTACTCACCTATCTCTACTAATGACGATATTTTTGTCAAGAAATAATTAATACAGTAGATAATTTGAAAATGTTCTTATAAAAAAAATCAAGACCAATTATCCAAAAAGTTCTTATAATTAGGATAAGAGGAATAAATAGGATTGGAAGAAGTATTTTTTATTATCCCCTGTCAAAATCAAATTCGCGTGTAAGACACATGTCAAATGCACTAGAGATCATGTAAAAGAATTGACCTGCCATGTGTTTGAAAACCTCTTCTTCACTTGGCATAAGAACAACAATTAAACTATGATAAAACCAAGTGAATAAAGAATAGCAATTAAAATAACAGAAAAGTAAAATGACATAGAAATTTGTAAAAATGCAATGAATACTTTTTATTGCTTATATTTAAGACCGGAGGGAGTATAATACTTTTTGATACAAATGCAATGAATACCGTGATTTTTAATAAAAATCTTTTATATATGGATTCCTTAACCATTATTCTGAAGGCACAAGTTAACAAAACTTTTTTTGTCTTTAAATTTTTTTCATTTCTTTTCTCTTCTCGTGCGTTTATTACTTGAGTTTATGTTGTGCCATGTTAACTAATACAAGTAATTATCAAAAACTAATTGTATTAAAGAAAATGACAACGAGTGATTTAAGAACATTGATTAAGAATCTAAAATTAAAAAGTTTTAAAGAGATTGTGTAACATTTATCATTTTAAATGTAATTAATATCATCGTTAACGCGAGACTCTGGTATAAATTGTTGGTAAATTTATCATTATTATTAACTCATTTAACTAAGTTGATTAATTTTGGTGCATTAGTGCTATGAATGGTAAATAAGGCACGCAATACAACTAGATACCAATTCCATTAGTTCTATGTTTTAGAAATCCAAGATTAATTAAATTTTTCAATTATACTTCTATTCAGACACATTTAAAAATTTCTCAATATTATTTTAAATAACAAGTGTTTTGGAATAGATGTAATAATTTATATTAATTGATAAATGGATTTTTTTAACATGTGCAACCTTTGCACATGATAAGAAAATAAAAGTGGAAAAACTTTATTGAAAATTACAACTATCACAACAATCAATGCATCGATCGGTAATGTTAAAAGTCGTAGTTTCCAATAAAATTTTTCCACTTTTGTTTTCTTATCCTGTGCAAGGTTGCACATGTTAGAAAAATCGTTGATAAATTTATCATAATTTATACTACTAGTTTTTATTTGATTTTTTTTCTAAAAAAAGTTCAGAAATTCAAGGTGGATCTTCTTCAATCCAACAAGTTGCAATAGCATCAACCACTTCCTTTGGTGTTCTAGGAATATGAGAAAGAAAAAAAAACACAAAGTTTTTGAGTTATTAATTTGCATTTAGAAATAACATCAAGTGAGTATATATAGTTTGGCTGCACAGTCTTCCATAGAGAAGTCACTTTCATATAGTGGTTTCAGAACACAATAGAGAAAGGGAGATCTTAAACAAGTTGTAATTCTCACTGCAAGAACCTCAACGTAGTCCACATCAATATGAGGGAAACAAATATACTTAGTTTCTCAGCAAGTAATTTTCCTTCTTCATTTTGAAACACTAACCCTAAACCAATCCCTTGTCCATTTAGCACGGCTGCATCAACATTTAACTTTTATTTGGTGGTTGGAAATTCCATATCTTTTTAGATTTCACTACATAACCCTGGGTAGAGAAGAGCTTGACTTTATTTTGGTGGTGGAGAATTACATATCTTTTCAGACTTTACTACATGACCCTTTGCATAGGACATGAAGGAGTTCGCCTTTGACAATGTTTATGTCACTATCTACTTTATTATTTTCTAAGACAAAGATATTTTGTTTCATCCACACTGCATATAAAATAGTGAACACTATTTTCTTAATAAATTGTCCATTATGAATTAAGAAATTTAGTTAGTTATTTAATAATAATAAATTTATCAATAATTTATACTATTTTTCTTGAACTATTAAATTTCACTTAATGTCCGTGTGAGTTTTTTTTAGGCTTCTACTTTTAAACCATACTAAATCTATATATACAACACGACAAGAGCACTTTAATCACTGTTACAACTACTAGCCTTATTTACATTAATGGGATGGGTTATATTGTGTGCCATATTTACTCAAGAACAATAATATTTTAATCACTATTATAATTATTCTCAACTTCCTTGCATTGATAACATTAATTTAGGAGTTTTTTTTATGAGATTCTTTATTTTAGTTGACTTTACTCTTAGTTTACTTGTTATTCTTTATTTCACCTGACTTTTATTTTAATTTAATTGTTATTCTTATGTCGCGTGGAGTTAAACGGGGAGGTGTGTTCAAACACATGGTGAGTTAATTGTTTTATATGATCTATTTTTATATATCTTTTCACGTGAATTTGATTTTGATAGGGGATAGTAAGATTCTTGAGATGCTCTTTACTCTGAACTTAATTACAAAAACCTTTTAGACAATTGGTTCTGGTCCCTTTTTAGGAACATTTTTAAATTGTCTCTTGCATTAATTATTTTTTGACAAAATTACTCCAGAGATAGATGAATAATTAATTAGTGGAGAAAATTGATACGATATAGTAATTATATGAAAGAGAAAGATAATGAGTCTCACTAAATTCAAGGCTAATTATGGAGTGATGATATATATTCTTGATAAATTTATTGTGATCAACTAAATAAATTAATTTCATTAATACGTGTGAAGTGATTAAAAGGTTTTCATAACTAGGACCAGAAGGAGTATAAGACAGTAAAGACCAAATCACATATTAAGAAAATATGTTATAATTAATTAATACATTGGTTTTTTTTTTAAAAAAATACTCTACAACATTCCAAACTTACTCATATTTAAAATTAAAATTCATTTTCATGGTATTTGAAAAAAATATTAAATGCTCATAAATTTGTACATTTGTACATATCTTATAAATGGGACCCTCAAAACATTTCAAACCTTGTCTTATAAATATATTATAAATAGGGCTAAAGAGAGAACTATCTCTGGTTCTATTTATATGATCTCTTTTTAAAAAATTTCATAGACTTTAATATAAGACCCCTTTACAAATTTTAAGAAGTATTTATTGTTTTTTTATAATTTTTATCCTTCATAATTATCGAACCCTTAACTTTTTTTAGATTCAAGGTATTAGTTGATGTAAGGAATTAAACAGAGTTTGATTAATTATTTTTTTTTTAAAAAAGTCATTCATTTTTATTAGTTAATTTTTTTATATTTTTATAACTAAAAACAACAAAACATAAGTGAAATAATTACAATTAACACAAATTTATACTAAAAAATTCAATTAAAATGTACTTTAAATTTAGATGTGAATCGTTTATTTTTGTGTAATAAATTTTAATGTAATTGTAATCAACACAAATTTCATATTCATTTTTATTTTAATATTATTCATTCAGTAATCTAAATATTAAAATTTTTTATGTAAGTTTTTTATCATATGTGATTTATTTTTACCCTATAATTTAAATACCAGTAAGTTTTCTTATAAAAGATTATAACTAATTACGATTGTTAAATGTTAACGTAAATTAGGCACACAAACCAAACAATCTGTAGGTTACAACTTTATTAATCTTGAGGCACACCAATCAAGTAATCTTCATACAAACCTGACATAATTTAAATAATCTTTTTGACGTTGATGATTGTAATTGGTTAAATTTTCCATCAACTTATGTTATAAAATATAGGGTTAAATATGTTTTTAGTCCCTGAAATTTAACCTGAATTTGGTTTCCGTCCCTAAACTTTAAAAACATTGGTTTGAGTCCATCATGTTCTAAAATCACGTCAAAATTAACGGTGTCAAGGGGTGGGACTAAAGTTACGTGATTCCAAAACATGTGGAACTAAAGTTGCGCGATTTCAGAACATAAAAGACTTTAACCAACTATTGTAAAGGTTATGAATTGAAACCAAATTAAAGTCACATTTCGGGCACCGAAAATATAACCCTAAAATATATATGTGGTATGTAAACATTCATAAATTTTGATAAATACCAATGTAATTTCATATACACTAAATTTTCATGTGTTATGTTACCCTGTGATGTGATGTGACGAAACATATAAGTCTGCAATTATCCATTACGCAAACATTAATAAAACTCTTGGGATGATAGCCTTGTCAAAACCAGCGTCACTATGTATAGGCACCAAGCACCAACTTTAAAGCACATAGTCAGAGTATCATTTCCCAATACTATAACCCATCTCCAAGGTCTGTTTCCTCTAGGTGTTTATTTGCATGGATAAAAAGCTCATTGCTGAAGATTAATTGGAAATATGGGATATTTATATTCTTACTTAACTTCCTTTCTTTTTGTTGGTTCTTAATATAACCAATGCACAGCCCCTTTTTCCTGAATTTATCACATTTGAGGACTCTATTTTTTATGTTAAACAATAATAATATATTTATTATTGTTAAAGTAAATTTCTCTCATTTAATATAATCAATGCACAGCCTCTTATTTTATCGTGCATTTTTTTCATTTTTGGGGACTACATTCTTGATTTTCACAATAACAACCTATTTACTATTGACAATACTTACGTTTCAACATTAATAAGATTCTCGAGATGGTAGCCTTGTCAAACCAGCGTCACTATATATAGGCAACAGGCACCAGCCTAAAAGCACATAGTCAAAGTATCATTTTCCAATATTATAACCCATTTTCTGACTTTGTCTCTGTGTTTGTTTGCAAGAACAAAACCCTCATTGCTAAATATTAATTAGAAACATGGGATATTCAAGTTATTACTTACTTCTTTTCTTCTTGTGGTTGTGTTGTTTAATGTAACCTATGAACAGACTCTTGTTCCTGCATTTTTTATATTTGGGGATTCTATTCTGGATGTAGGAAATAACAACAACATATTGACTGTTGTTAAAGCAACCTTTCCTCCTTATGGAAGAGACTTCAAAAATCAGAATCCCATTGGACGGTTTTGCAATGGAAAGCTTGCCATAGATTTCATATGTATTTTCCTTCCCCTCAGAAATACCCATATAGCTATATGTCTGCATCCTTTCCATAATACCCACATTATTTTTTATTTTTACTAACTAGGATTTGATCTTTGTTTCATTAATTCATTTATTCTTTGCAGCTGAATTCTGTGGATTTACCTCTTATCAACCAGCTTACCTCAACTTAGAGACCAAAGGAAAAAACCTCTTTAATGGTGCCAACTTTGCCTCATATTCTTCTGGTTACTCTGATTCTACAAGCAAACTATATGTAAATAATTTTAAATGTTGTATTATGTTTTTTCTTTACCTAACATTCTATGATTATATTGTTAAGTTCTGATTTGTTTTAGTTTTGGACGTAGGGTACAATTCCATTGAACGAGCTGTTGGAACACTACAAGGACTGTCAGAGTAAACTGTGAAGATAGCAGGACAATCAAATGCATTATTGATCATATCTCGTGCGGTATATATTGTTGGTACTGGTAGCAGTGATTTCATTCAGAACTACTACATACCGTTGATCAATTCTCGGACATTCTTGTGCGATGTTATTCCATTTTCATTCAGGTATGTTTTTCTCAACTTATATCTTGCCTCAGTAAACTATTAAGAAATGGATGTCATTGATTAGAAATTTCCAAAACTCAAAATAAAAAGAAAGATATTTTTGTCTCTACTAAAGAACTTTGCTGATTTTGATTTGCATCTCTAATCATGCCTATGGCAGGATCTATATGCACTGGGAGCAAGGAAGATTGGTGAGACAACATTACCTCCAATAGGTTGCGCGCCATCAACCATCACTATGTTTGGCTCTCATATCAACGATTGTGTGGCGAGCATAAACAATGATGCTATTAACTTCAATAAAAAGCTCAATGCTACGTCTCAAAGTTTGCGAACAGTGCTTCATGGCCTCAATTTTGTGGTCCTTGATATCTTTCAACCCATCTATGACATGATAACCGATCCTTCAAAATATGGTACAAAATTTAATTATACTCAGGTTAGCTAGCTATTTGCATGCCTTATAACCAGGATTGTTAATTTGTTTCATTATCGCAGGATTATTTGAAGCAAGGAAAGGTTGTTGTGTAACGAGCTTGCTAGAGACTGCTATATTGTGCAATCACAAATCCATAGGAACATGTGTTAATGCATCTCAATATATATCCTGGGATAGTCTTCATCCTACGGAGGCTACAAACGAGATTTTGACAGATTATGTGATTTCTGAAGGCATCTCCCTTCTATCCTAGACACTTGTCTAATCACATTTTGCTTTGGATTTCCTACACTTGTAGTTGTATAAAATTTAGCTTATATGAAAGACTAATATTTGTTCAATTGCAAATCTGAAGGTGAGCTTTTAAAGTTCCGTCTAACTGAACAAATACTATATTCATCTAAGCTTGATGTATAAGTATCTTTTGTGCTCAACAACTTATAAAGGTCTATATGCTGGTTCTTGGTGTGTAACAAGTGCCCCCTATTCGCAGAAGAATAGTTTATAGTGATATGCAGTATAAAAATTGAGAATATAGTATGTAATTGGGAAATGGTTTCAACCCATATATAGTAATTCAATATTTACATGTATATGTTAACCTTTATTTTTCAATCATGAAATATAGTTGAGTATGATATTAAAAATTAATTTATTTTTTCTATCTCTTCACATTTTAAGGCTTCTATTATGATAAAAATAAATTCTTAAATTTGTTTTTCAGAAGTCTATAATATTACAATCTTCTTGGTTAATTGACTAACTTTTCCACTATTTTCATTTTTTTTGTTTTGAATTTCTTTTAAAGATTACACAGTTGTTTATGGAAAGTAATTTGATTTGGATTTGTAATTGCTGATGTAGATCACTTATGTACACATTGTTTGGTGTTAAGCCAAGTAGGAATCAAGGAACTAGGTTTATGATAGCTTGTACCAATTAACCAAATAGAATTTGCAGGCAATAGATGTGAGATTTGTGTGAAATAGTTGAGACATATTTTTAACATAGGATTTGTACTCAAAACGCTTGGAAGAAGTATATGATGATCCTGTTCAGGTTACTTAATTATATGAAAATTGTTGATCTGCACTAAAATATAGTGATGATGAAACCTAATGGAAGAGTTCAGAATGAGCAATTGGCATGATTAATAAGTTAAGAGCCCTTTTATTAAAGCTGAACAGATACATTGAAAAGAAATAAAATAAACCAGATTGATTCTGTAACACTCGTTGATTCTCTTCCACCAACCCTGCTTTGGAGGCAAAACTGTTATAGTGGTTGATTTATGTTTGTGATATATTAACAAGAGATGGTTTGGCAAGTCCTCCTTATTCCAACAGGCTTTGAATAGGAGTCTTATTATTTGAAGACAAGTGTGGTTATGGAAACTCTCTTACCTTTGTGTTGGATATCATGTCTAGGGCAAAATAATTTGAAACCATGAATAATGGCAGCAGAAAAACATTGCCTGGATGCAATAACTGTGATTTTCCTTACAGAATTGAATCATTTTCATTTGTTTTGCTTTGCTTCAACTATATTGTTGAATCAAACAGCTTGCAATTAGTCAAAGAAATTTAACCTTCTAAAATGAAATAGTACTGTACTTGTATGCACATATATGAAATAGTAAAATTTTGGATGAAAAATAACAAACCAAATTTATCGTATGATGAAAATACCTTAGAAACTTAGTCAATTAGAAATCTGTCATTTGTGCATTCTGTTATATATAGGTTATCTGTATTATTAGATTTTGTCAATACAAATGTGCATTTGTTTATTAGCAAACTTGATCGTAGAATTTGAATTTGCATAATTTGATATGGTGGGATTATGGATTGGTTCCCTACATTTATCATACCTAAACAAATTTTATTATTAAAATTGTTTTGAACATTGATCCATCATGTTTTTATCCCAATTTTTACATATACCAAGCTGATCATAGTCTATAAGTGTGATTAGTTGTGTCACCCCAAACTAACCCAACCTAAACCTACGTTTATTCTTACCGAAAATCATGTTGATGCTTAATAGGCTATGGTTACTGCAGTATGTTCCATCTTGCATATATAGGGAAAGTTCATGACTGAGTAATCTTTGAACAACACTAAAAGTTCATTTTTCTTTTTTTGCGGTTGAGAGAAAGATCTGGTTTAAAGACAATGCATACAACAAATATAAAATAGGAGTTTATAACAGTATGAATAAGTCTCAAATGCAAAAACAAAGTAATTCAATCTATCTATCTATTATTATTATATATGGGGGAGTTTGTTTCAGGTTATAGAAACATATTCTTGGAAAAGTGAACTTGGGAATGCTACTTTCCCACGTTTGGTAGAAGTTTTAAAAATCATATTCTCAGGTAGAAGAATGCTAGGAACACACTATTTTGAACACTCTCCCTAACACACTCCATGTGATTGGTTAAAATTCACATGGGTCCCACCACTTGGGAGTGAGACCCACAAATTTGATGGGACCCATGTGAATTTTAACCAATCACATGGAGTGTGTTTGGGAGAGTGTTCAAAAGAGTGTGTTGCTAGCACTCCTCTTCCCGGGTATTATTGATTCGCAGGAAAGTTATTTATTCATGTTCTAGTTACATTTTATTCCCATGGTGAGGGGTGGGAATCTTACATTCCCATGGGAATGGAAGTTATTTTTAAAATAACTTACCACTCTCACCTCATTATACTATATTTTTTCTATTTTTAAATTTTTTCATTTTTAAAATAAACAAATTTTAAAAATATTATCGGGAATATTAAATATCAACCAAACATGTTTAGAAATTTTACCCGGGAATAACATTCCTGGTAATAGGATTCCCGGGAACATCATTCCCAGGAATATGATATAAACCTTGAAACAAACTCCCTGTAACATCCCAAAAATTAAGGATCTAGAATTAGAATTAAAATGCTTTTAATTTATTTAATGTAAGAAATTGATGAGATTAATAATTAGGTTAGTATAATTTTTATAATAATAGTAACTATTAATAAAATAGCATTAATGATAATCTCCAATTATTATTATTACTATTATCATTATTATTACTATTATTATTATTATTATTGTTATTAATATTATTAGAGTTATTAGTATTATTAGTATTATTAGTAGTATTATTAGTATAATTGTTAATATAATTATTATTATTATTAGAAGAGAGAATTAGGGTTAGGGAATAAGAGAAGAAAGGAAGAGAAGGAGGATATGAGAGAGGGGGGTGGCGGCTTTGGCTAGGAAGAGAGAGAAAGAAGAAGATGAAGGAAAGAGAGAGAGACCGAGAAAGAGAGGAGGTGGCCATGGTGGCCGCGACGGTGGGATCGCGACGGTGCGGTCGGACTGAGGGAGATGACGGCGACGAGGGGGCTGCGCACGGTGGTCTTCGCTTGGGGCTGTACGACGGCGACGCGCGGCCTGCGGCTTCGTGACGGAGACGGTGGCTGCTCGGACAGCCGTGCGGTGGCTCAGCTGCGGAGGTTTCGCGCAGGGAAGGAGGAAACGATGCTGCGCATGGCGGCGCGACCGTTAGTGGTGGTGGCTTCGACGGCGGCCGCGACGGAGAGGGGAGGAGGCCGTTGGATCCATGCCGCGAATCGCGGCGGTGGCGGAGGACAGTCGCTGGTTGGCGGCAAGGGACTCCAGTCCGGGAAAGGAGATGAAGATCGGAGCACCGGGCTCACGGCGGCACAAGGGGATGATGACGGTGGTCTCACGGAGGAGCTATACGTGTAGGTAGAGCAGCGGCGGAGCTCCGGCGGACTGAAATGACTGTGAGTGTGATTCTCACTTGTTTTGTTGATTGCTCCCTATGCATGTTCCCTATCCTTATTTCCCTTGCTATGATTATTGTTATATTCTAATTTGTGCAAATTCAAGGTTGATTGGTTGAATGAATTAAATGTGATTAAGTTAAGGAATTGAGAATTTGTGGATTTTCTTGTATTATGTGATTATTGAAGATTAAAAATAGGATTTATGTGTGTATTGCTTTGGATTGCTTGTTGGGATAATTAATTTTGATGTTGGGGATTACTATTAATTGGATTAAGCACAAACCCTAGGTTACTATGATTTGGGGGTTTTGGGTTTCCGTGTGAATTGGTTGCTATTGGGTGCATTTTGTGATAATTTTATGTGTTCCTTGAAGTTTTGGTGGTGCCGTGGTGGTGGCTGAGGAATGGAGAGATAAACTTGCTTTGGTTCACTGGATTGGATGTGAGTATAACTCACACACCCACTCTCATCCTTATTTGAATCTCTTGAATGAACCCTAATCCTTTATTCCCTTCCTTTAGTCATGCATGTCCATAAATGATTGTTGATGTTCTATGCTTGATTTTGAAATGAGATATGTGTTATTTGTGATTTCTATGCATTGCATTCAGGCCTTTGGCCCAGATAATTGGAAAATGAATTTGAGCTTCGGCTCCCAGTTTAAAGTGAATTTGAGCTTCGGCTCCCAGTAAAAATGGCTTCGGCCCCAGGTTTTGGCTTTGGCCCAGCTTTGGCTTCGGCCCCAGTACACCTTAATTAATCAAGATTGGACTTCGGTCCCCAGTTAAAACACGGGTTTCGGCCCCCAGTTAATTGGCGGTGTTATGCCCAAGGAAGACGTTCCTTGTAGTCTGAGCTCAGGTCTAGCCCCAGATAGTGATAAGACCCCGTCTGCCGGGTAATGCAGGTCATGCATGGCATATCTATTTACTAGATTTTCATGGAACATCATGTACAATTGAGTGAAGTTGTAATGTGATAATTAAAGTAGTTAAACATGATTTGTTGAATTATGTGCTGCATCTCATATGCTTGCCTCCCTACACTGCTTGCTGCATGGTTATGCTTGCTGGGACATTAGTCTCACCCCACGTTACGGGGATATATTCTAGTTATGCAGGTTAATCAGATCTTGTGTTGGAGGAAGATGGAGCTGTTGGAGTGGACTCACCCACTCCCGGTGGTCAAGAAGTTTAGTTGTTTATTTTTGTATTGATAGCTTAATGATGTAATTATATAAATATGTATTGGAGATTAGATTTGATGTATGATGTGGTAGTCGTTAGTTTGGCCATGGAGGCCCATTGTTACTGTATTGGATTAGTGATTCTGATATTACGAACTGCACTGGTATTTTTGCTGGTTTTCAGGTGATTCTGAAAATTTGGAAATGTCCAGTTTTCAGGGGAAACTCTGTCGGATTTTCGGTAGGAGTTTATGAACCTTAACACTCTAAAGTGTTGGTTCGTTCCCTTATTTTCAAAGTTAGAATTGACTTTGAGTAGTGTGATGTATGAAGTATGTGGTAGTCTAAGTAAGCGTTGGATTTGGATTGCTTAGGCATCGTTGTATTGTGTGTGCCGATATCGAAAATGGCGCGAATTAATTTCAGAAATTCGGGAATGGTGTTTCCAACGAACATTATTCTTGGATTTAGAAATTAGGACGTTACACTCCCCATATTAAAATTGAATCGCAAGTTCCCATTGTCATCTCATGCATGTCTATTTTGCCATCTCAGCTTTTGGCATGATGTGTCAAATTCCAAGCCACCACACTTTTGCTCTTTTTTTCAATCAAATCAGTTGCTAGTGATAAAAAAAGAGATTAATGCGCACTTTTGTGAGTGCCAATATCTTAAGAGTGAAGCCTCTACAATATATGCATATATATGGAATCAAATAAGTCAGCTACTAGGTGAATCAAATGAGTCACGACAGTGTCTGTCTTTCCGTTAGCATTATTATAAATACAGTTTTTCTAACATGTGTAATGTTGTACTATATGATAATAAATAAAAAGTGTAAAGATTTTATTGGAAAATGTAACATTTAATATATTATTAATGCATCAAACGTCGTGATAATTATATTTTCTAATAAAATTTTTTCACTTTTAATTTCTTAAATTGTTTATAAATATAAGTATGTAATATAACATTATCAACTCAGTATCATGGTTCTTTGAAAAAAAAATGCACAAAGGTAGATAATAACTTTGTAAAAGAAAGATTCTGAATGTGGAAAATGACTTTAGCGTTGCTCTCAATACAAGGTAGCTAGATGGTGTGAGAGGGATTGAAGTGACGCGACCAACACCATTAATGATATGCAAGCAATACAAACTTATTAGTAGTCACCAACACCATTAATAAAATGCATGTGCGCGCCTTAAGTCTCTTCCAGTTTTCTCTTTAAATTTCTTTTATTTTTCCTTTTATTTTCTCTTTCATTGTATCTACTAGTAGTACTAAACATTTATGAATTTTGTGTATGAATGGACGAGTTTTATAAATTTAAGTAAATTTAATATTTAGCATATTTAGATTTGTGTTTGGTGCACCTAAACTCATATTTAAAGATATAAATATTTTGGAATCAAATTGATTTTATCTTTGAATCTACGTTTGATTTGATCTAACATTAATTATAAATTGTAATTTTTTTGTGTTGAGTGAAGAAATGTATAATTTTTAATACAAAATTACTTTTAAGAAAAAAGTTTTTAAACATAAATCATATAAAACACTGTTATCAAAACTGGACCAGACCGGATTGGTCCGACCGGTTGAACCGGGAACCGGTCCACTGACCGGTTCGGTCAGGTGTTTGGATCAGATATGCTTGTGAACCGGAGCTGACGTCATCACTCGGTGGTTTAAACCGGCCAAACCGATTGTGAATCGGACTGAGCCAACCGTCTGACTGCTGAGCGTTCTGCATTTTCAAAAAGGCTTAAATACATTTTTTCTCCTTATACTTTTGTAAATGGGTGATTTTGGTCCCCTAATTTTCATTGCTCAATTTTGGTCCCTATACTTTTGTAAATGAGTGATTTTAGTCCCCCTAGTTTTAATTACTCAATTTTGGTCCCTCTTCTTTAAAAATTGAACAAATCTAATCCCACCGTTAACCTCCCATTAAATATTTAGCAGAGTTTGCTGACATGGCTCAATGTTCAAAGTGAAAAAGTAAATTATTGAAAAATCAACCCTACAATAGTGATGGAATTTGTTGGAGTTTAATACTACATTTTGTTGGAACTGGGTTAATTTGTTGGAGTTGGTGGAGTGCGAACTTTGAAGTTTGGATGGATTCCAAAATGACAATTTTGTCCAGCTACCATTTTTCTTTCCCAACCCTTTGCACACTCACTATAAAAGGGGTGTGTGATCGACGGGATGAATCTACTCTTTTAACTTATTAATATAATTGTTTATTGTAACTTAAAAAGTTATTACTACTATAACTCATTTCACCTTGCAATAATTTGTAGACTGTGGTAACACATGACACGTTCAAATTACTTTTTAAATAAAAAAGAATATTTAGTGAAGAATTTTACTAACTAAACACATTTTTAGAGAGTTTTAGAGAGGGGCGAATGAATATATTCTTAAGGATGAGTGAACATGCATAATTATGACTAATTGTGCTTTTATGTTAAGAGATCATGTTAGAGTTTGTTTTTTATGTATATGCAGGTCTGCCCCAAGCTTAAAGTTGGTAAATCCCTTACATAAGGCCCCTAAAAATAAAGGCCCCAAAAGTATTATTATTATTATTATTATTATTATTATTATTATTATTATTATTATTATTATTATTATTATTATTATTATTATATTTCTTTATTAATATTTTTAAAAATTTAAAAAATTATTAATTAGTTAATGAGTAATCTTAGAAGTAAATATTTTTCTCTTAAAATATAGATTTTTTTATTCTACAACTCTTTTTCTTAATTAATAACTATTTTATTTTTTTATTAGTTAGATTTGTTATCAAGTGAAAATGTAATATTAAAGAAAATTTATTACGTAAATTTAGTGAGTAATTTTACATCCTTAAAATCTTGAAAGATAAACTTTAAAAAATTATAAATTTTTAACAAATTACTTTAATTAATTTAATTATATTATTTATCCGATTAATTAATTTAATTATCATTAATTTCTTTATCAATTATAACTATATATTTTTAATTAACTTTTCTCTTAAATGATTTTTATTAATTTTGAATTTAAAAAATATTGTGCAATGCACATGATACTTACTATTTCAATGAGTTATCTTTACATCTTCAATAATTTTAAAAAGGCCTAATTAATATTAAAATCTACTTTAGGTATATATATACGTTTACGTTGGACTGACTATATATATATAATGTTATTAAAACCGGACCGGTCATTGACTCGACCAGTGTTCGAGGTCACTGAGCCATTGGTTCAACAAGTGGGACATTGGTTCAGGTCGATGGTCGACTCGGTCATAGTATTTAGTCAATGGGTTACTGATCGAAGCAATGAGTCACTGATTGAACCGATCAAACCAGTGGGCACAGATCCTTAGCAATGTAAAATCAATTACAAAAGTGTGCAGTTTTCCAAATCTATGGTTGTAAAGTGATGGTTGATTTTTTCAAGCTTTAATTTATATGTAAATAAATATTTTCAATAATAGAGATTGTGTCCACATTAAAATAAACGGGTGAGGATCTAGTCCCCAAACCAGTATATATAAAAACTTATGAATTTTATACTAAAAAAATAAGGTTTATGAAAAATCAAGACTCAAAAAATTAAAAATATACACTAGTATTTTTAAAATCACATAAATAATTGAACTGACAAAAGCATTAATACATAGTTTATCAATAATTTAATATATTTCTAAATTTATGTACAATGTTAAATAATAAATTAATATACATTCATAATTATAAAAATGTATTCATACTTAATAATATAATTTATAAATTCAAAGTTTCATGTTTCATGTTTCGTGAAAATTAAATAATTTATCCGATAGTTACAGAGGCAGAGTGGTTATCATTGCTTTTGAAAGTGATTGATTGAACATGGTAGATTTTTTTTTTTTGGTAACAAATTTCATAGAAGAATGTTTATACTTTATATAATAAATTAAATAAAGTGTATATAATGTGTAACATCCTAATTCCGTGAACCTAGAAATAATATTCATTGGATACATATTTTCACAGGTTGATGAAATTATTTCGCACCATTATCGATATCGTCTCACACAGTATAAACAACGCTTAGTCAATCCAACATTACTTAAGCTTACACATATACATAAACTGAGTCTACATACATAAAGGCCATCAGTGACTCAAACTAACAATATCATATATACATAATCATAACTAGGATAACACCATACATACGTGCTCTCAACAAAGTAGAAGAGGCCTAAAGGCTACACCTCTGCCGCTATATCTCACAAAATAATACAAGCTAATGTGATAGACATTTCAAACATAAACCATTAAATACATCAAAATGAAATATAACTCTCGAGCTCCAACGCTCTCACTAATCAGCTCGAGGGGGAAACATGTGCATCTAAATAATAGTCACAAAACATATGGTGATCGAGCCAAAGGTTGTGATGACTAATGGCAAGCGACCTATTGGAGGTATTGTTGTCACACCAAATTTCCTTGCTCCCAATGTAAATAATAGTCACAAAACATGTGGTGAGTCAGCTCACTTAACCCACAAACCCGCGGTGGGTCGAGCCGGTTTGGTATTTTTTTAGCTCACCAGAAAAGTGAGCCAACCCGGATCAGCTCATTTTTAGTCTAACCCGTGATGAGCCAACCCGGGTGAGCTGAGTTGGCTCACATTGATAGCTCTAATACTAGGTCACTAATTCAACCGGTTAAATCGAAAATATATTAATTAAAAAATATATATTTATGTTAAAGGGTTAAATATGTTTTTAGTCCCTGTAAATATACTGAAATTTGGTTTTGGTCCCTCATTTTTTTTTAAAATCTCGTGGTTTTAGTCCTCTTTGTGTAACTATACTCCGTTAAGTCATGTTTGCTGCTTCACTACGACTTTTCTGGGTAAAAATTTACAGGAAATTTCTTGCAATTTTTTCTCTAGAAAAGTCATATGTAGTAAACTTCCAAAAAACCACAAATTTTTTACATAAAAATACTGCTATAAATTTTTTTGCTTTGTTGTAGAAAAATTTTATACTAAATTTCCCGTAAATTTTAGAATCTGAATAAAATTTTCTTCGAATTTTGAAAGCTACAGGAAATTTGAAGCAAATTCCCTAGCAAAATCTACAAGAAATATTTTTATGTCATCACTTAATGGAATATAGCTAACAATAAGGACTAAAATCACGTGATTTGAAAAAAAAAATAGAGGACCAGAACCAATGAAAAAATAAATGAGGGACCAAAACCAAATTTCGCTATATTTGGAGGGACCAAAAGCACATTTAACCCTATGTTAAAATAGATAAACTTATATTAATTAATAATGTAAACATATAATTATTTTAATAATGTATATTATTAATTTAATGATCTATTTTATATTATGTAAAAGTATTTAAATATTTTTTATTGTATAAAATTAATTGATATTAATAAATGGCGTTGCTAAAGTTGAATGTGAACTCTATATATACATAAGAAAGCACTAATATTAACAAGACAAGCATTGGCGTAGCGGTTGTTTGGTTGGACCACTTCTCATAATTCCAACGTACACTGAGCAACACATATCAGTTCGCCTGAAAAAACACCAAAACCAAATCATTTGGCCTACACATCAACGTGAAGACTCAATACACAGAGCAACACACATAGAAGATTTAGCAAGTAGCAAAACTAATAAATCACGTGAAGACTAAACCAATTTGCTTGCACACACACGTGAAAACTTAGCAACAAAATGAAACGTAGACTTAGTAACACATATCAGTTTCCCTGGAAAAACACCAAAATCAAACAGTTTATTTGCACACCAATATGAAAACTCAACATACATATAAAGACTCAAAATACAAAGTAGCACATAGAAGATTCAGCAAATACTAAAACCAAATAGTGAAGACCCATCACATAGAGCAACACACAGATTCAACGTATGCCCACATTATGTCTTGTAAGAGCAACAAACTAAAGATTTGACAAACAACAAAATCAAATCAGTCACGTGAAGAGTGAAGACCATCACATAGAGCAACACAAAAATTCTAAAGCATGGCCACATTATGTCTTGTCAAGAGCAACACAGAAGAGGTTCAACAAACTCCAAAAACAAATCAGTCACGTGAAGACCATCACATAGAGCAGCACACGGATTCCAATGCATTCCCATATTACGTCTTATAAAGAGCAGTACACAGAAGATTCAGCAAACACCAAAACCAAATAAGTCACATGAAGACTCACACAGAGCATTACATGGATTCCAACACATGCCCACATTATATCTGGTCAGTAGTCTGGTTTCTATTATAAATAACATTATTAAATTTGAAAACATAAGAATGATAAACTGTCAAATTGAGTTGAGTACAAGTGAATTCCATCTCTAATTGAAAAATATGAAAAATAGAATCATATTCATGTTCCTTTATTATATTGAGTACAAGTGAATTTCATCTTTAATTGAAAAATATGAAAAGTAGAATCATATACCTACTAATTAATCTGTATTATTAATTTAATGATATATTTTATATTATTTATATATAAGTATTTAAATTTTTATTTTATTGTTTAAAATTAATATATTGATATCGGTAAATAATATTGCAAAAGAAGAATGTGAACTATACACATGAGCACTCACTAATGTTAACAAGAGAAACATTGGCGTAGTGGCTGCTTGGCTAGACCACTACCCACTCGAAGACTCAGCACAAACGGATTCCATACACCTGTGACTGCACACCCACGTGAAGACTAAGAGGTGGGGTACAGTATATTGAAGAAGGTACAGAGCAACACACAAAAGACTCAATACTCAGTAACACACAGATTCCAACTCAGCATAGATTTCAACAAGATAGAGGCTAGTAGAGGTGAGGTTAATGTAAACACACTGATTCCAACGCGACAAAGGTTGGTAGAGACGAGATCTTTTATGTTTCTTCCAAGTCATCTTCATGTTATGCATGTATATAATGTACACTAAACTCAATGTCTATAGTACTGTTATTTTAAAATCTACATTTCTTTTATTTAGAGATAAATATACATAATTTTATCTATTTTATTATAAACAAATCTCTCACGGACAATTTTTTTCTACTTGTGATTCTCTATAACAAATAACAGTTGATTCTAAATACGTTTTCTGGAGTTTCAAAGACAATAAAATATGTTTTTAAAACTTCATTTTATTTATATAAGTTTTAAAATCTATAATAAAATTTTCAAATTCATTCATTACCATTAAAAGATTTGTTTAGATTAAAATAAACAAAAGTGTAATACGTATTTATGTGTAAAGGAGGAGCAATATGGTTTTAAAATAAGAGAATGAAGAGTAATTTTAAACTTTTTTTTAGGGAAAAAGAGTTTAAGTATAAAATATCATATATTAGAGTTTTTTTTCCGTATATGCATGGCCTACCCAAATAAACATAGTTGGTAAAGTCATCGCTTGAGGCCCCCTAAAAATAAAGGACAAATTTTTTTTCGTAATTATGTTTTTAAAAATAAAAATTATTAATTATTTTATGAATAATATTAGAAATTAATATATTGCTCTTAAAATATATATTTTTATTGAACTACAACTCTTTTTGGTAGTTAGTGACTATTTTATCTTTAAATTAGTTGTTTTATAGAAAATTCTTTGAACAAATTTAGTAAGTAATTTTACATCCTTAAAATCTTGAAAGATAAACTTTAAAAGAAATTATAATAATTTTGAAAAGATACCTTAATTAATTTAAATAAATTATTTATCAGATTAATTAATTTAATTATCATTAATATTTTTCAATTATAGACATATTTTTTAAAATATATTTTCTCTTAAATGAAATTGAATTAAGTTTTAATTTAAAAAAATTGTGCAATGCACATGATACTTACTAGTTCAATGAGTTATCTTTACATCTCAACCAATTTAAAATATAATATTTAAATAAAACTTCAATAATATTGAAATCTCCTTTAAGTCTCCACCCCTGTATATACGAAGAACTTAGAGAATTTTTCATTTTATATTATTATAAATACTTTTTTGGTACATACTATTATATATACATGTTTGCTATATTTAATGTTATTATAACTGACCAGTGATTGACTTGGTTAGAGTAATGGGTCACTGAGTTACCGGTTCAACCAATGGGTTACTGGTTCAACCAGGGTTAACCAATTAAACTGGAAATATCTTAATTAAAAAATATATATTTATGCTAAAATAGATAAACTTATATTAATTAATAATATAAACATGTATATGTATTTTTAACAATGTTCATTATTAATTTAATAATAAATTTTATATTATATAAAATTATTTAAATGTTTATTTTATTGTGTAAAATTAATTGATTTAAATAAATGATATTGCTAAGAACGAATACCAACTCTATACATAAGCTTGCTGATATTAACAAGAGAAGTACTGGTGTAGTGGTTGTTTGGCTAGACCACTTCTGATGATGCTTGGAGATGTTGTTTACGCATCCAGAATTCTACCCACAATCCCACATGCAGACTTATCCCTCAGCAGCACACATCCTGCACACCTCCAAATTCCAACGCGGAATCAGCAACACACATTTCAATGGACTCAGCAGTACGCATTTCAATGCACACTCACCTCACCTGAATTCTGCAGCAACATAGACATGCATTGGTTAATTGCACACAACCAATTTAGAAAAGACTGAAGGAAGTTATGATAAAGGTTGGTAGGTGGCTGTTGAATGAGTAAATAACACAGTTTAACAAGTATTAACTTGGGTTAATTATACACAGCTAATCTGAAAACACTGAAGGAGGTTGTGGCAGAGGTTAGTAGATGCTTGATGCATGAGTAAATAAAACACTATGGCAACTTTTAAATGTTTATCAATCTCATCCCATTAATGTAACAAGGTGTTATTATATTTCTTTGGATTCTCCTAAAATTATTCCATTCATGCTACACATGTTGCATGGATTTGGTATTGTTGACGCCTGAAGATAATATGTGTCAATTGTTCAAGACGTTACTTACCAAACTCAACATCTTTATTACTGTTATAACTAGCTAACAGTCTTCACTTAGTCAAAATAATCGATTCATTTCTTTTTCTTTAGGTTAAATTAATATTATGTTTAGATTTGGACATTTCTTTAAGCATAACATTTTTTATTCAAATTCTTCATTAATGTAGTTTTGGCTTTCATACTGTGTTGTTAGGTACCTGTTCGTGGCAGAGGTTTGTAAGTACTTGTTGCATGAGTAAATAAGACACTTTACCAACTTTTATGTGGTTACCAATCTCATCCCATTAATGTAATAAAATGTTATGTTTATTTGAACTCTCCCCCTAAAATTACTCTTTTTTTTCTTTAGTGGAGTGATCTTTATGCTACCCATGTTGTATGGATTTGGTATTGTTGGCACATGTGTCAATAGTGGGTGTAACTTACGTGTGTAAATTGACCCTCCTCTTATCTAAAGTAATCTAAAGTAATCGCATTGCCTAATTTACCCTACATTCAATTTTATTGAAATTTGTTTCAAGTAATATACTTTCTTTCTGTTGTTATGATTCATTAGATAAAGTGAAAGAAGTTATAAAATCCTCATATCCGTAGCCTTGTCAAACCAAAGAAACTCGAAAAATTGGGGTATTCAAGTTCATTCTCGACTTACTTCCCTTTTTCTTCTTAGCTTCTTGCTGATGGACAGCCTCTGCCACTACATTGTTCATATTTGGAGACTCTACAACCTATTGCTATTAGAAAAGCAAACTTCTCTCCTTGTGCAAGAGACTTTGTTTTGTTAAAAAAAAAGGTTTCCATTGCAAAATCTTCCGGTAGGATTGTTACTTTTCTTTCCACAGACTTCATTTACATAGACTCCATTGCTACTTTTCTTTCCCCTCAAAGACCCCCCCATTTAGCTGCATGTCTAAAGAATAACCTCTTGAATGGTTCCAAGTCTGCCTCAGATTGTTCTGCTTACTCTGATTGTATAGGCAAATTATATGTAAATACATTTAAATAACTAAAACCCTGTGTTTTTTCTTTACTTAACATTATGTGATACTAGTGAATGCTGTTTTTTTTTGTTTATGGGTGTAGGGTATAATTTCAATCAATCCACTGTTGACAAAGGCAGGTCAATAAAATGAATTATAAATGATATTATACCCTGTTGGTGTTGGGACCAGTTATTATATTCATAGTTCCTGCATAAATCATCTGCTTAACCAGGTTTATACCACAGACATTTTGATTTGCACTCCTAACCATGCCTGTCATAGAATTTATATGCACTGGGAGCAAGGAGGACTGGTGTGACATTACCTCCAAATTAGACATCACTATCTTTGGCTCTAATAGCAAAAATGTGTGACAAGGCTAAATAATGATGCTATTATCTTCAATAAGAAGCCCAACACCACATGTCAAAATTTGGGGTATTCAACTTCATTCTTGACTTACTTCCCTTCTTGATGCTATTAACTTCAATAATCCAACACTAAATGTCAAAATCTAATTATGTTTGTCTAATTGTATAACTTATCAGTCAGAATTGTTAATTTGTTTTAGTGTCACAGGATTTAAAGGGTTGTCATGGAAAAGGCAGACTTCAATGCTATACATTCCCTAAGAGACTACAAGTGCAAACAAGGTTTTGGCTTATAATATGCTATTTGCGGGCATCTCCCTTCTATTCTAATAAAACACTTCTTCACTCATACTATGTTTTGGATCTCCTCCATTCTATTCTAATAAAATACTTCTCCACTCATACTATGCTTTGGATCTCCTAGATTCGCGATTACCATTGTTGCATGAACTTGCTTGTGTTGACTCATGAACTTGCTTATGTTGACTAAAGAAGCCAATGTATGTTGAATTGCAAAACTTAATGAGTGTTTCTATATAATAGTTGTATGATTAAAACTAAACAAAAATAGATAGATAATAGATATATAGCTACCGGATCAACCGGTTGACAGGACAGGTGCAAATCCCCTGCAGTTGAAAAAAAACTGTAGAAAGTCCAGTTTGATCTATCACCCTTAATGTTTAGTTTTATAAATATTTTATTTTATTAAAACTAAATTTTAATGCACAAGATTTTATCCCGTTAAAATCTTAACGGGAGAGGATCCTCACCCCAGGTGCACTCACTCTGCTCTGCTGTTAACCCCAAATTGTAGTGTTAGGGTTTATTTCACAAACTCTAAACTCCAATTCTGTCTCGTAAAATGAGGAAGAGGGGAATAGGGATGGCAATGAGTATCCTCACCCCGTACCCCGCGCCGTACCCGTGTGGGCAGTAACTTTTTTGCCCGTCCTCGTACCCGCGGGGCACCTATATGCCCGTACCCGCGCCCGTTACCCGCACTTTTATTAAGTAAAAAATTAACAACTTACTTAAAATATATTAATTTAAGAAAACTATGTCTCAATTGAAAAAGTTACAATATTACAATATACTTTCACGTCACATTATTTTATAAACTTGAACATCATGTTCTATAATTCTTCAAGATCTGTAAAAAATGATTATTAAAACTAATTAGTCATACATTGTAAAGTAAAACACAAATAGATAGTTATAAAAATATTTTTTTAATTTGTAATATATTATATATATATCAATTTTAATAATATGTATAAATATATTAGATATTTTAATAAAATTAATATATCCCTATATATAATTATATATGATATTTTTTATTAAATAATTATATATATGAGTGCGGGTATAGGGCGGGCTGGGCATTAAAGTGCCCATACTCGCGCCCGTCCCCATGAAAAATGCGGTTTTTTGCCCGTACCCGCGCCCATACCCCGCTTTGCGGGTTTTTACCCTGCCCATTGCGGGTAATTTCTGCGGATACCCGTAGGGCCTGAGCTCAATTGCCATCCCTAGAGGGGAAGGATGAGAGAGCCCCACTCGGTGGCGGCACGCGGCGATGAGGGAAACATGCCACGCGAACGGCGGAGACCGCTTGCAACGGCGACAGGTACAGGATAGACGCGCGGCTGGACATGGTGGTGGAAGTTGGAGGACTCGCGGCGATGGGGATTACCCCTTCTTCCCAGGTTCTGTCTCTCTCTCTCTCTCAAATTTTGTGGATAATATAGGTTGTTCGAATTGTCCCTCTCTTTCTAATCGAAGGCATGAGTGAAATAGCTATATACATATATGCACGAATGCTCTCTCTTTTGTATTCAGTGGATTTTTAAGGGATTTGTGATTCTGGTGATTTTTCTGTATCGTTGTTTAATTCGATGATATAAAAGGAATAAAATGAATTGAACACTGTGGGTTTGCGACACAACTATCTTGGTTAGGAATAAACGGTATTGACAGATCTTAGGAAGTCGTTTTTTTCTTTCAGAACTGACCTTTGATCAGAGGTTAAGCTTGAGAATTTTTCTCGGTTTGGGTTTGTATTGGTGATTTGCAATTGATATGATTTTCTTCACATAGGTTTTTATTTACTGTTACGTCAATGTTCTTTTATTTGATTAGCAAGTTGGCCTTTTGAATACTTTAATAAATGGGAAATGGGAAATCATGTTATTTATTTTTTTCGGTGTATAAGGAAAGTGATGAGGTTTGAACCTAGAACCTCATGTTAAACTACCCAAACCCCCAACCACTAATCATGTTCTTTTATTTGATTAGCAAGTTAGCCTTTTGAATACTTTAATAAATGGGAAATAGGTAGTAACATGATTTTCTTTGTTATACAATTCTTATGGACTTCAAAATGGAGGCGGTCCGAACATGAAACACAATTTTTAAAATAAAATATTACTATAGGAAGTTCAACAATATTTTTTTAATTATATATTTGTAACAAAATGGTGCCTGGAAATATATTATTTATACATTATGAACTCTTCTGGAGTTTTAACGGGAGGGATGTATTTCAAAAAAAAATTGGAGTTGTAATGACATAAAAGAAAAAAATATATTTATAAGGATTAAAAACAAAACTCAGTCCATTTACAGGGACTAAAAACATATGTTACCTTTCATTTTACTATGAAATATTACAGTTTCTTATGCTTTTAAAAGAGTATTGTTGTGAATATTAAGAAATTTATATATAAAAAGATATGGGTAAAGCAAGCACAATTTTGGATATTAAAAAATAAGGAAGTGTGATAGTTCAATGCTATCATAAAAATATTATGTTGAGAAATTTCTTAAGAGAAAGGTTAAATAGTTGAGTATCCCATATGATATTAACATTAAAAAAATAGGTATTTTATTGTCCAATTTGAGTAACTCCAAATTATGTATGTTTGATGCATTTATTGAAAAAAAAGTTGTTTTTTTGTGTCGATAAAACTCAAGAATACCGTGAATAATGACATTGTATATAGTGGATTTGTCACTCTATTTGGATGATACATTGATGATTATTTGATTTGATTTAGATGAGAATAAATGAACAAATGAATTAATCTTTACCCTCAATGGATGAGCTCTCGCTTGATAGTCCTACCTGTATATTCTCATCCATGGTGAAAGCCAAGTTTAGTCTCAATTTGGTAAAATGTGAGAATGACAAGTTAAGAAATCTCTTAATTTATATCCATTTATGGAAGCAAACCTGTGCCCCTCCATATCTATATGTCGTGAATACTATGTGGCAACAAGAGTAAATACTATTTATAATTGAAAATTGAGACGTATACGTTATTAATTTTATAGAGTAGCTACTAAATGATGGGTTATATCCCTAATTAGTGCAAGGTCGAAAATAAATTTGATTGTTTTTTTTCCCAAAGCAAAAGATACTCAGTAAAACATCAAGAGAAATGAGACTTTAGTCAATTTGATAATAATGCAACCTTGGCGATTAGAGATCAAAGAAGAAGTTCATATGGGAATTATTATTATTATTATTATTATTATTATTATTATTATTATTATTATTATTATTATTATTATTATTATTATTATTATTATTATTATCTATTCAATATTTTAAATATTTATGACATATTTTTTGCTTATGTCTTTACATTATTCTTTTATAGTAATTTATTTTAGGCTTAAATATGTTTTTAGTCCGTTAAAAATTAGCGAATTTTGTGTTTAGTCCCTATAAAATTTTCACTTAAGTTAGGGGCTAAACACAAAATTCGCTAATTTTTTAGGGACTAAAAACATATTTAAGCCTTTATTTAATATTTTGTATTGTTTCACTCATGTTTTTTTTACATTAGTTTTATCATATTTTTAGGGTAAAATATGTTTTTCGTCCCTGTAGTTTCGGTCAATTTTGTTGACTAAAATTAGAGGGAAAAAATATTATATATATATATATGTTTTGTTTACAATCATGCTAATCATATATATATATATAAAATCTTTTTAGGTATTTGAACGAGTATATTTTGTGTATTATTTATGCATTATGTAATCAATATTATACATATTTTTGACACATATTTTATATATGTTATTATTTTATTTTTATAGAATTTATACTACATCTAGTCCTAATTATAAGACTTTCACCAAAACACACATTCTAAGATTTTAGTTTTTGTTGTTTCAGTTTTTTGTTTTTTAAAAATTTTAGATGAAAGTTTTACAACTAAAAATAAAAAACTTCTTTTTGTGGTTTTGAAAATAAACATTTTTAAAACCACAAAAAAGAGATTTTCAGATTTTGATTGAGTTGTAAAAACTTGATTTAAAGTCAACTCTAGTTTTGAGAATTTTTTTAACTTAAACCTTGAAACTACAAATGTTGAAAGTTTAATAATTATGAAGGATAAAAATGAAAAAAAAAACAATAAATATTTCTTAAAAATTGTAAAATGTCTTATATTAAGTATTCGTGTATAGGATGAATAATTGTGTTAGACTTTTCATGTTTCATCACTTCACATGATAACGTGACATGAAAATTTTGTGTATATGACATTAGATTTGTGATAATCTATCAAAATTTATGAATGTCTAATTGTCTATATACAACAGATACATTTAAGGATATATGCTTTATAACATCGTAGCTTATCACAGTAATATCAACGCCAAAAACATTATTTGAATTTTGCCTGATATGCACGAAAATTGCTTGGTTTGTGTGCCCGAAGATCGATTAAGTTGTAACTTAAAGATTGAATGGTTTGTGCGTTTGGTTTGCATTAACATTTAACAATCTTAATTACTCCCTCCGGACTCATTTATAAGTAAAAATAACTATATTTTTAATTATTAAAAAAAAGTTAGTTAAACTCATTTAATTTCTTGATTTCATCTAAAAAGTAATTGTATTTCCTAAATTACTCTACATTTAATTTATTAAAACTTGTTTCAAGTGGACATATTCTTTTTTTATTGGCACATGTTACATTAAATAGAGTGGTTGGAAAATAAATATGAATTAAATAAAGGGCAATTTGGGATGATATCATTTAATAGGTTGAAATTAGTTAACTTTTGCTTATATTTTAGTCCACCTTAGGAGAGTGTTTTTTTTGCTTATAATTGAGTTCGGAGAAAGTAGTTGTTATCTTTTATAAGAAAACTTACTAATATTTGAATTATAAGGTAAAAATAAATCTAATAATATGATCAAAAGTTTACATAAAAACAAATCAATATTTAAATTACCAAATGAATGATACTAAAACAAAATAAGAATATTAACCAACGGGGGTTGGTTCAAGTGGTACATGTTTGTTTCCCCTTAAGCAAGGTCTCGGGTTCGAGTCTTGTGGATGGAAAAAATCCCCGCTGGAAGAGCTAGCCCCACCATGATGTGGATGTTCCCGGCTCAAACAGGATTGCCTCCCACGGAGGATACCTTTGGTTAAACCAAAAAAAAATAAGAATATTAAATTTGTATTGATTATATTTACTTGAAAATTTATTACACAGAAATAAATATTCCACATAAAACTTATTAATATCTAAATTTAAATTTAAAGTACACTTTAATTGAAATTTTAGTATAAATTTGTGTTGATTGTAAATATTTTACTCATGTTTTATTTTTAATTGTTAAAATATTAAAAAAATAATTTATGAAATTCTATTTAATTCCTCACATCAATTAAGATTTTGAAATTACAATACAAAGTTTGAATGTTCAATAATTATGAAAGATAAATATCGAAAAAAAGAAATGTATGCTTTTTAATATTTGTAAAAGGTCCTATATTAAGTTCCGTGAATTTTTTTTTAAAATGATCATATAAATAGAACATGAGATAGTACTCCCCTTGGTTCTATTTATAAGACAATGTTTATAATGTTTTGATAGTTTCATTTATAAACACACAAATTTAGGACCATTTATTTTTTTTTCTCCATATTTATCCTTGTTGATCAGTGAAGGTTTTAAATTGTCACAATTACATGGAAATGAAGTTTATTATTATATTAAATAGGGATAAATTTGGAATATTGTAGAGTATTTTTTTTTAAAAAAAATTAATGTAATAATTACTTATAATATATTTTCTTAGTATGTGTTATTTAGTCCTAATTATAAGAGTCTTTTAACCACTTCACACAGGTTAAGGAAGTTAGTTTATTTGTCTAATTGATCACCCTTCAATTTATTGAGACTCATTATCTTTTTTCTTCCATTTAGTTGTCTCATTTTCTCCCCACTAGTTAATTACTCACCTATCTCTATTAATGACGATATTTTTGTCAAGAAATAATTAATACAATAGATAATTTGAAAATTTTCTTATAAAAAAGATCAAGACCAATTATACAAAAAGTTCTTATAATTAGGATAAGAGGAATAAATAGGATTGAAAGGAGTATTTTTATTATCCCCTGTCAAAATCAAATTCGCGTGTAAGAAACATGTCAAATGCACTAGAGATAAGTAAAGAATTGACCTGCCATGTGTTTGAAAACCTCTTCTTCACTTGGTATTAGAACAACAATTAAACTATGATAAAACCAAGTGAATAAAGAATAGCAATTAAAACAAGAGAAAAGTAAAATGACATAGAAATTGTAAAAATGCAATGAATACTTTTTATTGCTTATATTAAGACCGGAGGGAGTATAATACTTTTTGATACAAATGCAATGAATACCGTGATTTTTAATAAAAATCTTTTATATATGGATTCCTTAACCATTATTCTGAAGGAACAAGTTAACAAAACTTTTTTGTCTTTAAATTTTTTTCATTTCTTTTCTCTTCTCGTGCGTTTATTACTTGAGTTTATGTTGTGCCATGTTAACTAATACTAGTAATTATCAAAAACTAATTGTATTAAAGAAAATGCTAACGAGTGATTTAAGAACATTGATTAAGAATCTAAAATTAAAAAATTTTCAAGAGATTGTGTAACATTTATCATTTTAAATGTAATTAATACCATCGTTAGCGCGGGACTCTGGTATAAATTGTTGGTAAATTTATCATTATTATTAACTCATTTAACTAAGTTGATTAATTTTGGTGCATTAGTGCTATGAATGGTAAATAAGGCACGCAATACAAACTAGATACCAATCCCATTAGCGCTATGTTTTAGAAATCCAAGATTAATTAAATTTTTCAATTATACTTCTATTCAGACACATTTAAAAATTTCTCAATATTATTTTAAATAACAAGTGTTTTGGAATAGATGTAATAATTTATATTAATTGATAAATGGATTTTTCTAACATGTGCAACCTTTGCATATGATAAGAAAATAAAAGTGGAAAAATTTTATTGAAAATTACAACTATCACAACAATCAATGCATCGGTAATGTTTAAAGTCGTAGTTTCCAATAAAATTTTTCCACTTGTATTTTCTTATCCTGTGCAAGGTTGCACATGTTAGAAATACCGTTGATAAATTTATCATAATTTATACTACTAGTTTTTATTTGATTTTTTTTTCTAAAAAAGTTCAGAAATTCAAGGTGGATCTTCTTCAATCCAACAAGTTGCAATAGCATCAACCACTTCCTTTGGTGTTCTGGGAATATGAGAAAGAAAAAAAAACACCAAAGCTTTTGAGTTACTAATTTGCATTTAGAAATAACATCAAGTGAGTATATATAGTTTGGCTGCACAGTCTTCCATAGAGAAGTCACTTTCATATAGTGGTTTCAGAACACAATAGAGAAAGGGAGATCTTAAACAAGTTGTAATTCTCACTGCAACAGCCTCAACGTAGTCCACATCAATATGAGGGAAACAAATATACTTAGTTTCTCAGCAAGTAATTTGCCTTCTTCATTTTGAAACACTAACCCTAAACCAATCCCCTGTCCATTTTGCACGACTGCATCAACATTTAACTTTTATTTGGTGTGGAGAATTACATATCTTTTCAGACTTTACTACATGACCCTTTACATAGGACATGAAGGAGTTCGCCTTTGACAATGTTTATGCCACTATCCACTTTATTATTTTCTAAGACAAAGATATTTTGTTTCATCCACACTTCATATAAAATAGTGAACATTATTTTCTTAACAAATTGTCCATTATGAATTAAGAAATTTAGTTAGTTATTTAATAATAATAAATTTATCAATAATTTATACTATTTTTCTTGAACTATTAAATTTCACTTAATGTCTGTGTGAGTTTTTTTTAGGCTTCTACTTTTAAACCATACTAAATCTAAATATACAACACGACAAGAGCACTTTAATCACTGTTACAACTACTAGCCTTATTTACATTAATGGGATGGGTTATATTGTGTGCCATATTTACTCAAGAACAATAATATTTTGATCACTATTATAATTATTCTCAACTTCCTTGCATTTACAATTAACACATATTTATACTAAAAAATTCAATTAAAATGTACTTTAAATTTAGATGTGAACCGTTTATTTTTGTGTAATAAATTTTAATGTAATTGTAATCAACACAAATTTCATATTCATTTTTATTTTAATATTATTCATTTAGTAATCTAAATATTAAAATTTTTTATGTAAGCTTTTTATCATATGTGATTTATTTTTACCCTATAATTTAAATACCAGTAAGTTCTTTTATAAAAGATTGTAACTAATTAAGATTGTTAAATGTTAACGTAAATTAGGCACACAAACCAAACAATCTGTAGGTTACAATTTTATTAATCTTGAGGCACACCAACCAAGTAATCTTCATACAAACCTGACATAATTTAAATAATGTTTTTGACGTTGATGATTGTAATTGGTTAAATTTTCCATCAACTTATGTTATAAAATATAGGGTTAAATATGTTTTTAGTCCCTCAACTTAACCTGAATTTGGTTTCAGTCTCTAAACTTTAAAACCATTGGTTTGAGTCAATCATGTTCTAAAATCACGTCAAAATTAACCAAGGGGGAGAGACTAAAGTTACGTGATTTCAAAACATGTGGAACTAAAGTTGCGTGATTTCAGAATATAAAAGACTTTAACCAACTATTGTAAAGTTTAGGAATTAAAACCAAATTTAAGTCACATTTCGGACACCGAAAATATAACCCTAAAATATATATGTGGTATGTAAACATTCATAAATTTTGATAAATACCAATGTAATTTCATATACACTAAATTTTCATGTGTTATGTTACCCTGTGATGTGACGAAACATATAAGTCTGCAATTATCCATTACGCAATACCTGCACTTGAACATTAATAAAACTCTTGGGATGATAACCTTGTCAAAACCAGCGTCACTATGTATAGGCACCAAGCACCAACTTTAAAGCACATAGTCAGAGTACCATTTCCCAATACTATAACCCATCTCCAAGGTCTGTTTCCTCTATGTGTTTATTTGCATGGATAAAAAGCTCATTGCTGAAGATTAATTGGAAATATGGGATATTTATATTCTTACTTAACTTCCTTTCTTTTTGTTGGTTCTTAATATAACCGATGCACAGCCCCTTTTTCCTGAATTTATCACATTTGAGGACTCTATTTTTTATGTTAAACAATAATAATATATTTATTGTTGTTAAAGTAAATTTCTCTCATTTAATATAATCAATGCACAACCTCTTATTTTATCGTGCATTTTTTTCATTTTTGGGGACTACATTCTTGATTTTCACAATAACAACCTATTTACTATTGACAATACTTACGTTTCAACATTAATAAGATTCTCGAGATGGTAGCCTTGTCAAACCAGCGTCACTATATATAGGCAACAAGCACCAACCTAAAAGCACATAGTCAAAGTATCACTTTCCAATATTATAACCCATCTTCTGACTTTGTCTTTGTGTTTGTTTGCAAGAACAAAACCCTCATTGCTAAATATTAATTAGAAACATGGGATATTCAAGTTATTACTTGACTTCTTTTCTTATTGTGGTTGTGCTGTTTAATGTAACCTATGAACAGACTCTTGTTCCTCCTGCATTTTTTATATTTGGGGATTCTATTCTGGATGTAGGAAATAACAACAACATATTAACTGTTGTTAAAGCAAACTTTCCTCCTTATGGAAGAGACTTCAAAAATCAGAATCCCATTGGACGGTTTTGCAATGGAAAGCTTGCCATAGATTTCATATGTATTTTTCCTTCCCCTCAGAAATACCCATATAGCTATATGTCTGCATCCTTTCCATAATACCCACATTATTTTTTATTTTTACTAACTAGGATTTGATCTTTGTTTCATTAATTCATTTATTCTTTGCAGCTGAATTCTGTGGATTTACCTCTTATCAACCAGCTTACCTCAACTTAGAGACCAAAGGAAAAAACCTCTTTAATGGTGCCAACTTTGCCTCGTCTTCTTCTGGTTACTCTGATTCTACAAGCAAACTATATGTAAATAATTTTAAATGTTGTATTATGTTTTTTCTTTACCTAACATTATATGATTATATTGGTAAGTTCTGATTTGTTTTGGTTTTGGATGTAGGGTACAATTCCATTGAACGAGCAGTTGGAACACTACAAGGAGTGTCAGAGTAAACTGTGAAGATAGCAGGACAAATCATATCCCGTGCGGTATATATTGTTGGTACTAGTAGCAGTGATTTCATTCAGAACTACTACATACCGTTGATCAATTCTCGGACATTCTTGTGCGATGTTATTCCATTTTCATTCAGGTATGTTTTTCTCAACATATATCTTGCCTCAGTAAACTATTAAGAAATTGATGTCATTGATTAAAAATTTCCAAAACTCAAATAAAAAAGAAAGATATTTTGTCTCTACTAAAGAACTTGCTGATTTTGATTTGCATCTCTAACCATGCCTATGACAGGATTTATATGCACCTGGAGCAAGGAAGATTGGTGAGACAACATTACCTCCAATAGGTTGTGCGCCATCAACCATCACTATGTTTGGCTCTGATATCAACGATTGTGTGGCGAGCATAAACAATGATGCTATTAACTTCAATAAAAAGCTCAATGCCACATCTCAAAGTTTGCGAACAGTGCTTCATGGCCTCAATTTGGTGGTCCTTGATATCTTTCAACCCCTCTATGACATAATAACCGATCCTTCAAAATATGGTACAAAATTTAATTATACTAAGCTTAGCTAGCTATTTGCATGCCTTATAACCAGGATTGTTAATTTGTTTCATTATCACAGGATTATTTGAAGCAAGGAAAGGTTGTTGTGGAACGAGCTTGCTAGAGACTGCTATATTGTGCAATCACAAATCCATAGGAACATGTGTTAATGCATCTCAATATATATTCTGGGATAGTCTTCATTCTACGGAGGCTACAAACGAGATTTTGACAAATTATGTGATTTCTGAAGGCATCTCCCTTCTATCCTAGACACTTGTCGAATCACATTTTGCTTTGGATTTCCTACACTTGTAGTTGTATAAAATTTAGCTTATATGAAAGACTAATATTTGTTCAATTGCAAATCTAAACGTGAGCTTTTAAAAGTTCCGTCTAACTGAACAAATACTATATTCATCTAAGCTTGATGTATAAGTATCTTTTGTGCTCAACAACTTATAAAGGTCTATATGTTGGTTCTTGGTGTGTAACAAGTGCCCCCTATTCGCAGAAGAATAGTTTATAATGATATGCAGTATAAAAATTGAGAATATAGTTGAGTATGATATTAAAAATTAATTTATTTTTTCTATCTCTTCACATTTTAAAGCTTCTATTATGATAAAAATAAATTCTTAAATTTGTTATTCAGAAAACTATAGTATTACAATCTTCTTGGTTAATTGACTAACTTTTCCACTATTTTCATTTTTTTTGTTTTGAATTTCTTTTAAAGATTACACAGTTGTTTATGGAAAGTAATTTGATTTGGATTTGTAATTGCTGATGCAGATCACTTATGTACACATTGTTTGGTGTTAAGCCAAGTAGGAATCAAGGAACTGGGTTTATGATAGCTTGTACCAATTAACCAAATAGAATTTGCAGGCAATAGAGGTGAGATTTGTGTGAAATAGTTGAGACATATTTTTAACATAGGATTTGTACTCAAAACGCTTGGAAGAAGTATATGATGATCCTGTTCAGGTTACTTAATTATATGAAAATTGTTGATCTGCACTAAAATATAGTGATGATGAAACCTAATGGAAGAGTTCAGAATGAGCAATTGGCATGATTAATAAGTTTATAGCCCTTTTATTAAAGGTGAACGGATACATTGAAAAGAAATAAAATAAACCAGATTGATTCTGTAACACCCGTTGATTCTCTTACACCAACCCTGCTTTGGAGGCAATATTGTTACAGTGGTTGATTTATGTTTGTGATCTATTAACAAGAGATGGTTTGGCAAGTCCTCCGTATTTCAACAGGCTTTGAATAGGAGTCTTATTATGTGAAGACCAAGTGTGGTTATGGAAACTCTCTTACCTTTGTGTTGGATATCATGTCTCACAACAAAAAAAACGTTATTTAGTGGGGGTTATTTTTATCATTTCTGGCGGTCTAGGACCGCCAAAAAACACAATTCTGGCAGTCAAGGACCGCGCCATCATTACTTGTGCCACAAAGCATGTTGTGGCGTTGTTTGTTTGAACGCTGGCAGAACCGCCAGTAATTGCTTTGCTTATTACTGGCGCTCACAAACTGCCAGAAATAAGCAATACTTTGGCATTTAATTTACATTATTTTCTGGTGATCTAAAACCGCCACTAAACTTCAATTAATTTTTTTTTATATTTTCTGCCACATTTTATCTGCTTTTTTACTTTCTCTTTTTAACAACCTAACAAACATCCGAACATGAAAAAAATAGTTACACTTTATAGAACTCACTAAAATATTTATATATTCCTAAATATTAGAGTGAGCTACAGCCGCTGAAGCTTGGGGATGATGGTTCCTGGAGAGTTCAATAATTAGCTTGGTCATTATGTATTCCTCTTGGTTTGAATAAATTTATTTACTTTTGAAATCTTTTTTTTTGCGAAGAAATCTATATTTTCCACCTAAAACTTTCGACATTTCTAAGTATTGGTATTATGTAATTATAATTTTATATTTTTAAAAAAATAATTAAATTCTCATTTTTTAGTGATAAAATATTTAATTAAAATTAAAATAAATAATAAAATTAATAAAATAAATAATATAATATAAAAATAATTTCATAAAATAGTGAAAATAACAATTTAATTAATTCATAATTTTTTAAATTACTTATTATATATGTAATAATAGGTAAAAAGAAATTGGAAGGTTTTTGTCACTAAAATTGAAAATATATAATAATAGATAAAAAGAAATCAAGAATAATAAGGGAAATGTATTAAAATATAAGGGGTGGTGATGGAAGAAAATTAAATAAGCTACAAGCTAGAAGCTAGGTGGACTAGCTTGTAGCTTATAAGCTAGAAGCTCCTAAAATAAGCTACTTTGATATACCTTACCAAACACTTTTGTGTTGGTCAAACTAGCTTATAAGCTAGTCAAATAAGCTAGTAGCTAACTTATTGACCTTGCCGAACACACTCATTATATTGTCTCATTTTCTCTCCACTAGTTAATTTTTTTTTGGTGCAAGACCACAAGTATCCTCCACGGGAGGCAACCTGTCGAGCCGGGTAGGACCTCTATGGGCGGCAAAGCTCTCACTCCGAGTATTTAACACAACTGCATACCCAGGGCTCGAACTCGAGACCACTGGTTAAGCTGGAACAGCCCCTTACTTGCTGATCCACGTGCTCGGTGGTTCTCCACTAGTTAATTACTCACTTATCTCTACTAATGACGATATTTTTGTCAAGAAATAATTAATACAGTAGATAATTTAAAAAATGTTCTTATAAAAAAGATCAAGAACAATTATCCAAAAAGTTCTTATAATTAGGATAAGAGGAATAAATAGGATTGGAAGGAGTATTTTTTATTATCCCCTATCAAAATCAAATTCGCGTGTAAGACACATGTCAAATGCACTAGATCATGTAAAAGAATTGACCTTCCATGTGTTTGAAAACCTCTTCTTCACTTGGCATAAGAACAACAATTAAACTATGATAAAACCAACTGAATAAAGAATAGCAATTAAAATAAGAGAAAAGTAAAATGACATATATAGAAATTTGTAAAAAGCTCTTTAATTAGTGCTATCGATGAAAGAAAGTTGGTAATAGTTGTAATTGTGATAAAAGTGTTACTATCTTGAGTAAATAAGACTAGTAAAAAAGCCACACAATACATACTTATAACTCATCCCATTAGTGTAATGTTGTGAGTGCTTTTATATCTCTTTCACTTTTTTTTTCTTTGGAAATACAAAACTTTTATTGGAGTGTACTCCCTCCGGTCTCAAATATAAGCAAAAAAAAAACTAACTCACGCTAATTAAGAAATGTTAGTTAACTTCATTAAATTTTTTGGATGTCATCTAAAAATGAATTGTATTCTCTAAATTTCCCTCCATAGGATTCTCCAATTTTATTGAAACTTGTTTCAAGTGGAAACACTATCTCTACATGGTTTATTAAATAGGGTCATTGGATAGAACAATTTGAATTTAAGTAAATGATATTTTAGTCCGGGGTCATTAAATAAGGCAAAGTTAGTTGAAATTTGCTTATATTTTAGACCAACACAAGTGAATTTTTTATTGCTTATATTTAAGACCGGAGGGAGTATAATACTTTTGAT
Source organism: Sesbania bispinosa (assembly GCA_026901365.1). Lineage (NCBI taxonomy): Eukaryota > Viridiplantae > Streptophyta > Magnoliopsida > Fabales > Fabaceae > Sesbania > Sesbania bispinosa. Next base: position 873,476 of record QLOH01000355.1, on the reverse strand, counting down.
ACAAATGAAATGAATACCGTGATTTTTAATAAAAATCTTTTATATATGGATTCCTTAACCATTATTTTGAAGGCACAAGTTAACAAAAAAAAAATTGTCTTTAAATTTTTTTCATTTCTTTTCTCTTCTCGTGCGTTTATTACTTGAGTTTATGTTGTGCCATGTTAACTAATACTAGTAATTTTCAAAAATTAATAGTATTAAAGAAAATGATAACGAGTGATTTAAGGACATTGATTAAGAATCTAAAATTAAAAAGTTTTAAAGAGATTGTGTAACATTTATCATTTTAAATGCAATTAATACCATCATTAGCGCGAGACTCTGGTATAAATTGTTGGTAAATTTATCATTATTATTAACTCATTTAACTAAGTTGATTAATTTTGGTGCATCAGTGCTATGAATGGTAAATAAGGCATGCAATACAAACTAGATACCAATCCCATTAGTGCTATGTTTTAGAAATCCAAGATTAATTAAATTTTTCAATTATACTTCTATTTAGACACATTTAAAAATTTCTCAATATTATTTTAAATAACAAGTGTTTTGGAATAGATGTAATAATTTATATTAATTGATAAATGGATTTTTCTAACATGTGCAACCTTTGCACATGATAAGAAAATAAAAGTGGAAATTTTTTATTGAAAATTACAACTATCACAACAATCAATACATTGGTAATGTTAAAAGTCATAGTTTCCAATAAAACTTTTCCATTTTTGTTTTCTTATCCTATGCAAGGTTGCACATGTTAGAAAAAACCGTCGATAAATTTATCATAATTTATACTACTAGTTTTTATAGGATTTTTTTTTTCTAAAAAAAGTTCAGAAATTTAAGGTGGATCTTCTTCAATCCAACAAGTTGCAATAGCATCAACCACTTCCTTTGGTGTTCTAGGAATATGAGAAAGAAAAAAAAACACAAAGCTTTTGAGTTACTAATTTGCATTTAGAAATATCATCAAGTGAGTATATATAGTTTGGCTGTACAGTCTTCCATAGAGAAGTCACTTTCATATAGTGGTTTCAGAACACAATAGAGAAAGGGAGATCTTAAACAAGTTGTAATTCTCACTGTAAGAGCCTCAATGTAGTCCACATCTATATGAGGGAAACAAATATACTTAGTTTCTCAGCAAGTAATTTGCCTTCTTCATTTTGAAACACTAACCCTAAACCAATCCCCTGTCCATTTTGCACGGCTGCATCAACATTTAACTTTTATTTGGTGGTGGGAAATTCCATATCTTTTCAAATTTCACTACATAACCCTGGGCAGAGAAGAGCTTGACTTTATTTGGTGGTGGAGAATTACATATCTTTTGAAACTTTACTACATGACCCTTTGCATAGGACATGAAGGAGTTCGCCTTTGACAATGTTTATGCCACTATCCACTTTATTATTTTCTAAGACAAAGATATTTTGTTTCATCTACACTGCATATAAAATAGTGAACTTTATTTTCTTAATAAATTGTCCATTATGAATTAAGAAATTTAGTTAGTTATTTAATAATAATAAATTTATCAATAGTTTATACTATTTTTCTTGAACTATTAAATTTCACTTAATGTCTGTGTGAGTTTTTTTTAGTCTTCTACTTTTAAACCATACTAAATCTATATATACAACACGACAAGAGCACTTTAATCACTGTTACAACTACTAGCCTTATTTACATTAATGGGATGGGTTATATTGTGTGCCATATTTACTCAAGAACAATAATATTTTAATCACTATTATAATTATTCTCAACTTCCTTGCATTGATAACATTAGTTTAGGAGTTTTTTTATGAGATTCTTTATTTTAGTTGACTTTTCTCTTAGTTTACTTGTTATTCTTTATTTCACCTGACTTTTATTTTAATTTAATTGTTATTCTTATGTCACGTGGAGTTAAACGGGGAGGAGTGTTCAAACACATGGTGAGTTAATTTTTTTATATGATCTATTTTTATATATCTTTTCACGTGAATTTGATTTTGATAGGGGATAGTAAAAAGAAGATTCTTGACATGCTTTTTACTCTGAACTTAATTATAAAAATCTGTTAGACAATTGGTTCTGGTCCTTTTTTAGGAACATTTTTAAATTGTCTCTTGCATTAAATATTTTTTGACAAAATTACTCCGGAGATAGATGGGTAATTAATTAGTGGAGAAGATTGATACGATATAGTAATTATATGAAAAGAGAAAGATAATGAGTCTCAATAAATTCAAGGCTAATTATGGAATGATGATACATATTCTTGATAAATTTATTGTGATCAACTAAATAAACTAATTTCATTAATACATGTGAAGTGATTAAAAGATTTTTATAACTAGGACCAGAAGGAGTATAAGACAGTAAAGACCAAATCACATATTAAGAAAATATGTTATAAGTAATTAATACATTGGTTTCTTTTTTAAAAAATACTCTACAACATTCCAAACTTACTCATATTTAAAATTAAACTTCATTTTCATGGTATTTGAAAAAAATATTAAATGCTCATAAATTTGTACATTTGTACATATCTTATAAATGGGACCCTCAAAACATTTCAAACCTTGTCTTATAAATATCTTATAAATAGGGCTAAAGAGAGAACTATCCCGGGTTCTATTTATATGATCTCTTTTTAAAAAATTTGATGTTCTTTAATATAAGACCCCTTTACAAATTTTAAGAAGTATTTATTGTTTTTTCTGATTTTTATCCTTCATAATTATCGAACCCTCAACTTTTTTAGATTCAAGGTATTAGTTGATGTACGGAATTAAACAGAGTTTGATTAATTATTCTTTTTTTTAAAAAGTCATTCATTTTTATTAGTTAATTTTTTTTATATTTTTATAACTAAAAACAACAAAACATAAGTGAAATAATTACAGTTAACACATATTTATACTAAAAAATTCAATTAAAATGTACTTTAAATTTAGATGTGAACCGTTTATTTTTGTGTAATAAATTTTAATGTAATCGTAATCAACACAAATTTCATATTCATTTTTATTTTAATATTATTCATTCAGTAATCTAAATATTAAAATTTTTTATGTAAGCTTTTTATCATATGTGATTTATTTTTACCCTATAATTTAAATACCAGTAAGTTTTCTTATAAAAGATTATAACTAATTAAGATTGTTAAATGTTAACGTAGATTAGGCACACAAACCAAACAATCTGTAGGTTACAACTTTATTAATCTTGAGGCACACCAACCAAGTAATCTTCATACAAACCTGACATAATTTAAATAATGTTTTTTACGTTGATGATTGTAATTGGTTAAAGTTTCCATCAACTTATGTTATAAAATATAGGGTTAAATATGTTTTTAGTCCCTGAAATTTAACTTGAATTTGGTTTCAGTCTCTAAACTTTAAAACCATTGGTTTGAGTTCATCATATTCTAAAATCACGTAAAAATTAACGGTGTCAAGGGGAGGGAATAAAGTTACGTGATTTCAAAACATGTGGAACTAAAGTTGCGTGATTTCAGAACATAAAAGACTTTAACCAACTATCGTAAAGTTTAGGAATTAAAACCAAATTTAAGTCACATTTCGGACACCGAAAATATAACCCTAAAATATATATGTGGTATGTAAACATTCATAAATTTTGATAAATACCAATGTAATTTCATATACACTAAATTTTCATGTGTTATGTTACCCTGTGATGTGACGAAACATATAAGTCTGCAATTATCCATTACGCAATACCTGCACTTGAACATTAATAAAACTCTTGGGATGATAACCTTGTCAAAACCAGCGTCACTATGTATAGGCACCAAGCACCAACTTTAAAGCACATAGTCAGAGTACCATTTCCCAATACTATAACCATCTCCAAGGTCTGTTTCCTCTAGGTGTTTATTTGCATGGATAAAAAGCTCATTGGTGAAGATTAATTGGAAATATGGGATATTTATATTCTTACTTAACTTCCTTTCTTTTTGTTGGTTCTTAATATAACCGATGCACAACCCCTTTTTCCTGAATTTATCACATTTGAGGACCCTATTTTTTATGTTAAACAATAATAATATATTTATTGTTGTTAAAGTAAATTTCTCTCATTTAATATAATCAATGCACAGCCTCTTATTTTATCGTGCATTTTTTCATTTTTGGGGACTACATTCTTGATTTTCACAATAACAACCTATTTACTATTGACAATACTTACATTTCAACATTAATAAGATTCTCGAGATGGTAGCCTTGTCAAACCAAGGTCACTATATATAGGCAACAGGCACCAACCTAAAAGCACATAGTCAAAGTATCACTTTCCAATATTATAACCCATCTTCTGACTTTGTCTTTGTGTTTGTTTTCAAGAACAAAACCCTCATTGCTAAATATTAATTAGAAACATGGGATATTCAAGTTATTACTTGACTTCTTTTCTTCTTGTGGTTGTGCTGTTTAATGTAACCTATGAACAAACTCTTGTTCCTGCATTTTTTATATTTGGGGATTCTATTCTGGATGTAGGAAATAACAACAACATATTAACTGTTGTTAAAGCAAACTTTCCTCCTTATGGAAGAGACTTCAAAAATCAGAATCCCATTGGACGGTTTTGCAATGGAAACCTTGCCATAGATTTCATATGTATTTTCCTTCCCCTCAGAAATACCCATATAGCTATATGTCTGCATCCTTTCCATAATACCCACATTATTTTTTATTTTTACTAACTAGGATTTGATCCTTGTTTCATTAATTCATTTATTCTTTGCAGCTGAATTCTGTGGATTGACCTCTTATCAACCAGCTTACCTCAACTTAGAGACCAAAGGAAAAAACCTCTTTAATGGTACCAACTTTACCTCGTCTTCTTCTGGTTACTCTGATTCTACAAGCAAACTATATGTAAATAATTTTAAATGTTGTATTATGTTTTTTCTTTACCTAACATTATATGATTATATTGGTAAGTTCTGATTTGTTTTGGTTTTGGATGTAGGGTACAATTCCATTGAACGAGCAGTTGGAACACTACAAGGAGTGTCAGAGTAAACTGTGAAGATAGCAGGACAATCAAATGCATTATCGATCATATCCCTATATATTGTTGGTACTGGTAGCAGTGATTTCATTCAGAACTACTACATACCGTTGATCAATTCTCGAACATTCTTGTGCGATGTTATTCCATTTTCATTCAGGTATGTTTTTCTCAACTTAAATCTTGCCTCAGTAAACTATTAAGAAATTGATGTCATTGATTAAAAATTTCCAAAACTCAAAATAAAAAGAAAGATATTTTGTCTCTACTAAAGAACTTTGCTGATTTTGATTTGCATCTCTAATCATGCCTATGACAGGATTTATATGCACTGGGAGCAAGGAAGATTGGTGAGACAACATTACCTCCAATAAGTTGCGCGCCATCAACCATCACTATGTTTGGCTCTCATATCAAGGCGAGCATAAACAATGATGCTATTAACTTCAATAAAAAGCTCAATGCCACATCTCAAAGTTTGCGAATAGTGCTTCATGGCCTCAATTTGGTGGTCCTTGATATCTTTCAACCCCTCTATGACATAGTAACCGATCCTTCAAAATATGGTACAAAATTTAATTATACTAAGCTTAGCTAGCTATTTGCATGCCTTATAACCAGGATTGTTAATTTGTTTCATTATCACAGGATTATTTGAAGCAAGGAAAGGTTGTTGTGGAACGAGCTTGCTAGAGACTGCTATATTGTGCAATCACAAATCCATAGGAACATGTGTTAATGCATCTCAATATATATTCTGGGATAGTCTTCATCCTACGGAGGCTACAAACGAGATTTTGACAGATTATGTGATTTCTGAAGGCATCTCCCTTCTATCCTAGACAATTGTCGAATCACATTTTGCTTTGGATTTCCTACACTTGTAGTTGTATAAAATTTAGCTTATATGAAAGACTAATATTTGTTCAATTGCAAATCTGAATGTGAGCTTTTAAAGTTCCGTCTAACTGAACAAATACTATATTCATCTAATCTTGATGTATAAGTATCTTTTGTGCTCAACAACTTATAAAGGTCTATATGTTGGTTCTTGGTGTGTAACAAGTGCCCCCTATTCGCAGAAGAATAGTTTATAATGATATGCAGTATAAAAATTGAGAATATAGTATGTAATTGGGAAATGGTTTCAACCCAGGTATAGTAATTCAATATTTACATGTATATGTTAACCTTTATTTTTCAATCATGAAATATAGTTGAGTATGATATTAAAAATTAATTTATTTTTTCTATCTCTTCACATTTTAAGGCTTCTATTATGATAAAAATAAATTCTTAAATTTGTTATTCAGAAATCTATAATATTACAATCTTCTTGGTTAATTGACTAACTTTTCCACTATTTTCATTTTTTTTTGTTTTGAATTTCTTTTAAAGATTACACAGTTGTTTATGGAAAGTAATTTGATTTGGATTTGTAATTGTTGATGCAGATCACTTATGTACACATTGTTTGGTGTTAAGCCAAGTAGGAATCAAGGAACTGGGTTTATGATAGCTTGTACCAATTAACCAACTAGAATTTGCAGGCAATAGAGGTGAGAGTTGTGTGAAATAGTTGAGACATATTTTTAACATAGGATTTGTACTCAAAATGCTTGGAAGAAATATATGATGATCCTGTTCAGGTTACTTAATTATATGAAAATTGTTGATCTGCACTAAAATATAGTGATGATGAAACCTAATGGAAGAGTTCAAAATGAGCAATTGGCATGATTAATAAGTTTATAGCCCTTTTATTAAAGGTGAACGGATACATTGAAAAGAAATAAAATAAACCAGATTGATTCTGTAACACCCGTTGATTCTCTTCCACCAACCCTGCTTTGGAGGCAATACTGTTATAGTGGTTGATTAATGTTTGTGATATATTTACAAGAGATGGTTTGGCAAGTCCTCCTTATTTCAACAGGCTTTGAATAGGAGTCTTATTATTTGAAGACCAAGTGTGGTTATGGAAACTCTCTTACCTTTGTGTTGGATATCATCTTTCACTACAAAAAAAACGTTATTTAGTGGGAGTTATTTGATTCGTTTCTGGCGGTCAAGGACCACCACAAAACACAATTTTGGCAGTCAAGAACCGCGCCATCATTACTTGTGCCACAAAGCATGTTGTGGCGGTTTTTGTTGGAACGCTGGCAGAACCGCCAGTAATTGCTTTGCTTATTACTGGCGGTCACAAACTGCCAGAAATAAGCAATACTTTGGCATTTAATTTACATTATTTTCTGGTGGTCTAAAACCGCCACTAAACTTCAATTAATTTTTTTTATATTTTCTGCCACGTTTTTATCTGCCTTTTCTTACTTTCTCTTTTTAACAACCTAACAAACATCCAAACATGAAAAAAATAGTTACACTTTATAGAACTCACTAAAATATTTATATATTCCTAAATATTAGAGTGAGCTACAGCCGCTGATGCTTGGGGATGATGGTTCCTGGAGAGTTCAATAATTAGCTTGGTCATTATGTATTCCTCTTGGTTTGAATAAATTTATTTACTTTTGAAATCTCTTTTTTTTTTGCGAAGAAGTCTATATTTTCCACCTAAAACTTTCGACATTTCTAAGTACTGGTATTATGTAATTATAATTTTATATTTTTAAAAAACTAATTAAATTATCATTTTTTAGTGATAAAATATTTAATTAAAAATTAAAATAAATAATAAAATTAATAAAATAAATAATATAATATAAAAATAATTTCATAAAATAGTGAAAACAATAATTTAATTAATTCATAATTTTTTAAATTACTTATTATATATGTAATAATAGGTAAAAAGAAATTGGAAGGTTTTTGTCACTAAAATTGAAAATATATAATAATAGATAAAAAGAAATCAAGAATAATAAGGGAAATGTATTAAAATATAAGGGGTGGTGATGGAAGAAAATTAAATAAGCTACAAGCTAGAAGCTAGGTGGACTAGCTTGTAGCTTATAAGCTAGAAGCTCCTAAAATAAGCTACTTTGATATACCTTACCAAACACTTTTGTGTTGGTCAAACTAGCTTATAAGCTAGTCAAATAAGCTAGTAGCTAACTTATTGACCTTGCCAAACACACTCATTATATTGTCTCATTTTCTCTCCACTAGTTAATTTTTTTTTGTGCAAGACCACAGGTATCCTCCACGGGAGGCAACCTGTCGAGCCGGGTAGGACCTCTATGGGCGGCAAAGCTCTCCCTCCGAGTATTTAACACAACTGCATACCCAGGGATCGAACTCGAGACCACTGGTTAAGCTGGAACAGCCCCTTACCAGCTGATCCACGTGCTCGGTGGTTCTCCACTAGTTAATTACTCACCTATCTCTACTAATGACGATATTTTTGTCAAGAAATAATTAATACAGTAGATAATTTAAAAAATGTTCTTATAAAAAAGATCAAGACCAATTATCCAAAAAGTTCTTATAATTAGGATAAGAGGAATAAATAGGATTGGAAGGAGTATTTTTTATTATCCCCTATCAAAATCAAATTCGCGTGTAAGACACATGTCAAATGCACTAGATCATGTAAAAGAATTGACCTGCCATGTGTTTGAAAACCTCTTCTTCACTTGGCATAAGAACAACAATTAAACTATGATAAAACCAAGTGAATAAAGAATAACTATGATAAAACCAAGTGAATAAAGAATAGCAATTAAAATAAGAGAAAAGTAAAATGACATATATAGAAATTTGTAAAAAGCTCTTTAATTAGTGCTATCGATGAAAGAAAGTTGGTAATAGTTGTAATTGTGATAAAAGTGTTATTGTCTTGAGTAAATAAGACTAGTAAAAAAGCCACACAATACATACTTATAACTCATCCCATTAGTGTAATGTTGTGAGTGCTTTTATATCTCTTTCACTTTTTTTTCCTTTGGAAATACAAAACTTTTATTGGAGTGTACTCCCTCCGGTCTCAAATATAAGCAAAAAAAAAAACTAACTCACGCTAATTAAGAAATGTTAGTTAACTTCATTAAATTTTTTTATGTCATCTAAAAATGAATTGTATTCTCTAAATTTCCCTCCATAGGATACTCCAATTTTATTGAAACTTGTTTCAAGTGGAAACACTATCTCTACATGGTTTATTAAATAGGGTCATTGGATAGAACAATTTGAATTTAAGTAAAGGATATTTTAGTCCGAGGTCATTAAATAAGGCAGAGTTAGTTGAAATTTGCTTATATTTTAGACCAACACAAATGAATTTTTTATTGCTTATATTTAAGACCGGAGGGAGTATAATACTTTTTGATACAAATGAAATGAATACCGTGATTTTTAATAAAAATCTTTTATATATGGATTCCTTAACCATTATTTTGAAGGCACAAGTTAACAAAAAAAAAATTTGTCTTTAAATTTTTTTCATTTCTTTTCTCTTCTCGTGCGTTTATTACTTGAGTTTATGTTGTGCCATGTTAACTAATACTAGTAATTTTCAAAAATTAATAGTATTAAAGAAAATGATAACGAGTGATTTAAGGACATTGATTAAGAATCTAAAATTAAAAAATTTTAAAGAGATTGTCTAACATTTATCATTTTAAATGCAATTAATACCATCATTAGCGCGGGACTCTGGTATAAATTGTTGGTAATTTATCATTATTATTAACTCATTTAACTAAGTTGATTAATTTTGGTGCATTAGTGCTATGAATGGTAAATAAGGCATGCAATACAAACTAGATACCAATCCCATTAGTGCTATATTTTAGAAATCCAAGATTAATTAAATTTTTCAATTATACTTCTATTTAGACACATTTAAAAATTTCTCAATATTATTTTAAATAACAAGTGTTTTGGAATAGATGTAATAATTTATATTAATTGATAAATGGATTTTTCTAACATGTGCAACCTTTGCACATGATAAGAAAATAAAAGTGGAAAATTTTTATTGAAAATTACAACTATCACAACAATCAATACATCGGTAATGTTAAAAGTCATAGTTTCCAATAAAACTTTTCCATTTTTGTTTTCTTATCCTATGCAAGGTTGCACATGTTAGAAAAACCGTCGATAAATTTATCATAATTTATACTACTAGTTTTTATAGGATTTTTTTTTTCTAAAAAAAGTTCAGAAATTTAAGGTGGATCTTCTTTAATCCAACAAGTTGCAATAGCATCAACCACTTCCTTTGGTGTTCTAGGAATATGAGAAAGAAAAAAAAAACACAAAGCTTTTGAGTTACTAATTTGCATTTAGAAATAACATCAAGTGAGTATATATAGTTTGGCTGCACAGTCTTCCAAAGAGAGGTCACTTTCATATAGTGGTTTCAGAACACAATAGAGAAAGGGAGATCTTAAACAAGTTGTAATTCTCACTGCAAGAGCCTCAATGTAGTCCACATCAATATGAGGGAAACAAATATACTTAGTTTCTCAGCAAGTAATTTGCCTTCTTCATTTTGAAACACTAACCCTACACCAATCCCCTGTCCATTTTGCACGACTGCATCAACATTTAACTTTTATTTGGTGGTGGGAAATTCCATATCTTTTCAGATTTCACTACATAACCCTGGGCAGAGAAGAGCTTGACTTTATTTGGTGGTGGAGAATTACATATCTTTTCAGACTTTACTACATGACCCTTTGCATAGGACATGAAGGAGTTCGCCTTTGACAATGTTTATGCCACTATCCACTTTATTATTTTCTAAGACAAAGATATTTTGTTTCATCTACACTGCATATAAAATAGTGAACATTATTTTCTTAATAAATTGTCCATTATGAATTAAGAAATTTAGTTAGTTATTTAATAATAATAAATTTATCAATAATTTATACTATTTTTCTTGAACTATTAAATTTCACTTAATGTCTGTGTGAGTTTTTTTTAGGCTTCTACTTTTAAACCATACTAAATCTATATATACAACACGACAAGAGCACTTTAATCACTGTAACAACTACTAGCCTTATTTACATTAATGGGATGGGTTATATTGTGTGCCATATTTACTCAAGAACAATAATATTTTGATCACTATTATAATTATTCTCAACTTCCTTGCATTGATAACATTAGTTTAGGAGTTTTTTTTATGAGATTCTTTATTTTTAAAATATATTTTCTCTTAAATGAAATTGAATTAAGTTTTAATTTAAAAAAATTGTGCAATGCACATGATACTTACTAGTTCAATGAGTTATCTTTACATCTCAACCAATTTAAAATATAATATTTAAATAAAACTTCAATAATATTGAAATCTCCTTTCAGTCTCCACCCTTGTCTCCACCCTTGCTATATATATTTAATGTTATTATAACTGACCAGTGATTAACTTGGTTAGAGTAATGGGTCACTGAGTTACCGGTTCAACCAATGGGTTACTGGTTCAACCAGGGTTAACCAATTAAACTGGAAATATCTTAATTAAAAAATATATATTTATGCTAAAATAGATAAACTTATATTAATTAATAATATAAACATGTATATGTATTTTTAACAATGTTCATTATTAATTTAATAATAAATTTTATATTATATAAAATTATTTAAATGTTTATTTTATTGTGTAAAATTAATTGATTTAAATAAATGATATTGCTAAGAACGAATACCAACTCTATACATAAGCTTGCTGATATTAACGATAGAAGTATTGGTGTAGTGGTTGTTTAGCTAGATCACTTCTGATGATGCTTGGAGATGTTGTTTACGAACTATGCATCCAGAATTCTACCCACATGTAGACTTATCCCTCCCTCAGCAGCACACATCCTGCACACCTACAAATTCCAACGCGGAATCAGCAACACACATTTCAATGGACTCAGCAGTACGCATTTCAATGCACACTCACCTCACCTGAACTCTGCAGCAACATAGACATGCACTGGTTAATTGCACACAACCAATTTAGAAAAGACTGAAGGAAGTTATGATAAAGGTTGGTAGGTGGCTGTTGAATGAGTAAATAACACAGTTTAACAAGTATTAACGTGGGTTAATTATACACAACTAATCTGAAAACACTGAAGGAGGTTGTGGCAGAGGTTAGTAGATGCTTGATGCATGAGTAAATAAAACACTATGGCAACTTTTAAATGTTTATCAATCTCATCCCATTAATGTAACAAGGTGTTATTATATTTCTTTGGATTCTCCTAAAATTATTCCATTCATGCTACACATGTTGCATGGATTTGGTATTGTTGAAGCCTGAAGATAATATGTGTCAATTGTTCAAGAAGTTACTTACCAAACTCAACATCTTTATTACTGTTATAACTAGCTAACAGTCTTCACTTAGTCAAAATAATCGATTCGTTTCTTTTTCTTTAGGTTAAATTAATATTATGTTTAGATTTGGACATTTATTTAAGCAACATTTTTTATTCAAATTCTTCATTAATGTAGTTTTGGCTTTCATACTGTGTTGTTAGGTACCTGTTCGTGGCAGAGGTTTGTAAGTACTTGTTGCATGAGTAAATAAGACACTTTACCAACTTTTATGTGGTTACCAATCTCATCCCATTAATGTAATAAAATGTTATGTTTATTTGAACTCTCCCCCTAAAATTACTCTTTTTTTCTTTAGTGGAGTGATCTTTATGCTACCCATGTTGTATGGATTTGGTATTGTTGGCACATGTGTCAATAGTGAGTGTAATACTTGGTGTAACTTACACGTGTGTAAATTGAACCCTCTTCTTATCTAAAAGTAATCGAATTGCCTAAATTACCCTACATTCAATTTTATTGAAATTTGTTTCAAGTAATATACTTTCTTTCTGTTGTTATGATTCATTAGATAAAGTGAAAGAAGTTATAAAATTCTCATATCTGTAGCCTTGTCAAACCAAAGAAACTCGAAAAATTGGGGTATTCAAGTTCATTCTTGACTTACTTCCCTTTTTCTTCTTAGCTTCTTGCTGATGGACAGCCTCTGCCACTACATTGTTCATATCTGGAGACTCTACAACCTATTTGCTATTAGAAAAACAAACTTCTCTCCTTGAGTAAGAGACTTTAAGAATCACAATTTTACATAAGGTTTTGCAATGAAAAACTTTTTGTAAAAAAAAAAAAGCTTTCCACTGCAAAATCTTCCTGTAGGATTGTTACTTTTCTCTCCACAGACTTCATTTACACAGACTCCATTGCTACTTTTCTTTCCCCTCAAAGACCCCTCATTTAGCTGCATGTCTAAAGAATAACCTCTTGAATGGTTCCAAGTCTGCCTCAGATTGTTCTGCTTACTCTGATTGTATAGGCAAATTATATGTAAATACATTTAAATAACTAAAACCCTGTGTTTTTTCTTTACTTAACATTATGTGATACTAGTGAATGCTGTTTTTTTTTTTGTTTATGGGTGTAGGGTATAATTTCAATCAATCCACTGTTGACAAAGGCAGGTCAATAAAATGAATTATAAATGATATCTAGAGCTATATACCCTGTTGGTGTTGGGACCAGTTATTATATTCATAGTTCCTGCATAAATCATCTACTTAACCGGGTTTATACAACAGACATTTTGATTTGCACTCCTAACCATGCCTGTCATAGAATTTATATGCACTGGGAGCAAGGAGGACTGGTGTGACGTTACCTCCAATCTTGCCATTAGACATCACTATCTTTGGCTCTAATAGCAAAAATGTGTGACAAGGCTAAATAATGATGCTATTAACTTCAATAAGAAGCCCAACACCACATGTCAAAATTTGGGGTATTCAACTTCATTCTTGACTTACTTCCCTTCTTGATGCTATTAACTTCAATAAGAAGTCCAACACTAAATGTCAAAATCTAATTATGTTTGTCTAATTGTATAACTTATCAGTCAGAATTGTTAATTTGTTTCAGTGTCACAGGATTTAAATGGTTGTCATGGAAAAGGCAGACTTCAATGCTATACCATTCACAAGTTATAAGGACTACTTTATTCAAAATTAGGAAAGTGCAAACAAGGTTTTGGCTTATAATATGCTATTTGCGGGCATCTCCCTTCTATTCTAATAAAACACTTCTTCACTCATACTATGTTTTGGATCTCCTCCATTCTATTCTAATAAAACACTTTTCCACTCATACTATGCTTTGGATCTCCTAGATTCGCGATTACCATTGTTGCATGAACTTGCTTATGTTGACTCATGAACTTGCTTATGTTGACTAAAGAAGCCAATGTATGTTGAATTGCAAAACTTAATGAGTGTTTCTATATAATAGTTGTATGAACTTGCTTTCGTTCAGTTACTACTGCTCAAGAAAAATGGTTCGGTCAATAAAATAACTTTCATTTTTCCTGTTTTTTGAATTGCAATAATAGTTCGGTTTTTTTTGTAAAGTGCAGTACAGTTGATGGTATGGTACAGTTCATTAAAATTTTTTGAACGACCCTAAATCAAAGAGGCCAAAAGAATACAATTTGATCAGCTAACTATATGGAATGATAGTAACATACAAATCAAAATAAAATTCCTGACTCATATAATTTGGAAAAATAACCATATCAACATTCATCAGGTAGAAACTAACTAAATGTGTGCTCTTGAGTTGTTGCTTGATGTATCAACTCATCAATCTCCAAATGGATAATCTGACTCATGCTAGAATCCTGTAGTAAAACATGACTGTGATGTGTTTTTACCCGACACCCGGGGTCTTTTCTTTAGCTGTGATTGTGATTGAGCGCTCGACCATGTGACCAAAGACCATCGTCCAGGGCCACCTATGATTAATTTTTATTATCAATCAATGAATAATGCTTGCTTTTCATTTTAGCTTAAGGATCCCATCTTCCTCTTGGATGAGAGGTTGATGTGGTTACCTCGTTCTTTCTTATACATGATTGCCCTAAGGCCTGTGATGGTCCGGAGACCTTGTGATATATATATATATATATATATATATATATATCTTCTTGGCCAATGGCCTTTGATGCTTATAATACATACTTGTTTATGAATATGAATGGCATGGAAAATTCCAATGACAATTTCATAGAGATAGTTATATCAAGACCTAGGCATAATCTAAGGTTTTGAACATTGACACATACCATTCAAGTATAAATTTCAAACCATAGAATTAACCCAATAACACTCATAAACAAGGTAAGTAAGCATGGGGATAAAGAAATAGGGAACATATAATAGACCAAACAAAATTATAGTGAGTGGGTGACCACATTGACCTCAAGAGTATGAAGAATGGAGGTGATGAAGGGGTTGGGAATGATGATTCCGAGCTCTAGTATAGGGGTGAGACTCCAATCCAAGCTCCTTGTGCTCCTCTCTTCTTTAATCTCTCTAGGTTTTCTCTCTCTAAGAAAGGGAAGAAAGCAATAAATGAGAAGCCCTAACTTGAATCAACATTAAAAACTGATTCACGGATTCTCGCTCAAGCGAGAGTCTTCCTGCTTGAGCGAGAGAAAAAGTTCCTCGGAATATTCGCATCTTCACTCAAGCGAGAACTTCCTCACTTGAGCGAAATTAACCTAACAAAACCCCCCAACCTCTCTGACTTTGCCTCGCTCAAGCGAGAACCTCCTCACTTGAGCGAGAGCAAGTTAGAGAGCAACTCCAATTTCTGAATTGAATTACACTTGGGAGAGAGGCTCTCGCTCAAGCGACCATATCAGTAACTAAAATTTCTGATTTTTACTGATATGCTCGCTCAAGCGAGGCCTTCTTGCTTGAGCGAGAATACTATAATTCAGAATACTAGTTTTTCACTCTTAATCCAATTTTCCCTAATTCATTTTATAAAAACATATTTCCCTTATTACTTTTACTCATTAAAATAGTTAAAATTGGTATGGGTGATCATGGGTTGGGTCAACCCGACCCGATTTGATGGGTCCGGGTTGGTCGGGTTCTCGGGTAGACCCGGATTAGAAACATGGAATCGAGCACGAATGGTTCGGGTAACGGGTTTGGGTTTTGCCGACCCGACCCGACCCGAGTAAAGGTTTTTTTCTTCTTCGCAAAAATAAAAGACATATATACAAAAAAGTTGTTTTTGGCCCTTTTTTTTACCCAAGAAGCTATTTTTTTGTCAAAGAATTTTTTCTAGCCCAAGAAGCTTTTTTTTGTTAAGTAAAAAAATTGTTTTAAAAAACTATTTTTTGTGTTTTTTTCTGATTCAAAACAAAAGGCCCAACCCGACCCGACCTATGTATCCTCGGGCCGGGTCGAGTTGGGCCGGGCCTGACCCATAAATTTTTTCCGCACGAACCGACCCAACTCGTCTCCTTGTCTGGGGTCGGGTCCCATTTCATATGAAGTTCCCTTTTGAGGAGTCCATGGTTCAGTGGTATTTGGTAAAATTGAAAAAAATTGTCCAGCTTGAAATAATCGGTCCAGGGGTTCAAAACCATCAAAAGGTCAAGTTCTAGCTTAGGAAGACGCACAATTGTATTAGGATTAGGGGAAGGCGTGAGCAGTAAGGGGCATGGTAGTAAAATTAGGTTGCATTTGTGAGGTGGAAAGGGGGTAGAGTTGGGTTGTGGGATAGGCGTAAAACCGGGTGGAAACATTGGGAAGGAAATGGTGCAAGGGCTAGGAGGGGTTGTATAGTGAGGTTGAACAACAATTGTAGTGGTCTGGGGAATAGAAATTTGGGGTTAAATGGATAGAGTAGCTACCTGTTCCAGTAGACCGGTCATGATAGATGTAAGGTTGTCATGGCGAGTATCCATAGTTTGTTGCAGCCTGTGATGTCTGGAGGCCTGCAACTCCTGGTGGTTCTCCATCTGGGTTTGTAGGGAGCCCAGTTTCTCAGTAATAGCATGGAGGAGGTCATCCATATCCTTGGATGAGGGTTTAGGAGGTATTGAGGAAGAAAATTAAAGAACCAAAATGATAGGATGTTGCTACCAACAGAGGATTTAAGAAAACTAGGGTTTAAGTAAAAGAGAGGTTGCGTAAAGAAAGACAAAGGAAATTCTAAAATGACTTCTGATTTTTCATATCCTTTCCAAAGGAAATAAAGTTTTAAATAACAAAAGTGCTATGGGCCTTGTTGCCTTACGTCCTGATACTTCAAAAATAATAAAACATCTAATTTAAAATTAGCTCCAACCTACATTAAAAATAATCCTTCAACCCGAAGGGTTTTTGGACATTTCTTTTGGGCTTGTTGAGGCCTACTTGCGCATCACTCAACATCTTTATTACTATTATAACTAATTGACTATACTATGTTAATTGATTAATTTTTTTAACTTTGAGTTAAACATTCAACTTTAGGGAGTAATTTAGGGGTTAAATATTCATCTTTAGTACTGAAGACTGAGTACTCCTTTACCTATTGTGTGGTCAAAAACTTTTAATTTTAATTTAGAAAAAAATTTAAATTAGGGAAAACTTACCATGCATAGGTAGGTGTCAAAATTTTAATGGAGGGAGTATCTACTATTGTAGTAGTGAAATTTTTTTCCATGTTTAGGTTTGTACTTTTCTTGAAGGAAAATTTTTATTCGTCATTAATTTTTTTGTATGTTTTGGCATTCCTTTCGTATTTGTATAAAATCGTTGTCTTCTATTAAAAGGCTCTCAACTAAATTAGTGCTAAAAACAGAAAAAAGATGATAGGTCGTGATAGTGATCTTAGTAATGAAGGTACTCACTATAAAATTTTAAGTGGTCACCAATCCCATTAGTGTAATGCGAGTGCTTTTATGTTTCATTCAATTTTTTTTCGTAAAAGGTTGATTAATGCTATGAACAGAAGAAGATAGCTTTGTTTAAGAAATAAAGATATCATTATCTTTGTAAAACACTCTCAGGTAGATTAGTGTTATGAACAAGAAAAGGTTGGTAGAGGTTGTGACAAAGATCATAGTGTCTAGCACTCAGTATTCAATGACACTCACTACCAACTTTTAAGTGGTCAGCAATCCCAATATTAATGTGTGTTTGGTGGAGCTTATTTTTGGTTTTTCTTCTTCTTAAAAGTAGAAGCTCTGCCAAACATTTTTTTCCAAAAGCTCTTATATTAAAAAAAACTGCTTAATTTATGAAAAGAAAAGAAGCTTATTTAAAAGTAACACTTTATAGCTTATGATTAAAAACCCGGAGCTTATTTTCAAGGTTCAAGCTTCGAACTCCAGTGTATACTATTCACTCTATTACTTTTTTATTATTTTTTCCATTTATTTGGCTTTTTGCTTTGCGAACTTCAACAGCCTTATGCCATTATCCAGTTAGGTGATTTGGTGACATTACCTTGCTGTTCGGAGACTTATATTTAATGCTATAATCCTCTTTAAAAATTTTACAAAGTGTATACCTCTCCTTTATTTGGTTGGTTTTTAGAATGAATTGTATTATTTTTCCGGATGTTTCTAGTTCATTGAGTTTTATAACTTTGAGTTAAAGTACCCACCTTCTACCCCTTTTAAATATATTTTTTGTTTATAAGGTGATTTTACATTTTACCGCTAATGACTAGTAAAGCAAATCAAGCGAAATGAGAATAATTTAACATCAAAATTTTACTTGACATTTGTATTTGTATTTATAAATAAAATATTTATGTTAATTTTAAAGAAAGTAAAATATTTTTCGTAAAATATTTTAACAAACCACTTTTATCTTAAAATTAGATTTTAAGCTAAAAATATTAAAATCACCAAATAACTTTTACTTTATTTTTGGAAGTTCTTATGTTTTATTTTGACTTTAAAACAACTTATAAGAAAAAAAACTGGGTCAAACGAACCCTTAATGTACTCACTAAAAACTTTTAAATGGTCACCAATTCCTCTCTCTATGATGCCCCTTGTTGCATAAATTTGTTATTGTTGATAACTCAAGATATTATGTGTCTTTATTTCCCAAACTCTGCATCTGTGTAACAATTATAACAAACTAACGACCAAACTAATTCATTAATGTTATGAATAATTATGATATGGTGGATGCCCATCAGATTTATTCTGATATGATATGACTATACCTATTTCCTTTAATAGGTAGGATTGATCTTGAGAAGATATTGTATATCGTAGGTTACATAGTTTCCTCAATTATAGGTTACTTAGTTTCCATTATTAAATCCCATTTACTTGTATAAATACCCCCTTTATGTGAATGGAATAAGACACGACCAACTCTCGGTCTCTTCTCCTCTTATCTTTCTCTCTACTCTTTCTCTCTACTTTTATATATTGCCAGCGTTGATTTTATAACACGTTATCAGCACGAGGCTATAACCAACTGAGCAAGAAGTCTTACATTCCTTTGGAGAAGGTACTACCATCCTACAAGAAAAGGGTACAATTACAACTAATGATGAACGTTGTGTTTTCACATCATTATGTTTATATTCTTCTAAACATTATCAGATATTATTTGGTTATTCTCTAATTTTTTTTCTATAAAAATGTAAAATATTGCAAAACTGAAATTGTTGCTCTTGACGTTTCGAAAAAAAAAAATACTTGTCATGAATATTTAAGATATGTTGAATTCTTTGATATTCATGTTTTTGTTATCGTGAGAAATATGTGTCATACATTATATTCTAATAATTTTGAATCAGTGATAATTATAATCATTGTTATTATTATAATTGTTAGAGGAATTAATGGAAAAAGATATTTGATATGTATACGTGGATTCATGTATTTATTCACGAGATATGATTTTTATTTATAAGATATTTCTTACATGGTTAAATTAGTAAATGGGATAATACATGATCCTATATAATGATGGTTTGGATATATTGCACGATGAATTACATTGATATTTTGTTATGAGAAGTATTTCAAATTATTATATTACATGTTTGACATGTTTAAATTAAATTGATATATAAGGACATGTTTGGTTTCCTTTAAGGAATTAATTAATAGTATTATAATATTATTTTTCATGATTGTTATTATAACACCGCAATATCATATAATTTATCATATCAATTAACATAACACCATAATATTTTATCAATAAAATGAGTACAATTCATTATATAATATCTCATTTGTTAAACTAATATGCTTTGCTCTAAATAATTTGAGATATTATATTACATTTTCGCAAAATTTGATGGTTAATTGTCCTAAATTGCTATTATGAAATTCTAGATAGTTATGGACAATGTATGATGATTCCTCATAAAATGAGGAAGTGAATGATCTAATGATATTAGTATTGTATTGCTCTTCACTCAATGTATAACATTCCTTTTTGCATACCCTAGGGGATGCCAATTGACTAGAATTTAATAAGAGAATGTATGAGGTATGTGAAATAAGTTCTAATTGTATGATGTTATGTTAATTATTATCCGTTGTCATGGATAATAGTTCATGAGATATGCGAAGAAAGTAAGAGGGTTGATGTATAAATTTTCGTAAACATTTTTTATGAATTTTTCATGATTGTGAATTTGTTTGAGGACCTATAGATCGAGAGGTCAGCTCTGCAATCATGATTGTGTTTAAGGACCTGTAGGTCGAGAGCTTAGCTCCACCAGATGTGGCGTATGAACATGATTGTGTTTGAGGACCTGTAGGTCGAGAGCTTAATTAGTTTCGCCAGATGTGGCATGTGAACATGATTGTGTTTGAGGACTATGTCAAGAGCTCAGCTCCGCCAAATGTGGTGTGTGCCCCAAGTTTATGTATTTAATGGTGTGCGCGCCAAGATTATATATATTTGAGGGCGTATGAGCAAGAGCTAATGTTTTGTTACCTATATGGTAATACAAATATAATTGAAGGCTCTCACATAGCTAACTTTTTTTTGTTACCTATCTGGTACAAATATAGATGAAGGCGCGTACAGAGCTAAATGTTCTGTTACCCAGAGGAACAAAATTACACATTCATTATGCCTTATATTGTGGCAAGTCTCATAGAAACTTATTAAGTTTCAAGGCTATCCGCAAAAATAGATACCAAATAGAGACAACAAATGATGACAATGTTGAATGTCTATACATCAAGAGAATGATGCTAAAAAAAATGTGTATTGAAAAATTTGTCTTCATTTTTCTTCGGGTTGTACTACACTTATATTAGTACAATTGAAACAAATTTTATAGTAAAGCATGATAAAATTGTTATTGGCATGAACAGTTGAGTCATCCCGTTTCAATTATGATGCGAAAATTCATATGGACACCTTATGAAGAGCCAGTAGATTCTTCAGTCCAACAATTTTTCATGTGTTGCTTATTCTCAATGAAAAATGATTATTTGACTATCGCCAACAAAGATTGGAAGTAAATCTCTCACCTTGTTTTTTTTGGAACGTATACAAGGTGATATTTGTGGACTAATACACCAATCATGTGGGTCATTTAGATATTTTATTATTATAATTGATGCATCAACTAGATGACCACATGTTTGTTTATTGTTAACTTGCAACCATGAGTTTGCAAGATTATTTGCTCAACAAATTTGTTTAAGAGCTCAATCAAGACAATACACATTGATAATGTAGGTGAATTTATGTATGTCCATTAAAATTGATGTTGAACATCTTATAGCGTATGTTCATGATCTTGCATAATCAGTTATTAATTGCAAGACAATTACTAATGAGATCAAAACTTCAAATTTTTACTTGGGGACATGCAATCTTGCATGTTGCAACACTTATTCGCATCAAGCCAATAAATTATCATAAGTCCTCCCCATTACAAATGGTTTTTGGTCAGGAACCTAATACTTCCCATATAAGAATTTTTTGGATGTGCATTATATGTTATTATCGCTCCACCACGATGCACTAAGATAGAACCTCAAAGAAGGTTGGGAATATATACTGGCTATCGATCCCCGTCTATAACAAAATATATTGAACAATTGATGAGGGATTTATTCACGACTCGATTTATCGATTTCCATTTTGATGAATTTGTTTTCCCAATATTAGAGGGAGAAAATAAGCAGTTGGACAAAGAAATTGGTTGGAATGAATTATCCTTATCCATCTTGATTCTCGAACAAAACAATGTGAACTGAAAGTTCAAAGGATAATTCACGAGCAAAGTTTAGCCCACCAATTATCGAATGTATTCACTGACCCAAAAATATGTACCAACTGCTAATGCTCCAATTAAAATAGATGTCCCTGTTGGACAATCTACAGTTTCAAATGATTCTGAAGCACGCATGAAGCGTGGCAGACCTGTTGGTTCCCAATGTATATATATATAAAAAAATATCCTCAAAAAAGAACAGGAGCTAATAATCTAGATGGCATGATTGAGGATATAGAGACTCTAGAAGAGTCCCTGGACATAAATATTATTTCAGTTTCAAAAGAAACTCAGGTACTTGAAATTCATGAAAATAAAGAGATCTCATTATGTCCTGAATGAAATACAATGGAACCAACATGAAGTCAACGTTGACAACATTTTTGCATTAGCGCTTGATATTATAAATGATAGTGAGGATCATGAACCGAAATCGGTTAAAGATTGTCGACAAAGAAAAGATTGGCCAAAATGTGAATGGATGAAATTCACTTGCAAAATGCAAAGTTTTGGGCTTGTAGCCCACACACATGAACGTGTAAAGCCAATTGGATACAAATGGGTTTTTGAACAAAAATGAGATGCGAAAAGTGAAAACGTGTTGTATAAAGCACAACTTGTTGCCCAAGGCTTTTCACAAAAGACTTGACATTGATTTTGAATAAATATATTCACTTGTGGTGGATGCGAGCACTTTTCGATAATTTTCTATTCTGCAGTACATGAAAATATCGATGAATATTATTACGACCCATTTGTATGGCTTTCTTGAAAAAGATATATATATATATATATATACACACATCAAACTCCCTGAAGGGTTTAATTTGCTGGAAACATATAGTCCAAGTTCTCGAGAAAGTTATTAAATTAAATTAAATAAATCATTTTATGGACTAAAGTAATATGGGCATATGTGGTATAATTGTCTCAATGAATATTTGATGAAAAAAGGATATAAGAATGATTTTATTTGTCCATGTATTTTTATAAAAAGATATGGCAAAGAGTATGGCATACTTGTTGTTTATATTATTGGAACTCCTAAAAAGCTTCCAAAAGCTGTAAATTGTTTAAAGCAAGAATTTGAGATGAAGGATCTCAGAAAGACAAAGTTTTGTCTTGGATTACAGCTTGCATATTTAAAATATGCAATTATAATGCATCAAGAAACATATACAACAAATATGTTGAAAGAATTCTATATGGACAAATCACATCCATTATGCATTCCAATGGTTGTAAGGTCACTTGATGTGTATAAAGATCCTTTTAGACCTCAACAGAATGATGAAGAAATTAAATGTAGTCTTGAAATATCATATCTTAGTGCAATTGAGGCACTAATGTATCTTGCTACTTATACATGACCCAACATATAATATGTTGTTAATTTATATATTTCTTCGTCTACAAGGTATTGGAATGGAATTAAGCATATATTCACTACCTTAAAGGTACATTGGACATGAGTTTATTCTTCTCAAATAGACCAAAGTCAAACCTTCTTGGTTATGCAAATGCAAGTTATTTCTCCGACCCTCATATTTGTTTACAAGTGATGGCACTACCATTTCATGACAATCCATGAAACAAACTATAACTGCCACATCATCTAATCATGCTAAATTTTAGCATTACATGAGGCGAGTCGAGAATGCTTTTGGTTGACATATGTGATTCAACATGTGCAAGAAACTTGTGGTTTATCTTCCAGAAAATTCACTCTGACGGTCTTATGCGAAGATAACAACGCATGTATTTTCTAGTTGGAAGAATGACATATTCAATGAGATAGAACAAACTCATGATCTTAAAAAAGAATTGCGATATATACATTAGCAAGTTCATGAAAGGATCTGACAGATCTTTCACAAAATCATTGCCAACTAAAGTTTTTCAGCAACTAGTACAGAAGATCGGTCTCCTTTATCTTATACATGATTATCCAAATGAGGGAGAGACATAAATGCGTTCCACACTCTTTTTCCCTTCATCATGGTTTTTTCCCACTGGGTTTTCCTGACAAGGTTTTTAATGAGGCAGTATCCAATAACGTATTAAAGAATGATGTACTCTTTTTCCTTCACTAGGTTTTTGTCCCACAGGGTTTTCCTAGTAAGGTTTTAATGAGGCACATTCTAAAACAATGGACATCCAAGGGGGAGTGATATGAATAATTATGATATGGTGGATGCCCATCAGATTTATTCTAATATGATATGACTATATCTATTTCCTTTAATAGGTAGGATTGATCTTGAGAAGATATTGTATATCGTAGGTTACATAGTTTCCTCAATTATAGGTTACTTAGTTTCCATTATTAAATCTCATTTACTTGTATAAATACCCCTTATGTGAATGGAATAAGACACGACCAACTCTCGGTCTCTTCTTCTCTTATCTTTCTCTCTACTCTCTACTTTTATATATTGTCAGCGTTGATTTTATAACAATTAACTTTATTTGCCAAACTAATTCATTAATTTATTTACTTGTGTGTTAAATATTTAAGTTTAGGTTTGGAGTTTCTTTATGCAGCTTTCTTTATGCAGTTTTTTTATGAAGATTCTTCATTAAATTTTATATATTTTGGCTTTCATTTAGTAGTTAGAAAACACCATTGTCTTCATAAAAGGTTATCAATTAGATTAGTGTTATGAACATAAAAAGGTCAGTGGGGTCGAGATAGTGATAATAGTGCCAACAACTTGTAAGTATCACGCTCACTACAAACTTTTAATAGTCACTAAACTCATTAATGTAATGAAACTACTTTTATGTTCTTTTTTTCAGCTTTCTTCGTAAAAGTTGATTAGTGCTATAAACAAAAAGATGACACTGTTTACAATTAAAGACAACGTTATGTTATTAAAAGTCTCTCGGCTACATTAGTGATGATATGAACAGAAAAAATATTGGTAGAGGTTGTGAAAGGGATCATAGTGCCTACCATTTGACTAAAAAAAGACACTCACGATAAATTTTTAAGTGGTCACCAATTCTATTAATGTAATGCAAGCTTTATGTTTCTTTAAATTTTCTTCCTGAAATTCTTCCTCTTTTTACTTTAGCCTCTTTATGTTATGCCCCATTGCAAGGATTTGATATTGTTGAAAGCTCAATATATTATATGTATGTATCAATATATATTCAACAATTGTAATTCCCAAACTTAGAGTTTTTATTATTATTATAACTAGTTATAAATTATCTTTTGTTTGCCAAACTAATTGATTCATTTCTCTTCCTTAGGGTTGAATATTGAAGTTTAGGTTTGTACTTTTTAAGCAAAATTTTTATTTGGATTCTTCGTTAAATTATGTATGCATGTTTTCGCATTCATTTTTCATTTGAAAAACATCATTGTCTTCCTGGAAGGCTATAAACTAGATTAGTCTTATGAACAAAAAAATGATCTGATTAATTAATGCACTTATTACAGACATTAATTGGTCACTAAAAATTTAAGACACCATAAAAGGTTGATTAGTGGTATGGGTAGAAAAAAACGGTTTAAAAATTGAAGACACCGTAAAAGGCACTTAGTTAGATTAGTCCTATAAACATGAAAAGAGGCTGGAGATTGTGAGATAATTTCCACTTATCACTTACTAAATAAGGCATTCACTACAAATTTGTAAGTTGTCTCTAATCCATTCATGTAATACAAGTGCTTGTATGTTTCTATCATCCTTCTATCTAAAATTCTTCTCTTTTATCTTTAGTTGAGCCCTCTTTATGTCACGCCAACTTGCATGAATTTGGTAGTGTTGATAGCTCAAGACATCATGCGTAGATAATTAAAGATTTTTTCCCTAAACATGTGTCTCATTGTCTCATTACTGTACTAGTTAACTATCCTCTGTTTGCCAAGCTAGCTAATTAATTAATTCTCTTTACCTGTGGGTTAAATATTCAAGTTTTGGTTTGGAATTTTCTTTTAAGCAAATTTTTTATGAGAAA
Organism: Sesbania bispinosa; assembly: GCA_026901365.1. NCBI lineage: Eukaryota > Viridiplantae > Streptophyta > Magnoliopsida > Fabales > Fabaceae > Sesbania > Sesbania bispinosa. The sequence goes on along the minus strand of QLOH01000355.1, from coordinate 847,445 downwards.
AAGGATTGTGCACTGACAGTGTAAAAAGTTTTACACATACGGTTAATCACAACCCTTGATTTATGGTAAGTTTGTTGACTTTATTAATTAATATTTTAAAAGTCATATAAATGAAGAATCATGCACTATGCCAAAAAAGACATTTTACCGCGGTTCTGGAAGCCCTTTTACCGCGGTTACGATCGCGGTGTACCGCAGTGAGATAAAAGGAATTTACCGCGGTTAATTTTCGGAACCGCAGTAATTGAGTTAGCCTTTTTACCACGGTTCCGAAAAGTAACCGCGGTAAAAAACCTGGAAGCGTGAAATTTCTGCACACTTTTTTACCGCGGATGGCTTTGTGAACCGCGGTAAAAAATCACAAAAATCCTATCTATTTCGTAGTTAATGCCTATATGTTATATTAAAAATCCCAAAAATCCCAATAGAAAGCCATATATGATTTAATCTTTGAAAGTAATTAACTCACAAGCCTTTACCTTCATCTTTGAAAGTTATTATTAAAATAATTATTTATTAGTTAAACTAATTTACTAAATATTTTAAAATATAAATTTTAAAATTGTTTTAGTTGTATATGAAGGGTCTAAAGCCTTTGCTTGAGGGCCCCTAAAAATAAAGGACAGAAATATTTTATTAATTTTTTATTATTGATATTTTTAATATTAAAAAAATATTAATTAATTAATGAGTAATTTTAGTAGTTAATATATTTCTCTTAAAATATAGATCTTTATTGTACTAAAACTCTTTTTCTTAATTGGTGACTATTTTATTTTTTTATTTATTGGATTTATTATAGTTTTAAAGGGAAATATTAAATAAATTTCGTTATGCAAACTTAGTAAGAAATAAACGTTAAATAAAATTATAATAATTTTAACAAATTACTTTAATTGATTTAAGTATCTTATTTATCTGGTGAATTAATTTAATTATTAATAATTACTTTATCATTTATAGATATCTTCTTTTTTAATATATTTTCTTTTAAGTGTTTCTATATTAAGTTTTAATTTAAAAAAATATCATGAAATGCACATGATGCTTACTAGTTCAATGAGTTATCTTAATATCTCAACCAATTTAAAAGATAACCTTTAAATGAAACTTCAATAATTTTTATAGACCCAATATTAAAATTTATTTTAGGTCTACACTTACGTTGGACAGACATGTATATATAAAGAGCTTAGAGACTTTTTCATTTTATATTATTATAATTAGATGTGTGCTATATGAAGAGTTGAATTCAATGAATTTACATGTGCCTTTTATAAATATTTCAAAAAGATTAATATTAATAAAAAATAAATGAAAAGAAAGTAGTTTTCGATCAAAATCACACTTTGCAGTTATGTATAACTTTATTTCTTACTATAAAGCTTTTCTATTATATTACATTGTTGATTTTGACAACATAAAAAATATAAATTGACAAATTGAATTGAGTATAAGTGTGAATTTTATCTCCAATTAAAAATTTTGAAAAATATAATAATATACATATTCCTTTCATCTTTTTCATGCATTTTATCTATATATGTCGTGCTTAAGAGTAAAACACATCATAGCCTTCATAGAAGGCTTTCAATGAATTAAAAAAGCTGATGGAGTTTGTAGCAAAGGTTAGTATAGGTTAATGTGACAAAATTTGATAGAGGTTGTGATAATATTCATGGTGTCTGCTGCAGCTTGAGTAAAGAAGACACTCTCTGCCAATCTCATCCCATCCCATTAATGAAACAAAGTGTTGTTTTGTTTCTTTGAATTCTCTCCTTAAAATTATACCATTATTTTCTTTAGTTATGTTACACATGTTATAACGTCCTAAGTTCTAAATCCGAGAGTAACGACCGTTGGAGACACTACTCTTAAACTTTTGAAATTATTTCGCTCATTATCGATATCTTTACATACACATTCATAAAACACTTAAGTAACTCAAACTATTACTTAAGCCCAAACAACCATTAAACACTACAGATCCCATAATACAAATGCCACTCCGTGGCTCAAGATAACAATCATTCGTAAATACATAATTTTTAACCTAACTCAACATAGCATAACTCAAATACAATGGTTTCCCTCAAGGAATCCGGACTGTAATTAGGGATGGAATGGTCCACTCCAAGAGCTTTAAACTCTTCGTCCATGCTTCGAGCCAGATGGTCCTGCATCTCTAAAATGTATCCCACAAACAAGGGGTGAGACTAATGTTTCAGTGAGCATAACTATTCAAACATTCGGTGTGGGGAGGGCATGTATATGAGATGCAACATATAGTTCAACAAGTCATACCTAAACTATTTCAAGCACCACGTTATAACTCAACTCAACTTCACATGATATCTAATGTCAATCTCAAATTAGATATGTTATGCATGATTTGCATTACCTGATAGACAGTGTCTTATCATTATCTATGGGGCTAGACCTGAGCTCAGACTACAAGGAATGTCTTCCTTGGGGACGTATCCCACCATTACTCTGGGGATTGAAGTCCAAGTTTTACTCTGGGGACCTAAGTCCAATCTTGTTTAATTAAGGTGATCTTGGGGCCGAAGCCAAAACTGGGGCCGAAGCCGAATCTGGGGCCGAAGCCATTTTTCTAGGGCTGAAACCAAATTCATTTTTCTCTGGGAGTCGAGGCTCAAATTCATTTACCAATTAACTGGGGCCAGGCCTTTATGCAAATGCTCACACATCACAGTAACACATATCACATAATAGATCTAAGCATTTTTTTGGTCAGAATAATACCCCATCATGTGAATCTCATAACCCAATCCCCACAATCATTAATAGAATATTACCTAAGTATAAATCATGCACATACAAGACAACAATTTAGGGGTGGGTGAAACTCTAAGCATACCAAACTCTAGACCCATATTTCTAATCAAACACTATAAATCATGGGGAACAAGCAATCAATCAAACACATACAGTACTAAGGAAGAAGGGAAAAGATGAGGTAGGGTTCATGGAGAAGATTCAAGCATAAATGAGTGGAGGTGTGTGAGCTATACTCACCTCTAATGGAGGAAATGGAAAGAATGGAGGGATGGGAATGAAGATCCAAGCTCCTTGAATGGTGTGGGTAGCTTCAAACCAAGCTTCTCCCTTCAATCTGCCCTTCTCTCTCTAAATACCCTAACCCTCTGTTTTTAAAAATTGAATCTGCATGTACTCGCTCAAGCGAGGATCCGCTCGCTTGAGCAAGCAACACAAAACATTTCTGAAAAGGCTACCTCGCTTAAGTGTGGATCCGCTCGCTTGAGAGAGCCCTAACTCAGAGAGCACCCCTGATGCTGCAGGGGTTCTCGCTCGAGTGAGCCTTTGTTCGCTTGAGCGAGCCTGAGAGCACCCCTAATGCTGGAGGGGTTCTCGCTCGAGCGAGCCTGAGAGCACCCCTTGCTCTCTTGAGCGAGCCTCAACTCAGAGACTTCCCTCATCTCTGCCCTGCCCCTCGCTTGAGCGAGCCCTTGCTCGCTTGAGCCAGCCTACCTGAACTCAAATTCTTCCTCTCTTTACTCTTACTCCCTTCTCCCATCTATTCCTAGTGCATTAACCTCCTTCTAACTTAGCTCCTTTAATACGAATCTCTTTCTTCATTCTCGTCAATCCTCTTGCTAAATTCTTCCCTCCTCAATCTAATTCCTCATTCCACCACCTTAGTCTCCTTCCTCATCTCATTACCTTGTCAGCATCTTAACTTCAGGGTGTGATACCCATAATCCTGTTGGGATAATAAACATTTGGTTTCCCTTAAAACTCATAGCTCCCACTATATTCCCTATCTCTTCCCTCAATTTACTCTTATACCCCCAAATTCTCTTTCTACTTCCAATTTCCTTCTCTCGATAGGATTCACAATCTAAGGCTTTCACTATATTTTCCTAGATCCTAGTTCTTGGGATGTTACACATGTTGCATGGATTTAGTATTGTTGACGCCTCATGATAATATGTGTCAATTGTTTGTAATTACCAAACTCAACGTTTTTATTATCGTTATAACTAGCTTAACAGTCTTTTGTTCGTCAAAACGATTGATTCATTTCTTTTTTTGGGTTAAATATTTAAGTTTAGGTTTGAACATTTCTTGAAGCAACATTTTTTATTCACGTTATTCATTAGTTTCTGTATGTTTTGGCTTTCATATTTTTTTAATTTAATTTCGCTCTAATTAAGATTTTTCTCAGTTTAATTCTTAAATGATAAAAAATTTTTCCATACAAATAATTTTATCCATAAAAGATTTAATTGTGACTTTTAACTTGTGAGAGTTTAAATTAAAAATTTTAAAAATTTAATGAGATTTTTTTCCGTACAAACTATATTCTGATTTGCTTTTTGTTGTGTAATTTTTTTTTTATAAAATTACACTCATTTTTAAATCATTTGAAAGAACTTTAAATTATTCTCCCTCTCATTTTAAAATCTACATTTCTTTTATTTAGAGATATCTAGTCCATTTTATTATAAACAAACCTCTTACAAACACTCTTTTTTTCTTGTTGTGATTCTCAATACAAATTAATATGTGATTTTAAACCTATCAACTAGGGGTCATTTGTATATGAAATAAATATGTTATCTTAAGTTTTAAAGCCAAGAAATGGGTTTTTAAAACTTCATCTTTTCTTCTTTTTAAAATTCAAAAATCTATACTAAAATGTTCAAACTTGTTCATAAGTCATTCATTCACTACTATTAAAGTATTTATTTATATTAAAATAAACAAATGTGTAACAGAAGCGTATGTGCTTTATTGTCATGTTTATTAAATGAGGCAACAATATTGTGATGGATTCAATGTAAGGGTAATAACAAACACAATAACACCTACCTAGTGTGATGTGTCATAAGATGAGGTTGTCTAGATGTGTGTGGTTAGCATCTCTTAATCAATATATTTACAACCTTTGTTAGCATCGTGAAAACAATATGTTTTCAAGTAGCATGTTTGGTTATAGCGTAGATCATTCGATATATATGAACTTTATTTTGTGTACACATTTGCTTGGTTACATGATGTTTGGAGGTGTTGTCTTCTAACACACATGAAGACTCATCACACGGGAGTATTGTGTGAGTCTTATGTCTACTACTACTGAATCTTCACCCAAGCTGCTCTGTGGGTGTACTACTGAGTCTTTTGTGTTATTTAAAATAGAAATTGGACCACTGACGGAACACATGTGAACCCGTGTGCAATTAAGTTGTGCTAACGTCTGTGGTCTTCATTTGAGCTTACCTTAGAATTTGTGTGAGTGTTCTGTGTATTGATGAGTCTTCACATGGATTGTGTGTAACTCTTCTGTGTACTGCTTAATCTTATGTGTGTTGTTGAGTCTTCACATTGGGTGAGTTAATCATGACTCACAAGTCCAACAGTATGATTTATTAGACATAAGAAATCCAAACGGAATTATAGAATCGATTTATGTTGTTACCAATGATAATTTGCCATGACATAAACTACAAAACAATCTTGATAAAAGTGTCCACTTGGATTCAAATATAGAATTTTTAAGACATAAACTACAAAATAAACCTACCCCAAAACAGATTCAGGATTAAGACAAACAAAAATCTTACATAAGCATTGACAAAAAAACTACATTAAAAGTGTCCTGCATTTTAGAACCTTGGTTGCCTAACTAGCGCTACCTCACTAACTTTAGATTCTCATTATTAACACCAAAATATGGTGATAATAATCTCAACAGCAAATGGCTTCTCAGATAGTTCCACAGAGCACATATTCCACGGGTCAAGGACCCCCACTTTAAGATGGCACCTAATTAGCTTTGTCAAATGAACCAGCCATTTCAAAGGATGCACACACAGCTGACTTAATATAGACTGCTTCCATTGATAATAGGATTTGGTGTGATTTGCAACACCACGATCACCTCCTTATATAGATTTCAACCTGATGATCAAATGTCCATTATACCCAATATATGCAAGATAGTATTGGCTTGAAGATTCAAATTTAAAATTAAACAACATCCGCAACTAACTAACAGAATGAATGTTAGAAAGTCAAATCAAGCTGACAAAGAGTGACATGTGCAGCACTTCCAACTGTATTTTACAATAATCAGCTGTATTTTACAATAAAAAGCTAGGATATAGTGTAAATATTGAATTCTTGTATGAGTTGGAACCATTTCCCAATTCCATTCTTGTATGAGTTAGAATACTATTCTTCTGTGAACAGGGAGGCGAGCACTTCTGGTTAGTTGCAACTTGCTCACATTGAGATTGAGAATTGAACATACATTAATTGGTCTTCCGCATAAGCTAAGTTCAAAAGGTAAGCTCAAATGAAGACAGACGTTAGCACAACTTAATTGCACACGGGTTCACATGTGTTCCGTCAGTGGTCCAATTTCTATTTTAAATAACACAGAAGACTCAGTAGTACACCCACAGAGCAGCTTGGGTGAAGATTCAGTAGTAGTAGACATAAGACTCACACAATACTCCCGTGTGATGAGTCTTCAGCATAAGCCGATTGTGATTCCACAAGTGTTTCTCTGGGATATAAGGTGCCTTCAAAAGTCATGTAATCACAAAACCTTGATTGCAGTGTCTTTGTGATGAAGACTATCCCATAATACATATTTAGATATATTAGCATATGTTCCTATGGATCCATAATTGTACAATATAGCAGTCTCTAGCAGGCTCATTCCACGACAACCCTTCCTTGCTTCAAATAATCCTATCATAGTGAAACAAATTAACAATTCTGGTTGATAAGTCATGCAATTAGCTAGCTAGGCTGATCATAATTAGATTTTGTACCATATTTTGAAGGCTTGGTGATTATGTAATAGAAAGGTTGAAAGATATCAAGGACGACCAAATTGAGGCCAGGAAACATTTTTGAGATTTTAATAGCATCATTGTTTAGCCTGACCACACATTAGTTTCTATGAGAGCAAAACATAGTGATGACTGATGGCAAGCAACCTATTGGAGATAATGTTGTCACACCAATCTTCCTTGCTGCTCCCAGTGCATATAAATTCTGTCATCGTCCTACTTAGAAATCCAAATCAGAATCAGCAAAGTTCTTTAGCAGAGACAAATTTCTTTCTTTTTATTTTAAATTTTGGTAATTTTAATAAATGACATCCCTTTCTTAATGCTGTAGGCAAGATATCAGGTTTGACAAAAGGCGATGCTATCCCATTTTCATTCAGGCATGCCTTTCTAAACTTTGATATTTTGCCTCGATAAAACATTAAGAAATGGATGTCATTCAAGAGGTTCTTTCCTGGAGATAAATTCATTGTATTCAGCTGTATTTAATGAATGAATTAAATACAAAGATCAAATACTAGTTTGCGAAAAAAAAAGATAATGTGAGTACAGGGAAATGATATAGTTAAATGGGGGTTTTTGAAGGGAAAGAAAGTACCTATGAATTCTATGACAAGCTTTCCATTGCATAACCTTACTGTAGGGCTGTGATTTTCAAAGTCTCTTCCATAAATAGGGAAGTTTGCTTTAACAATTAACATCAAGAATTGAGTCCCCAAACATGAAGAATGCAAGGTCAAGAGACTGTCCATGGGTTACATTGAGCACCACCAACACCGACAGGTCAGAAGAAGCAAACTTTAGAGAAGAGTTATAGTATTGGGAAATGATACTCTGACTTTTAGTTATGTGCTCTTAAGTTGGTGCATGGTGCCTGACTATATATAGTGGTCTGGTTTGGCATCCCAAAAATTGTATTAATTTCAGACTTAAAGTATCCATGCAGGATGAATAATTGCATGTCAGACTTTTCATGTTTATCACATCACATGATAACTTCACATGAAAAATTTGTGTATATGACAATAAAACCGTGATAATCTATTAAAATTCCATGGTGTGTCTTAATTGCGTCATTGATAATATTTACTGTTCATATACTAATAACATACAAATTTTTAGGATGAAACGGGAGTCTACAAGAACCTCTTGCAGAAAATTGCACTCAGGGTAGGAGCTCCATTTCCACTGCACACAACATTCACATCATGGAATTAGCTGGAATTACATTTACTGGTGAACCTTCCAAGAAAAAGAAACAACCAGAGTGAACAAGGTTGAATCCTCTTCACGTGGTATGCCATGTGAGTTTTTGTGTACCACTGGTCTTCACGTAGGCTGGTGAGTGTTCTGTGTGTTGTTGAGTCTTCACGTGGGTTGTTGAGTCTTTTGTGTTATGGAAGCCAAAACATACATAAATTAATAAAGAATTTGAATAAAAAATTTATTTAAAGAGAAAAGTCTAAATCTAATTAAACTTGAATATTTAATCCAAAGGAAAAGAAATGAATCAAATTGTTTCGCAAACAAAAATCTGTTAGCTAGTTTTAACAGTACATACGTTGAGTTTAGTAAGTAAGTAACTGTTGACACATGTTATGTTGAGTTATCAATAATACCAATTACTTGAAAGAATTTTAGGGAGAGGATCACAAGAAACATAAAAGCACTTTGTTACATTAATGAGATTAATAATCACTAAGTTTGTAGAGCTCCTTATTTACTTAAGCAGTTGGTGCCATCAATATTGTCATAACCTCTGCTAAACTGTGTCACATTAACCTCAAACAACCTCTGTCGCAAACCCCGTCAGCCTTGTTTAATTCATTGAGAGCCTTTTATAAAGACACTGATGTCTTTAATTCTTAAGCTGTAGATAAACTGCATGGAAAATATGAAAGAAAGATGTATATGATTCTATTTTTCACTTATACTCAATTCAATTTGTCAGTGTTCACCTGGGTTGTTTAGTGACTCTTCTCTCTACTGTTGAGTCTTCACGTGGGCTGCTATGTGACGCTTATGTCTACTGCTTAATCGTGTGTTTCACAGAGTATTCTGTGTACTGCTGAGTCTTCAAAGGGCTGTTGTATGAGTGTACTGTTAAGTCTATGTGTTGACGAGTCTTCATGCGGTGAGGTATGTTTTGTACTGTTGAGCACATAAGTAGAGAGCCTGCATGCCCACTTGAGGTGTGAGATACAAAGCACACATATTCCAATTCAGCACAGATTCCAATGCAACAAAGGTTGGTAAAGGAGAGATGTTTTGTGTTTCTTTGGATTCTCTCCTCAACAAGTTGATAGTAATGAGAGAAGCATTGATGTAGTGGTTGGTAGGCTAGACCACTTCTAATCATGTCCAAGTGAAGTCTAAAAGGTCAAGTATTATTTTAACGTTACAATGTTGCTACACGCGCACTTGAAGACTCAACAAAAACAAATTCCATCCACCTAGGCCTGCATGCCCATGTGAAGTCTAAGAGAGGCAAAGAAGAGCACATAGAAAAGTGGGCAACACACGAATTCTAACTCAGCACAGAGGTGAGATGGAGAGGAGCACACAGAAAACTCAGCACACAGATGAGGTACAGAGCCTGTATGCCCATTGAAAGCAACATGAAATATGTTGGTAGAGCTAAGTTGTTTTATGTTTTTTTAGATTTTCTCCCTAAGAGGTGATATATGTTATGAGAGGAAGATATACCAATATAAGATATATGATCATTGTTGTGGTACCCTTTGAATTTAGAGTGTTTCAGTACCCCTCGAGCATGGACCAATTAGATAATGACATGTCAGTCACTGATGCCATATATTATTTCTAAATGTTTGTATAGTTAATTTTCTGTTATTTCATTTTGGTTCTTACAAATTAGGCCTTATATTTGAGTTAATTTTTTTACTTAACCAATTTTGCGATTTGGTGTAAGCTAACCCTACCTCTCAGACCTAGCCGACCAAAGCTCGGTAGCGTTGCAGAACCACACCGTGGAGAAGCGGCGGATTGCAGCGACGTTAGAAGGGTCGATAGGGCGATGTCGACCCAAGGTGAGTAGATTGTGAAACCACAACATGGAGAGGCGGCGGAGTGCAGCGACTTTGGAAGGGTCAAGGGGGCGATGTCAACCCAAGGCGAGTGGCGTTGCAGAACCAGACCATGGAGGCGCGGCGGAGTGCAGTGGCATTGGAAGAGTCGAGGGGGCGATTTCATGTGAGAATACTTGTTTATTTGTGTTGTATTTATGATTCATAACTTTTTTTCCAATAGCTTTATAGTATATATCACTATGCTTGAACTGATGTTGCTCTTTATGTATTTGTTTTTTTTCTAATACAATTTCTTTTATAAAATGATCGTGTGTGTTTAAGTTGCAATAGTTTTTTCCAGTTATATAACTTGGTCTGCTATTTATATGTAGTTATTCTGATATTTGGAAAGCTCTTTTTTATTCTATTTTGTTTTCCTGTTCTCTTTTTTTACTTGAATCTACCCTTGTGAGAGATATGTTCTCAAAACATAGGAAAATCATTTTCATGCAGGGTATTAGACATAATGTGAAGGATGCTCAGAAAGATCCTGTAAAATTTCCTGATGCTCTTCATGCAAGAACATTAGTTAATCAGGTTATTGCATTCTTTTGGTGTGATATGGTTCATATTTATACAAGAGATTGGTGCTTACAGCTGTTGGAAAGCATAAGTTATAGTTCACCTGGAATCATAAACCTCAGTGAAAATAATTTATTACATAACCAATTATAGTTAATGATGTGCTTTTCTCATTTTCACTCATCTAACGACTGATTTTGGGCTGATATTGAACTTTGTCTAGATGGATAGAAAATTGGTTAAGCAGACAGTGATGACATCAGTGTATGGTGTCACCTACATTAGAGCTTGGGAACACTGATAGCTGAATAATTTGGTAAGTATTCTAAGTAACACTGATAATTGGCTGATTCAACATTTTGCCTTCAGATTGACTAGTGGTTCTCACACAAGTTTCTCAAGACTTTTTGCTAATAGAGTTATCATCTTGTGGTTAATAAACATGATCAAGAGTTCAGCATAATCCATTTGCTCAAAGATGAAATGTGTTGAAATTAAAATGAATGCTTTAAAAGGCTAAGAGAATTGCAATTTGATAAACAATACTAACTATTTAGTTTAATTCCACTATCTGTTTTGATATCCTGAATGTGTCACGTATCAAATTGTTTACAAGTTGTGCTTGACTTTCATCTATCCTACTAGTTTACATTTTTACATTTTTGCCCTGTTGCGTGGAGTTGCCTATACAGTGATTGTAACATTTTCCTGTTTATTTTCTCATTTTGTTAGGTTTGAAGAAGTTTGGTTCGGGTGTGTTTGTTGTTGATCTGAAACTCCTATATAGTTTTATCCTTTGGCATCCCAATGACATGTGTGGCAATGTGTGGTTAGAGGAACAAGTGATTGAAGAACATGGTGATGGTTCACTGCCCCCTGTTATGATTTCTTAGGACATCTCATATTTCTGTTACACTAATCCCATAGGTTACCCTTCTGGTCTCCAGATTTCTCGTATTGTTAGAGAAAGCTTTTGCCTTGGTCTCCCATATGTGCGTTGGTTTGTCCTTTTTATTTATAATGAATCTATTATAATATATTAAAGCTAAGTCGCGCACTTTGACAATGCCATCTCAACTCTATTATTGCCACCTATTTCAATATTTGCCACGTCAAAAATAAGCTTATGTGTCTCAATGTTCTGTACTTCTGTCAAGGTTCCTTGAATTTCTAAGTCACTAACAGTTGCAATTTTTCTTTTCTTTCAATTAGAACCTCTGAGAATCCAAAACCTCTTAGCTTCCAAACGTATCCCAAGTCCCTACCGTTACAACATTACCATAATAACCGTTACATCCGCTCAGCTTCCACTTCCTTAGCATCTTTCAAATTGCCTATTGCCTAACCCATTAGGGTCGGCCTAGTGGTTGGGGGTTTGGGTAGTTTAATATGAGGTTCTAGATTCAAACCTCATCGCTTTCCTTTGTACACCGAAAAAAAAAATTGCCTATTGCCTTTCCTGTGATTAATCCCATGGAACATGGATTTATATATCATGCCTCAAGACCTTGAAGAATAAGAGCAAGTGTAAGGAGATGCTCAAGTGTTGAATTACATTTTTGCTAACAAATCCAATGCCCCACAATGTGCCTGATTGCACTGGAAGCTCAACCAGTGGCATCCACCTTAGATTTACCTCATTGGATTCCTTCACACTCGGATACACCAGCATTAGTTCTTTCTAACTCTGTTTCAATTTTGTAAACAAAGTTAGCGACTTAGGGGTATAATGGCTTCTCAATTGGTGTACCTCTAGATATGGTAGCAATCATGGGATATTGTCGTTGAACCTCTCGGGTGTGTAGATGCACCCTCATATGGCATCCTGTTGTTGAACCTTACGAGGAGGCTCGATCCCCCTCCCCCCAACTGTGCTAAACAATTGTTTGCGATTATATTTACAGGTCCATGGATGGCTGCAACATGTCCAATGGAACGTAGTGTCATCACTAAGATTTTTCTATTTGACTTTGCTAGAATCTTAAAATCCTTTAAATTAAATTAGTAAATGTTTCTTTCCCTGCAATCATGACCTGCCTTCTTTGAGAGCTTTCTATTCCAACACTTCTGATGGCGTTGAAGCTTCATGTGTCATTTGTCTTAACATATCTTTCATGGTTTTGTGTGTCTCTCCATCTTTAATTTTTAGCACATCTTAATCTTTAAAAACACTCCATGTGTCTTTGAGAAAGGTAAACTTGCCATTTTCGTTTTTTTCCCTCTTATACTATGCTTTGGTTAATTGTTTTGTCACTATTTTAAGGTTATATTTTCTGGGAAAGGATGGGCAGACCCGTGGATCAGTCATAAGTGAATTTCTTCATTTTTGGCAGAGAATTGCATTGATGCATTTACACAATATATTACTCATTTTAATGAAGCAAGTACTGATCAACTATTTTGGTAAGAAAAGATTTAATGAAAAATGGACACTTTTTACCTCAATAGTTTTAAACTTGTAGTCCCTTTACCTTGCATCAATGGATGAAAATAAGTTATATATATCTATATATTTAATCATCTAAAAGTAGAAAGTTAAATAGTATATTGGCATGCTAATGTATAGAAGATTGCAGTGGTTGTTTTTAATCATGCAGGTTTTCCTTCAATACATCAATGTAATTGTGGTTTATTAATTAAGGATCTTTGAAGAATTCATTTTCACTTTATAACTATATTGTGGTTCACTGTTACAAGCTTAAATTTGATTGTCCAAACTATTAACATATTTTATAAATTTCACAATCACAGGTGGATTGGTTCTGGTTGATAGTAATCCAAAAGCTTCAATAATGTGAGACTATTTTTGCATGCATATATATAAGTTAGTGAGACTATTTTTTAATCAATATGCATAAATTGAATTTTGCTCTTTCTTTTTCTTAATTTTCTTCCCATTCTTTCTGAATATCTTTGAATTTTCTGTTGAAGAATACAACTGCAGATTAATTACTTTTATAGAGCAGCATCAAAAGTTCTTAGATGCCATAGAAAATTGAATAAGGCCAGCTAGAGTTGAGGGAGGATTTTGTTTCTTAGATGCCACAGAACCTTTAAAGTTCTCTTTATAAAGAAAAGCCTTGACATTATTTTAACTTTGCAAATTCAGATTATGAAGCAGAACCTTTTATCCTATTAATCATTTTTCAAGTCTTTTCGATATGGAGAACATACTTTTATTTGTGCCACATCAAGAATAGTATGATGTGTCATGTCTCTCATTGCAATTCATTCATTCTAGACCATCCAAAATCTCCAAATGCACACACCAATACCTCTTCCCACACTAATAACAATTAATATGTTACAAAATAGTTACATAATGTGATATTCCAAAAGACACTGATCATATTAAAAATTCTTTCCTTATTATATTTTTTATTTATTATTGTTATTACTTCTGCACTATAGACATTAAATTTATTTTAACATATTTAATCTTATTTACCCATCATAGCATAATTGAAAATTTAATATAAAATTCTCCATGTTAGGTTTATTTTTTTGTTCAAGTCTCAATGTATCATGGTCCGTTTGCATAATGTAGTTATTTTCTGTGTACATATTATTTACTATTTACATTGTCAAGAATCAAGATAAATCCTCTCATGTACAAAATTCATAGGTTCAACTGTCAAAAGGATTCCACTGCTATTTTTTTTATAGATGTTCAGGGTATAATTAAATACAAATAAATTAAATTATACAAAAGATTAGTACCCAACAAAATAAGAAGTCAAACGTAGTTTAAGTTACCATTTACAATTTGGTATGGATATATGACTAAATGACTACTCTACAAAAAAAATACCAAAATAACATGAAAAAAAGTAATATTAGCTATTTGACCATATTTTCTAATTATTCAAATCAATTTTTTCAATTATATTACTTATACAGTCATCATTTTCGAAAGACTAAGCAATAATATTGAATATTTCATGTTCACATTTTTCATCTCAAATTTTCCTTCCATTTTCTTTCTTATATTAAGTTTATCTCCCATTTAATTGTGTGTCTTATGGAAGTGATTTTTAATTGGGCTTTTTATTATTACACAACGCAACAAATTTAAGAAACAAAAAGAACTTGATATTTGTATATGATGTTGTGAACCTATATTAAAAAATGAATGGCATGGGGTATTTTCTATAATTTACCAAAATTATACGGTGAATATTAATATTATATTATTTTCTATTTTCTTTTGATTGTTTTATTTTGATAAAAAAATGTTTTCTCGTAAACCATTTTAACTTCATCTATACATTACTAAGATTAATTAAAATAAAAATAACAAAAAAAATGTAGAGTTATATCTATAAACTAACATTTGAGTAGTACATCCACTTAACACAATGACAAAGATTATTTGCATATTATAAAGTTTTATGCGAGTTACTCTTATTTGCTTCTATAAGATATATTAAAAGAATTTATTTTACTTTTTACAATAACTCATAATAAAAAAAAACTAATGAAGGTAAAGAAATAATTGATCCATAAATTGCAAAAACTGAAATAACAAAAAAGAAGACAGAATGGTAAAAAGCAAAATAACTTTGTAAAATTTAATGGCTATGAAATGAAATTCAAGTCCACGCCTCCATGGGTATATTTATAATTTCCCATTCAAAGTTAAAGGAGAAGCGAATCCAACCAAATATAAGTTAGGAGCTAAAGTAGTGTAATAAGGGGGGAAAAAGCATAACCACATGATGATGACATCAAAATTCATAACATTCATTAAATGATATTTACATAAATGTTCTTCTTTCATTGACTTCAATGTAAAAAATTCAAATTTCCTTTAAAATAATTGTAATTTTTTGTTATATTTTATCACACCCTAGTCCCTCCAGTTCTTTTTATGTAAGACGACTCACAACTTTGTTTAAGCAAAGAACTAAGAAATAAAATTAATATTTTCATTTGAGGAGTGCTAGCAACACACTCTTTTGAACACTCTCCTCAACACACTCCATGTGATTGGTTAAAATTCACATGGGTCCCACCAAATTCATGGGCCTCACTCCCAAGTGGTGGGACCCATGTGAATTTTAACCAATCACATGGAGTATGTTGGAGAGAGTCTTCAAAAGAGTGTGTTGCTAGCACTCCTCTTTTCATTTATATGAAAATTATTATGTAATTTTCTATTATATCTTATGTCACTCATATTGATTAACATATTTTTCATTATTATTCTTATTTATTTTAAAATAAATATAAGGTTATAATTAAAAAATAATGACATCTTAAAATTTTTAAATTATAAATAAATAGGAATTGAATTTTGAGAAAAAAAATCTACTTAAAACTATACCAAATTAAAAAGATTGATGAAGTTATAAAATCACATAATTGTAGCCTTCCAAACCAAAGAAGCTCAGAAAACTTCAAGTTCTTTCTTGACTTTCATTCTTCTTCTTGTAATGGTGTTTAAATGTAACCAATGATGAGTTGTGCATATTTGGGGACTTACAAACTATTTACTATCAGTAAAACAAATTTCTCTCCTTGTGGAAAAGATCTAAAGAATCTCAATGCTACAAAAAGTTCTGCAGTGAAAAACTTTGTTTTGGTGTGAAAAAAAAAAGCTTTCCATTGCATAACCTTCCTGTAGAATTATTACTTTCATTCCACAAATTTCATTGCATTGGACTCCATTGCTACTTTTCTTTCCCCTCCAAAACCCAAGTTAGCTACATATCTATATCCTTTCCTTATTACCCACGTTACCTTTTTATTTTTGCTAACTAGGATTTCATCTTTGATTCATTCATATTTATTTATTCATTCAAGTTGAAATGATTACCCTTTACTCACCAACTTGACTCAATTTAAATGCAAGAAGAAAACCTCTTGAGTGGTGCAAATTTTGCATCACCTTCTTATGTTACTCCTCTACAAACAAACTATAAATAAATGCATTTAAATGTCTAAAACCATTTGTTTTTTATTTACTTAACATTATGTGATCATACTAGTGAGTGTTGATTTTTTTTATTGGTGCAAGGTACAACTTCACTGAACCAGCAGCTGGATTATTACGAGGACACAATGAGAGTGAATTAGTAATAAAGCAGAGCAATCAAATGATTTGTTAATTATATATACTGTTGGTGGTGGGACCAGTAATTATATTCAGAGGTCCTGTGTAAATACTGCTTAACAAGTTTATACAGCAGACTGATTCTCAGACATTTTGTGTGATGTTATTCCAATTTCCTTGAAGCATGTCTTTCTCAACCTTGATAACTTGTCTCAATAAACCATTAGGAACTTTCATGATTTTGATTTGTAACCATGCCAATGACAGAATTTATATGCAGGGGAGCATGCAGGATTAGTATGACAACATTAATTACCTCTAATCTTGCCATTGACCATTACTATCTTTGGCTCTTATTAACTTCAATAAGAAGTTCAACACCACATGCAAACTTGCCAAGAATGCTTCCTAGACTCAATTTGGTCGTTCTTGATGCCTTCCCAACTTTCTATGACCTGGTCATTAAGCCTTCTAAAAATGGTACAAAATGTGAAAATCTATTTATATTACGCTCATCTTAGTTAGCTAATTGTATGACTTGTTAATGGCGACATTGGAATGGGTGAGAGTCTGTTAGTTAGTCAGTTAGTAAGCACTATTTATAGTCTCTCACTGTATAAAATAAAAGGTAGAGCGCGCGAGAGAACAATTACCAACGACCATGTGAAACCGTTAATAGACTATTGTCTGAAGCTATTGTCTGAATAAGAGAACCTCTTTCTCTTGCATATTCTTGCTCTCTCTTTGTGTTCTTTGATTATCTTCTTTTTCTTAGCTTCCAATTTATATGTTTTTCAACATGACTTATCAGTCAGAACTGTTAGTTTGTTTATTAATATTTTTTTTCTTCCCGTTTTTGTTTTTTGGAACATGGGAATGAAAGACCCCATATTAAACTAACCATTAATATAACTCAAATTACAAAGAACAATAAAAACAGAGAAGAAATAGATGGAGGAACTAGCTAAAAAACACAAAGTTCTAGATATTAGCTCCAAATTTGGCTCAGCCATATGCAATGAGGTTTTCATCCTTCAAAGTTGTAAAAAATTGATTGTGGACATCCCGATCAGATACTCCACAGGCAAAATACTTTGCTTTATTGTCATCCGTATATAAAGCATTAACCTCACACCACTTAATATTGATATCAGGAAATGATATTGCAACACATGTAAAAAACGTACAGAGCACCACACAAAAGACTCAACAACACACGGATTCCAACTCAACACAAATTTCAACAAGACATAAGTTGGTAGATGTGAGGTTAATGTAATCATTGAATCCAACATGACGGAGGTTGGTAGAGTTGAGGTCTTTTATGTTTTTTCCAAGTCATCTCATGTAGGGGTGTTCATGGGACGGGTTGGGACGGGTTTTACCTGTCCCTAACCTGGCCCTAATTTTTTACCGGGCCAATTCTATGGACCCGAACCCGTCCATAGACCCGAAGAGACCCGATGAAGTGCGGGTCTAAGTAAGACCGGGTCTAAGTAGGACAAGACCGGGTTGGCCCGATATATAAGCTAAATGTAATCATGAAATGATCATATAACAATGTTCAAAAGAAAATAGTTCATACAATTAATAAATATATTGCATAGAATAATGTGTGCTGTTAGTTATGACAGTTATGACTTAGGAATGAGTTTGTTATTCTGTTAGGTTGTTATTTCAGTTAGGTTAGTTAGTCGTTGCTCTCTCTAAACTTCCTATATATAGTATCTTGCTGTATAGGAAAAAGGTATCATGTGTAGATGCGTGTGTTAGTGAGCGAGAACGATTGCGGGAAGAACCTGTCTGAAGTTAACAGGGTGTAACCTTGTCTGAAACAGCTTGTCTGAAGCTGGGTTGTCTGAAATAGAGAAACGTTTTTCTCTTGCATATTTTCTTCTCTTTTTTTGTGTTCTTTGATTCTTTTTCTTTTAAGCTTTCGATTCCTTGTTCTTACCCAACAAGTGGCGCCGTCTGTGGGAAGAAAGTGAAAGAAAAGATAATCAAGAATGGCAACGAAGTTTGATATTGAGAAGTTCTCTGGAGCAAATGACTTTGGGTTGTGGAAAATCAAGATGGAGGTTATCTTGATACAGCAAGGATGCGAGGAAGTGTTGAAGGGGGAGGTGAACATGTCATCATCTTTAACGCAGACAGAGAAAAAGAATATGGTAGACAAGGCAAGGAGTGCAATCGTTCTGTGTCTTGGTGATAAGGCACTCAGAGAGGTGGCGAAGTAGAAAACAGCTGTAGGGATGTGGACCAAGCTGGAATCTTTATACATGACAAAGTCTTTGGCTCATAGACTCTGTCTAAAGCAACAACTTTACTCGTTCAAGATGGTGGAGTCAAGAACGATTGAAGAGCAGTTGGCAGTTTTCAGCAAGATTGTTGATGATCTTGAAAACATTGGTGTGAAACTTGAAGATGAGGAGAAGGCCGTTATTCTTCTTAATTCTTTACCGAAGATCTTTGAGCATTTCAGAGATGCTTTACTATACGGGAAAGATCAGATGATCACTCTAGAGGAGGTTGTGACCTCAGTTCGAACCAAAGAGTTGCAGAAACTTCAAGATTCGAAAGGTGTAGAGGAGGTTCCCTCTGGTCTAGTTACAGTGAAGGGCAAGGGAAAGAAGTCAGAGAACAAAGGGAAGAAGGCAAAGTCTAAAGGCAAGAAGCTGATCAAATGTTTCAAGTGTCAGAAGTTGGGTCATATCAAGAAGCACTGTCCTGAGAAAGATGCCCAGGAGCATAGGAGACAGGAAACTGCAGGTGTTGCAGAGGCTTTTGAAGGATATGAATCTGCAGGTGTTTTGGTAGCATCGTCTGAAGACTCTCTGAAGAGTTGGGTCATGGATTCAGGGTGTACCTTTCACATGTGTCCTGTGAAAGATTACTTTGAGACCTTAGAACTGAAGGAGTATGGGTTTGTACTTCTTGGGAACAACAAAGCTTGCAAGGTGCAGGGCATTGGGGTAATCAGACTGAGGATGTTTGATAACAGAGAGATGTTGCTGTAGGATGTGAGGTATGTTCCAGAGCTCAAAAGGAACCTTATGTCCATTAGCATGTTTGATGTTATGGGGTATTCCACTAAGGTGGAGGGTGGAATGATGAAGGTGTCAATTTTGCCTCAGTTTGTTTTACCTCAACTTAAATGTCAGAGGAAGAACATCTTGATGGTGTCAATTTTGCCTCAGTTTGTTTTTTATTTACTTAACAGTATGTCATCATACTAGTGAGTGCTGATTTTTTTGGTTACCGGTGCAGGGTACAACTTTATTGAACCAATAGCTGTAATATTATGTAAACTTTTGGTGCTAACCTTGCCATGATGCCAATAACAGAATTTATATGCAGTGGGAGCAAGGAGGATTGGTGTGACAACATTACCTCCTTTCTTGCCATCAGTCATCACTATCTTTGGCTCTTGCAGCAAGAATGTGTGGCCAGACTAACCAATTATGCTATTAATTTCAATAAGAAGCTCAACACAACATGTCAAACATGTGAAGAATGCTTCCTAGACTCAATTTGGACGTCCTTGATGCCTTCCAACCTTTCTATGCCTTTTAAAAATCAAAATGTGAAAATTTAATTATGCTCAGCTTAGTTAGCTAATTGTATGACAGAACTATTAATTTGTTTTATTATCACAGGATTGATTGAAGCAAAGAAGGGATGTTATGGAATGGGCTTTCTAGAGACTTCAACATTGTGCAGTCAAGGGTCCACAGTAACTTGTGATTGTTATTTGCTGGCATTTCCCTTCTATCCTAATCAAACACTTCTCCTATTACTCCAACGAAGATACTTCACAACTTAAATCAAGACATTGTTACCCTGAGCCTTGACTCCAGGCACTCATGACATTGACATGGCTATTTGCTTTATCTGAATTAAATTGGTTGAGCTATTCGCAGATATTCTGCTTTGTTCAAATCACACGACAAGGAACTAGCTAAAAAGTATAAAGTTCTGAATATTAGTTCCAAATTTGGATCAGCTATGTGCAGCGAGGTCTACTCCTAATCCCTTCTATGTTCTAACAAATTGATTGTGGACAATTGGACATCCCAATCTTGATGAAGGTTTGCTCAGCGCAGCAGCTCCATGAACGAAAGGAGGGGATCCTCTACCTCTCAAGTGATGGATCAAAATTCTTCTTCCTCAATGATGTGCAGTGAATTTTAGTGCAGCAACAATTTTAAATATTTACGTACTAATTAATAATGTAAAAATATATTAATATCTAATAATCTATATAATTAATTTAATGATATAAATGGTAAAATTAATATTTTATTTAATTAATTTAAAAATCTATATATTAATATTTTATTTCATTCTGTAAAATTAATTAATTTCAGTAAATGGTATTGCAAAAGAAAAAATGCCAACTCTATATAGAAATAATCACTAATATTAACAAGAGAAGTATTCGCGTAGTGATTGCTTTACTGGAGTGCTGGACCACTCTCCACTTGAAGACAGAGGTTGGTAGAGGTGAGATTAATGTAAACATGTTCAAAGCTACAGAGGATGGTAGAGTGAGAATGATGTAAACACAGATTCCTATCTGAGATGTGAGGTCTTGTATGTTTCTTCCAAGTCATCTTCATGTTATGCATGTATATAATGTGGTGTGACATAACATAGGCTAATAACAAACGTTAACACCTATTAATGTGGTGTGACATTAAATAGATTGTCCAGATGTGTGTGGTCAACATCTCTTTAGTCTTGGGCTATGAATTTTGAATCACATTCAACCAAACACTTCATTGAAAAAGGGCATTGTAGATTAAAAAAATAAAGAAAAGAGTGAAGTGTAATTTTAAACTTTTTTATAGATAGAATGATGTAATTTTAAAAGATCACATGTTAAGAGTTTTTTTATGTATGTGAAGAAAGAATAAGCTTGGTAAAACCCTGGGTTAAGACACCTTAATATTAATAAGAGAAACGTTGAGGTAGTTTTTGGTTCCCCTTGAAGACTCAACAACAGAAAAGGATTCCAAGTACCTGGGCTGCATGCCCACAAGTGAAGTCTAAGAGGTGAGATACAAAGCAGGATTACAACTCAGCATAGATTCCAAAGCTACTGAGGTTGGCAGACGAGAGATGTTATATGTTTCTTTAGATTCTCTCCTTAACAAGTTGATAGTAAAAAGAGAAGTATTGATGTAGTGGTTGTTAGACTAGACCACTCCTAATCATGTCCAAGTGAAGTAGGTCAGGTATTTTTAGTTGCATTGTTGTTGCACGCCCACTTGAAGACTCAACAGAAACAAATTTCACCCATATAGGCCTGCATGCCCATGCGAAGTCTAAGAGGTGAGGCAGAGAGTAGCACACAGTGAGTAACACACGAATTACAACTCAGCACAGAGGTGAGGCAGAGAGCAGCACACATAAAAGTCAGCAACACACAGATTCCAACTCAGCACAAAGGTGAGGTACAGAGCATGTATGCCCACTTGAAGTCTGAGAGGTGAGCTACAGAACACACGTATTACAACACTACAGAGATTGGTAGAGGTGGGATATTTTATGTTTCTTTATATTCTCTCCCTAAGAAGTGATATACCAATATAAGATATATGAATAATATTTTATTCAATGGCTAAGATTAATTGGTAACTTAAACTTTTTTTTGAAATTGTGATACACCAGGAGGTGGCCCGCGGGCAGCAGCACAATTATTCAACCATGGCTGCTAATTGGTACGACAAAAGGGACAATACATGGAGGCTGCTGATACTATGGATGCAAGACAAGCCTTGGATACATGGAGGTACTTGGCCTGATACGCACTTCATCTCTCTAGATGAATAACTTATTTTTATTATTAATGATATTCAAGACATTGCACGGGCAGAATGCTTTACTTCTTAAGGAGTTGCGTATTTGTAATTTTGAAGCGGTTGAGGTCGACCCTCTGGATACTAATCATCAACTTCAAGCCACTTGGGATATTCCACTTCTTTACTATTTCTATAGACAATAATGATATACTTACCACAACAGTTTGGTACATTATTTGTACCACACTGTTGTGGTCTTCCTTTCCGTCTCTCTTCTTTTTTTCTACTTTTCAACTTTTTTTTCTTTTTCTTAAAATAGTTTTTATTTTTTTTAATTTATTATTATTTATTTATTTCATTAAATAAAAATATAGACAAAAAAAATACAATAAATGTGTGTTTTTTTATGGGTTGACATAAGTTTCTTATCATCATTATTCTATTTTGATACCAATAACTAAA
Source organism: Sesbania bispinosa (assembly GCA_026901365.1). Taxonomy (NCBI): domain Eukaryota; kingdom Viridiplantae; phylum Streptophyta; class Magnoliopsida; order Fabales; family Fabaceae; genus Sesbania; species Sesbania bispinosa. The sequence goes on along the minus strand of QLOH01000355.1, from coordinate 824,665 downwards.
TATATTATTTCATTCACCGTTGCACACAATTAACCTCACAAAATCAATTAACCAAATATCCCACTATGTTAACCACCGATGTATACACCCTCGTTTAAAAATATGTTCACAGTTTCTAGACACATAATTAACCTCGTGTTAACAAAAGTTGCAATTAACCTCAAAAATTCAATTAATTAACCAAGAATCTCACTTTATTAACCACACATGGATATACCATTAACCTCATTTTTAAATATATTCACCTTAGCCACAAAATTGATAACTAGTAGCATGATTCATTGGTATCATTAGTCATAATGCGAAACATGGAAGGGAAAGGGAAAAGAAAATTAGTCAAAGCATGAACAGCAGAATATATAGTTCAATAACAAATTAATAATTATTAAAAGTTTGATAGGCACCCGAAAAATAGAGATAAAGTGTCACTGTATTAATGTCGAAGTACATGTCTCTACCAAGGTGATATCGGGTTTGATCCTGAAATTTATCATAAGAAAGATTTTAAATCCAAAGGACTTTGATTGATAGTTTGGTTGAATAGGAATATTTTGTGGAATTTGAGAATTTTGGCCCTGTGTTTCCAGTAACCATCATGGTCACCACTATTTACTGCAGCAGGTTGGCCACCAAAAGGAATGAACATGAAGTTAATAAGTTAATTAAGCCAGCAAAACTACAAACGCCACCGTTTCAGTTTTCTTTTCTTTCTGAAATGCCTTAGCCTCACAGGGCGTTCTGGTGTCCGCCTCCAACGGCGACGGCGACGGCGACGGCGGTCCTTTGCTTCTCGACGACGGAACCGGCGTTATCGAGCTCTCCCTCTCCGGCGAGTTCCGCTTCCGCCCATGGAAAGTTGGTAAATTCCCTCCTCTCTCTCCACTGTGTGTGTGTGTGCACGATTGCGCTTTCTCTTTCGTTTCCAGTCGATTTTTAAGGGATTTGTGGTTCTGGTGATTTTCTCCGTAGTTATCAACACAACCCTCCTCTTGGGACCATTTAAAAGGAATAAAATGAATGGAACACTGTTGGTTTGGTTTGCCAGTTGCCACACAGCTATCTTGGTTAGGGCTAAACATTAGTGACATATCTTCAAAATAGGCATCACTTGTGTTAATTAGTGCTTTCCAACATAGTTGATCAATAATCAATTGACTCATGGTGTGTGTTTGTTTATTTCTCTTTTTCTAATTTGGTTAGAGGGTTTGTGTGTGATTTGAACCCAAGCTTTGAGCCTTGGTGACTTTGGTCTTGAGAATGTATTCAGCTTAGAGAGTAGCATTGTCCTAAAGAGGTACTATCAGACCATGTTTACTTTGCTGAAATTTTGAACTTGTTTTGATCTTCTATCAATTTTGATCAGTAGAGTCTGAATGTCCAATTGTCCATCAAATAAATGCGTTTCTTTTGTATTGCAATTGTATGATGGACAAGGTTGATGTTTTTGTCGACTAGATGCACCCAGTTGTGAGCTAATGGAACTTGAAAGATTTTTTTTTTCAAGAACTAGCCTTTGATTAGAAATTACACTTGAGAATTTTTTCTTTCCAGTTTTTATTGGTGATTTGTCATTGATATGATTTTGTTCACAAAGGTTTTTATCAACTACTATATTATAATTGAGTCTTCTCTTTGGAGAGAGAGACTATCTGTGAGCTATACTCTCCCTCTTATAAAGTCACGTCATATAAAACTTCTATTCTCCTCTTAAGTGAATAACACCCCCCTCCTTTCACCGTTGCACGCAAGGCTGTGTTTTTCCCTTGGCCACTAGCAACTTCCATGGAAAGCCACCACTTGTTGCTGTCGAGTCGTTGTAGCTGGCTTTAGTCCCGCCATGCATCAATGTTGGGTAGCCTCTGAAAACCACCAGAATTGTTATTACGGGCCTCTCCTATCTGTTACAAGTAGGATTTTCTCTTTTATTGTTTATGTGTATAATCAAATCCCTTATTATGTTATGTGCTTATATCAATTAATTCATCACTTAATTTCTTAACAATTTCATAAATTAAAAAAAAATCTGTGCAACAAATCATTATTTCCTTATTTCAATAGCTCCAATTTGCTGGCTAGGCACTGGCTTGAGGCAATGATAATAGAGCATCAAACAAATTGGAGGTTGTGGGAGAATTTCTGGCACTCTTCTTTTATGTCAATGGTTTTCTACATTTTATTTTGGCATGTCTTTCATGGTCTTCTACTTTTCCTCTATCTAGTATTTACTTGGCATGAAATGAGTCATGTAATTCGTGTCTACAAGATCTTTCTACGTCACCAGACTTCTCTTATATGGTTTGATTTCGTACCTGTTTATAGTTTGGTCTAGAGATATTCAACACCTAACTGATAAAGATCAAAATTTCCTGATAAACAACTCTTTGGGATATGCAATCATCCAATTAATTAAAGTAACATCGATGGTAGTCATATATTCATCCTACTGGTACTCTATGTAGTTACAACCGTCCAAGCAGTAGGATTCCTTCAAGCTAAACCTCCACCTTCTGCTACACACTTCTTTTGTATATGTATTAATCACACTTCTTTCCTCTTTGAATTTAAAGATAAGTATGTACGTATAATTCAAAGACGTGTTTTCCTGTAATTGTATCAGATTATCCATGTTATGTTTTTTTTTATTTGCACTGTATGCTTCTATTCCAAATTGTGTTACAAATTCAAATTTCTTAGGTACTTCATGTTGATAGTGATGAATGTGCTGCTACTTTTCATCATTATTGTATAAATCTTTTAACAGGTCCAGGGGATGCATTTTGATGTGGCAGCATTGAGCAAGCATAGCATATGGTGTGAGGATTCACGTAATATCAATGAAGATTGGTATATCATTTTGGTAAGACAATATGGTGACCAGTGCTCATCATCTCCCATACTCTGCAGTCAATTTTTATGGCTATGAACGCTATAAGAATGCAGTCTATAAAATAACATGATTTCATTCCATGTGTTGTGTTTAATATTCGATAACAGCTTAATTATCATTGGTAGCACTTTTCTATGGGAGACACTCATTGATAGATCACTACACAGTTCTCACTGACTTCTTTTTTGTTTCCTTAACAGTACCGAATGGATATATAAATTATGTCATTGTCAACTAGCCCCAATTTTTTTATACCTGTAGGCCATCACCTTTTTTCACTCCTAAACAGTGCTAGCATCCCCAACAGTTTCTTTGTAGCATTTAATTACAAGGCCCCCAACCAAGTTTTATATCATGTCAGCTATGAAACTGGGTATCTTTAGATACCTGGGTTAGATGCCTGTTTTTGGTAAGCAGGTGTGTGATCAAAACACCAGGATCCAAAATTTCTTTAAGGCTTATGATTCCAGAAATTGCATGCATACCTGCAAAAAAAATGCGGGAATCTGAATTCCTGAATAAATGGCTTCTACAGACTCTCATAAGTTACCATGTGTGTCCTTTATTTAGTAACTTTCAATTTTTATACCAATTACTAAACATGAGGTCCTTAGACACCTGTGGTTTAGTTATCTTCTTATACCAATACTATTCTCCTGGATTTAAGATATATGACTGTGAACAATGCACCTTGATGATGTACTTGTGATGTATTGGGTCAGTTGGGTGCACATTCAGAGTTACATTCACTGCTCTTTCTACTTCTATTGTTATATACTTATTTTTCTTGCTAAATTTATCTTTTTTAATCTATGCTCCACCCTTCCTTAATCCTTCTAAATCATTCTTGTGGACCTGTGCAGAAGCAAATTATTATGTGTATTGTACAAAACCAACATGCCCTACCTAATTCATTGCTTTTCAGGAGACAATATTAGTGTGTGTGTGTGTGTGTTTGTTTAGCAATTTTGATGTCATTATTTGATGAAAATTACCTATATAAATGTTTGGGTAATTCTCTGTTTCAAAATTGTAGTTGTAGTAATTCTTTATATTTCAGTGTTATTGATTTTAGTTGTAGAGCTTGCTTAATTAGATTTAACTTGGGAGATATTTTTCCCTAGTAACTGATCTGACATTTGACTGATTTTGCTAACCATTTTATTATTAGACTTTTTCGTTGTTATACTTGATTAATTCTTTATTATAAGATTGCTGCTATATTTTGGTTGCTATAGTTTGCCAACTTAGGAGATAATTAATTCTTTATAAGATTGCTGCTATATTTAGATTATAGTTCCACTGCCATGCATATTCCTTTCTTCTCAGAGTTTGGTTGCTTCCAATGTTTTAACTTAGGTAGTTTAAAAATAGAAATCTTTTATTTCCTTTCAACTTTTATCATGTGAGAGTAACATTCTTCAATCAACGCTCATACTTTACATGCTAGACCACAAATCTGCTTATTCGATCTTGAAATCAATATAAACTGGATCTGCAGATTAAAACTTCTTGAGAGCTCAATGAAAAGACTTGTGCAGAGCTAGATGAACTAGCAATTAAGGCAGTGGGCAAAGACATGAGCCAGATACATGACCATAATCCAATATCAGGAACAAGAATCAGAAGAACAAAATACTAATTAGTTTATAAAAGAATAAAATAAATGACATGATTAAAAAGTAGAATAATTTCATAGATGATTTATCCTATAAAGGATCTTTGTAAGGGTATTTGATTTTTGTGTATATTTAATAATTAATTATATTAATGATGAAAATAGGATTTTAATACTAATTAGTTTATGAAAGATATAAATTATTGACATGTTTAGGAAGTAGAATAAATTCATAGATAATTTATCCTTTGAATTGAATCACTTAATTAGTGTAGTGATAATTTTATAAATTTCACTTTTCTAACATATTTTGTGTATATTTAATAATTTATTATATTAATGATAAAAATAGAATTTTAATACTAATTAGTTTATGAAAGATAGAAATAAGTGACAAGATTAGAAAGTAGAATAATTTCGTAGATAATTTATCCTTTGAAGGATATTAATTTTTAAAAAAATATTTTGTATTTATTAAAATCGATTTTGGGTATTATTGACATTATTAACGAGGCATCACTAGGGATGGCAATTGGACCCAGACCCAGTGGGTACCCGCAAAAATTACCCATAATGGGTAGGGTAATTATCCACCAAATGGGTATGGGTATGGGTAATTACCCGCACTTTTTAATGGGTACGAGTGCGGGTACGGGTACTATGGTACCCTACCCTACCCATACCCGCACTTATATAATATATATAATTAATGTAATTTATATACATATAATTAATTTAATATATATATATATATATGTTTATATTATTAATTAATACTTTTTCAACAAAATAATTAATGTTAATATATTATAGTCACCAAAAAACATTCATATATATTACTAATTTAATTAACTTAAATGTTATAATTTTGTTCTACACACTAAAAATAGCAAAACATGAACTAATTTCCATTTCCCCTCCCAATTTTTTAATCTTTCATCCACTTCCACATATGATAGTTGTTTTATAGGTTAAACTTGGATGATCTATGGATTATTTTTCATTTACTTTTTAATTAATTTTTAGTTTCTAATCAATTTATTTTTTATAGTTAACAAAAGTGCGGGTAATTGGTACGGGTACGAGTACTTGAGTACCCAGCGGGTAAGGGTATGGGTACAAGAATCACTACCCACGCGGGTATGGGTCCGGGTACGGGTATTTTTTTAAAACGCGGGTATGGGGACGAGTACTATAGTACCCTACCCAAACCCTACCCATTGCCATCCCCAGGCATCACATTAAAATTATGAATCTTGTGTGAATTATAATAATTTGTGTGGATTTTGTATTAAATTTTTAGTTATTTTTCAATATTTAATATGATATAATATGTTTAATTGCATTTATATGGAAGTTTTGATATTTCAAAAGTCTCTTATAGGAAATAGGAAAGAAACATAGGGAAAGAAATAATGACACATCAGATTTTTATTGATGTGGCACAAATAAAGAGATGTTGCAATGTTGAAGGTGATGTGGCAATACTGAGTCACGCGAGTCAGTTTTAATATGTATAATAGATTTAAGAAACTGGATAATAACCTATTATCACCTCTATTTTATGGTCTTGTATAGTATAACACTTGCTTATGTATTTAGGGTTTAAGGTTTAGGGTAACATAGGCGCACCCCTTCATGTTATGCATATATATCATATTATCATGTGTCTATAGTTTAAGACTTATCAAACTCAATGTTAAAATTTTAAGAAAATTACACTCATTTTTTTTAGTTACTCAAAAAAGATTTAAATTACATTCTCCCTCTTATTTTAAAATTTATATTTCTTTTATTTAGAGATAAAAGTACATACTTTAGTTCATTTGTTATAAACAAACTTCATGCATATTTTTTTATATTTCTGATCATGATTCTCAATACAACTTAATATGTGCTTTTAAACATTTACTCTCAATTCTCTCCCGGTTTGATCCTTACTAAACACACTCTTAGGGAGGGTTGAAGAGCCTTAAATGTAACTAAGCCCCGAATAGGATTGTCCCTGTTAATAGGGGATACCTGTGGTTTACACAAAAAAAACTTACTCTCAACTATGGGACATTTGTATATGGAATAAATATATTGTCTATTATATACAACAAAGAGATAGAAAGGAAGTAGAAAAATGTGAAATTTGTTAGGTGATATGATGAATTATATGATGGAGAATGGTAGAAAAAAAAAAGTATGTCGTATGGATTGTTGTACAATTTTATTGTATAAACTAGTATAGTACCCCGTGCGATGCACGGGACATGATATATTGAATTAATAACATAATATTAATGAATAAATTGTATATTATAATATAAAAAATAAATAATTATTTAATACAATGCCAAACAAAATATAAAATTGAAATTAAATATAAGATAATTTAATTTGTACATTTATGTCTTTTATTTATTATAATTGTAAATGAAATGACAATTAGAAATTGTATGTGTTGAAATTTAAACACAATACTTTTATTAGATGAAATTAATGAAAATATCGAAATTAAAACTTTTTCTCTAACATTGTTTTCAAATATAACTCATCATTTAAAAAAAAGTGTGTTCATCTTAGTGATTAATTAAAATTTATGTATCATTTTGCAATTTAACAAACAAATTTATATTTCTCAATAATATGATAGGAATACTGCTTTCATTTTAATGTTATGGTTTGGAAGCTTTGAATAATTCATTGTATTAAGAATTTCAAAAATATAAACATTATTAACTCTATTAAATTGTGCATGTGCAACACATGTACTGTTAATATGAAATGAAATATTCACAAAGAAGTTATATTTTGAAAATAAAAATGATGACAATTAATTTAATAATTAAATATTCATTAATACAACATTTTAGATTTTAAAAAATAACTAACTTCTTATAAATGTTCATAACCGTAGAACCTATCTTTTAATTTCTGATCTCATTTCTAATCATTCCCTCCACCAACTCTCCTATAATGAAACTCTTATTTCATTTTTTCTTAAGTCTTATTCCCTCTAATATTCCCTTTTCTATCTTCACGTCACTTCTCATATTTAACTAAAAGCATTTTACATAAAAAAGATTCACATGTGACTAACATTTTTCATTTTTATTTGTTAAAAAGTGCTTAATTTAATAATTCTTTATTATTATTATTTTTATCATTACCCCCACTTTTTGATTGATGAATTTTATTCAATTAATTTAAGGTACTTTTCTTCACATTTCTTCCCCACCCTTATAAAACTTCTCTCTATTTTTTTAAAATAAAATATATAATATTCTTAGAAACTTTATATAAAGAGAGTAGAACCAACATGTAGAAAAAAGACAATATTATCTAATCAATAAAACATTTAATTTTTATTATTAAAAAATAAAATATACTATTATCAAATCAAATAAAGGATTTTGATAATTTGATTATGATTTATCAAACTTGTACTTTTTTTTTCTAAAATAAAATTAATATCGAAAATATAAAAAGAATTTTAATATTGATATAATAGCTATAGCTAAATAACTACTATAATTAATATTGATATAATAACATTTTAGATTTTGAAAAATAACTAACTTCTTACGAACGTTAATAACCATAGAACGGTAGAATCTATCATTAACTTCTCCTCCCATTTTCAATAATTCCCTCCACCAACTCTCCTATCGTGAAACTCTTATTTCAATTTTTTCTAAAAATGTATTCCCTCTAATATCCTCTTTTATATCTCGATGTCACTTATCATCATATTTAACTAAAAGCATTTTATATAAAAAAGATTCACATGTGACTAACATTCTTCATTTTCATTTGTTAAAAAGTGATTAATTTAATAATTTTTTATTATTTATTTTTATCATCGATCCCACTTTGATTTATACATTTTATCACAATTAATTTAAGGCACTTTTCTTGACATTTGTCCTCATCTTAACAAAATCTCTCTCTAATTACTATTATCATAATTGTAAAGTATTTTTTATTTAGCGCTTAGCATATATCAAATTTGGTATTATATTTTCATTCTTATTATATATTTCATAAAATATGTCAAAATGTTTTTTTAAATAAATACTATGAAATATTTATTTATTTACTACGTATTAATGATTGTAATTTATTAAATAAATTAAATTATTTATTTTTATAAGATAAAGATTAACAAAAGTTGTAGACTCATTTTTTTTTATCTCGATATATTTAATATTAAAAATATAAAAGGGCTTTAATATTAATATAATAACTATAACCAATTAATTACTATAAGTACTATTACATTAACTGTAATATTTTTATGAAGTGCTTAAGAATGTTTTAAATTGCGTATTGTATTTTTATTCTTCTTATATATTTTATAAAATATGTTAAAAGACTTTTTTTAATAAACACTTCAAAATATTTATTTATTTTTTGGTATTAATATCTGTAATTTCATATTATATTTTTAAACATGTAGCCTCCTTTTTTATGAATATATTTAATATTTAAAATACAAGAAATGTTTTAATTATGACATAATAACGGTAACTAAATTAATTACTATTATCATAATTATAATGTGTTTTTTAAGTGCTTTAGCATGTTTTAAATTTCATATTAATTTTAATCTTTTCATTTATTTCATAAAACATAAATGCCTTAAAATATTTATTTATTTTTAGGTATTAATATTTTCAATTCCTTAAACATATTAAATTATTTATTTTTATGAGATAAATATTAGTGAAAGTTGTAGGCTTTTCGGGTAAATAAGAGGACATGCATTTTTATAAGTTCAAATCAAATAAAGAAATTTGATCATTTGACTATAATATAACAAAATTTATAGGCTTCTTTTTTATTCTGGATAAATTTAATTTAAAATATAAAAAGACTTTAATATTGATATAATAACTATAATTAAATAATTACTATACATACTATTATTGTAATGATAAAGTATTTTTTGTCAGTACTCTAGCATATTTTAATTTTTATATTATATTTATTTTTATTCTTTTTATATATTTCATAAAATATGCTAAATTGTTTTTTAATAAGGTCTTTAAAATAATTATTTATTTAATTTTTAAAACAGAATGTTCAATTATTTTTAGATATTAATATTTATAATTTCTCAAATAAATTAAATTATTTAATTAAGTTAAAACAAAGATTAGTAAGTGTTATAGGCTTTTGAGGTAAATTAGAGAATATATCTTTATTATTATTATGATTATTTTTATAAGCTAATAATTATAGTGATTTTTCCATTAACATAATTACTATAACTAATTGATGATGATGAGTAATAATTCTATAACTTTCTATTTTTAGAAGTTTTATTAAAAGGAATTTATCATTTTATCCTCCTTTTAAATGTCAAAGGCTACTTTCACTACCTTACTTTTATATATATAAAGATAAAGATGTTATAACTCAAAACATAATAAAATCTAAAAAATTAGTTGGCAATAACAATAAAAATTAGAGAAATAAAAATTGTTGTTGGAAGCCTCATGCGTGAGTCATTTACCACCATTAAAATATTCGTTAATGTTAAAATGAATAAACGTGTAATACATATTTATTTATTAAGAAAGAGTATTACTGAAGGTTTTAAAATAAGAGAAGAATGAAGTGTAATTTTAAGCTTTTTAATTTACTTTTAAGAAAATTTATCTCAGTGTAGTATATTTGTTGATTAGCCTGTTTGGTTAATAGTTAGAACAGCCTGGAAACTTAATTCTCTTACATCTCAATCATGTTTGAATGATCATGACTTATTTTCAATTTTTACAAATTTGATTCTATGCTCCAGCCGGAACAATAAAGCAATTATATCATTGTAATATATTCATGTCGAAAAGCTTTTTTTACGAAAAAATACATTTGTAAGAAACTTTCAATAAAAGTGTTTTAAAATTGTAATGATCATAATTTCTTTTGACTAGTGATCCTAAGCCGGAAGCAATACAAAAAAAAAAAGTCTCAAAGATCATCTCAACGCATTTTGTAGTGTATGAAACGATGAATTTTTTTTCTTTTAAAAATAGGATTTTCGCCCTCTCAATTCCTATGAATATTAATTAAATAATTTATAATTTTATAATTCAAATTATTTGAAGTATAATTTTCCTATTAAATTATATTTTTTTAAAATATTGTTTTTATTAATTTTAAAAGATCATATTTTAGAGTTTGTTTTTATGTATATAAAGAGTTTAGAGAATTTTTCATTTTATATTATTATAAATATATGTGTTATGTGACACACATAGTTCAATTCAATATATTTCTTGAAAAAAATAATATTAATTAAAAATTTAAAGAAAGTAAAGTGGCTTTCGGTCAAAATCATAATCTTGTATTTATGTATATCTTAATTTGGTGTTGTAAATGTTTTCTATTGTATATAACATTATTGAATTGAATATAAATGAATTTAATCTCTAATTGAAACATATAAAAAAATATAAGTATGCACATATTCTTTCAACCTTTTCCATGTAATTCGTCTTTGTGGGAGATAGTACTGTTTAGCAATGAAAGAATGTGATATGTTACTCTTTAGTGCTATATGAAATAAAAAAAAAGCTGGGAGAGGTTGTGACAAAGGTTGCTAGAGGATGTGGTAATATTCATGATGTTTGCTACTTGAGAAATAAGACACTTAAGTGGTCACTCATTCCACTAATGTAAAGAAATGCTTTATGTAAATTCTCTCCCTAAAGTTCTCACTTTTTTCCCTTTCCTTGACTCCTCTTCATATCAAAGTTAATTGTCAAAACTTGTACTTACCAAACTTGGCATATTTATAATTATTATAATTAGGTAATAGTATTTTGTTTGACAACTATGAGAAATAGAATCATATACATATTCATTTTATCTTTTCCATGCTGATTGTCTTTGCACTGCTTAAAAATTTAAGGCATGATTATCTTTATAAAAGGCTCTGAATGAACTAGCAAAAGCTAATGGAGTTTGTTAGAGAGGTTGATAGAGGTTAATGTGATAGAGTTTGGTAGAGACTATTACCACAATATTCATAGTGCCCTTTTGAATTGTTCTTTCTCCCTTCTGAATTTAAAATTGATGATAGATTCCCTAAGTCAACGTTAAATTCGATTGTAGGTTTGTATAATTTTTTTTCATTTTGAAGTTTATTGGAAACTAATTTCTGTCAATGTCTGTAAATTAGTTTTTGGAAGTACCGGCTTTTAATTATCGGGAATTATCAAAAGCATATTTTCAGTAGGGTTGTCCATACACCCGCGACCCGACCGTGTACCCAAAAAAACCAATAAAAATGCAATGGAGGGGGCGGGTCGGGTCGGTTGACAGTAAAACAAATGAGCTGAAACAGTTAAGAACGGGTGTGAACGGGCGGGTTCGGGTGAGGAAAAAAATTTCCATCGGTACCCGTACCCGACCAACACATGGCGCGCGATGAATGGCTTAAGGGATAGCACACATATTGTGCTTTCAGTGGACGGTTGTGATGGTTTATGAAAACAATCTAACGGCCAAGATCTTCCACCCTTTCTCATTTCTCAAGACAAAGTGACAAACCTCTCACTCTTTCTATTTCTCATTTCAATTCTACTGTTTGGTTTACATTTCCATTTCCTATTTCCGTTTCCTGTTTTCATTCTGTTTTCTGAGATTTAACAAAGGAAAAACTGGAAATACTGGAAACAACAAATTTTTGTTTTCAGCATTTCCAGTTTTTCCTTTATAAAATTTCAGAAAACAGGAAACAAAAAATGGAAACAGGAAATGAAAATGCAAACCAAACAGACCCATTTCGGAGGCATTGCTCTCCCTCTCCCTTCTTCTCTGATCTCACTCTCAGACCCTCTCTTTCTCTTTTTCTTCATTTCTCATTTGCAATTGTAAGGCCTCACCTTCTCCTCCATGGCCGCCCCCTCTCCTCCAAGGTCGCTTGGCCTGTTTCCTCCATGGCCGCTTCCTTCACCGCCCTGGCGTAACCGCTCTATCACCCCAGTGGCGGCGCGACATCCTCTTCACGGCGCCTTCCTTCACCGCCATGGCACTGCGTACCTTTCACGGCAGCGGGCAAGAACGTGAAAATCGCAGAGGGTAAAGGGAAGATGCTTCCAGATCTGCATCGCGGTGGAATGACAGAGGCGCCTTCCTTCCCCTCTGTTGCATTTTGAACCGTGAACGGCGGCGGTCAGATGCTTCCAGATTTGCGTCGCGGTGGAATGTCAGTCACGACTCATGGGTGTTCAATGTCTACAACCCATAAGCTTACAGATCTGTATGCTTTGAGTGATTTATTGATTTGGTTTTTGTTTTAACATGCTACCATTTCTGTGTTACTCTTTAAGGATGTGGGTGAGTAGATTTGATTTCTGGGCATTTACCGGTGGTATTGTGGGCTTGAGGAAACCTGAGTTTCTGGGTTATTCAAGCTTCAACCTTCAAAACCTGACTTTCTTTTTTGTGTTGCTTTTTGTATTTTTTTTATTTTTAGTTTATTTTAATTAAACATTGTAAAATGGCCCAATTCAAATTTGAATCTCGTTGTTTAAAAAAAATCCAGAAAAACGAATAAAAAGAAAAAAAAATGAATGAGGCAAAAAAAAAGTAACAAAGTTCAAAAACCGACCCAACCCATTTGTACCCACCCGATGGACCTGATACCAGCCCAACCCGAGACCCGCCCAATCCGAATGTCTAGGCGGTCGTTAATGGGCCAACAATAACTTTGGTCGGTTTGTGTCGGATTGGGCCTTTTGGGCCCGAATCTGACCAAATCTGACCGAATGACAGGCCTAATTTTCAGTATCACGCTACCAGAAACTAATTGCTCATATTTTCTTACACAGTGGATGCATATGAAGTTAAACAGAATGATGACTTAGTCTTAGTCTGAACTTTAAGACAAAAATAAAAAAGCAAATGATAACAAAAGTTTTATATTATTGAAATAAAGGTTAAAGATTTCTAAGAACACTTATTCAAACAAATCATACGTAAAAAGTAATTATTAAAAAATATATCATTTTGAAATATTGATATATTAAATATCATATTTTTTCATAAATAATTTTATTTTCTTAATTTTGAATTTTATTAATAATTATTTTATTATCTATAATTTTGAAAATAGAAATATATTTTTTTAAATTTTGTTTAAAATTTATTATTAAAAAAAGGGTATTTTAGAAAATAAGAAAATAATAGAATGTGTAGAATTAATAAAATTATGGGTAAAAATAATTCCCTTTAATAAATTGGTTTAAAATCACCTAGGCTTAATGTAAGTAAACTAAGTTGTAAACCTCTATCGTGTGACCTATCTCCACCTCTATGCAACACTTAACACTTCTCATATCTCTCTTCTAGTTAAATCACATCATCCATCACATTTATTATTTTCCTCTCTTCTATTTCTAGGCTTTTTTACCACAACAATATTAAAAAAATTAATTACTCAAATAATGTGGAAGAATTTCTATATTTTGGTTGCTATATTTTGCCATCTTAGGAGATAATTAATGCTTTATAAGATTGTTGCTATACTTAGATTATAGTTCCACTACCATGCATATTCCTTTCTTCTCGTAGAGTTTGGTTGTTTCCAATAATTTAACTTAGGTATTTTAAAAAATAGAAATCTTTTATTTCCTTTCAACTTTTATCATGTGAGAGTAACATTCTTCAATCAATGCTCATACTTGGCATGCTTTTTTGCTTGGTCATCTTGTAGGCATATAGTGTAATCAAGTTTGTGTGGAACATAAAAGCAAATCCAGACGCGCATCTAAAGGAGCAAACTTTTGACTCCAAGTGAATCTCAAGTTCTTAAATCCAAAATATAATTTATATCTCTAGATATTTATTTATTATAAATTTTAATTGTATAAAAGTATATGTTTACCTTGCAATGCCATGAGTTATGGAGAATCCATTCCAATCCCAAATAAACCGCAAATAGGATGATTTTTTCAATGTAATACGAGAATTTTGAAAAGAGGAGCTAACTTTCATAATTGATATGAAAGAGTTGTGGCTCAGTTGACAATACAGGCTGAGAGCTCCCGAGTTCGATCTCCACTAAACACATTCTTAGGTAGGGAGAGGTGGGTACCGAGGAGTCTTAACTGTGACTAAACTCCGAATAGGATTGTCTCTAATAATAAGGAATATCTATGGTTAAAACTAAAAAAAAAACTTTCATAATTGATGAAAGCTAGACCACAAATTTGCTTATTTGATCTTGAAATCAATATAAGCTGGATCAACAGATTAAAACTTCTCGAGAGCTCAATGAAAAGACATGTGCAGAGCTAGCTGAACTAGCAATTACGGCAGTAGTCAGAGACATGAGCCAGATACATGACCATAATCCAATAACAAGAACAAGAATCAGTAGAACATCAACCAATAAAAACAAGCAGCAACAACCAAGAACAAAGTAAATCCAGCCTCCAAGAAATCTAGACCAAATCAAAAATTAGATCAGAAGTAGAAAAGAACCCAGCAAAGAAACAAACAGCAGCAGCTTCCAGAAAAATGCATTTAAAATTAATTGATATAAATAAATGGTGTTGCAGAGAATGAATGTGAACTTATAAGTCAGTTTATTGAATTAAAATTATGGTGACAACTCCGGTACCGTCATTAAATTATGGGTATCGGTACCGTCATAAATTGTCACGTTTTCACTGTGCCATATGCAATGTAATTGCTATGTCAGCTAAACCTTGTTAATTTTTTGTAATTGCTAACTTGCTCTATTAGTTGCTTTTTTTGTAACTAGCAAAAAATTGTGTAAATAACGCGTCTGTTCATTTCCCTCTCATTTGAAAATCTTCATATTTTATTTTGATCATAACACTGTTGTTTTTCCTGGGTTAATGATTCGTGAAGACGTGAACAGAGAGTTATGGACTTGCTTTGCATTTTTGCTCTCATCAAGGTAATTTCTCACTCCTGTTTGTATTGTTATTTTCCAAGGACAAATAATTATTTACTTCCCATATCCTTTTTATTCCCTTTCAGAAGTTACAATAGCTTTCATTTTTTTCTTCCAAATACCGACTAGTTTCTGATACAGACTTGGTCATGAGCAAGACGTACGAGTCCTACGTTTCATCGTGATTTTTTTTTTTCTAAAAGTCAACTTTCTATGGCCATTCAATCTAGTTTGGAGACAGCTAATATTGAGCAAACGTTTCATAAGGGATGAACAAATAAAAAAAGAACTGGAGCAACCACTTCATCATTCACGAAATCCAAAGCTTAGGAAATTTGAAACCAAGTTAAAGAATTATATATCAACGATAAGAAAAGGATGCCGTAAAAAAAACGATAAGAAAAGGATGACCAAATAAGAAAAAAATTTAAATGTTGGGTTTTCAATATGATAAAAGAATCCGGGTCAAAATATGATTATTTATTTTAGAGCTTATGTGGTAATAATTAAACCACGTGTATCAATACATTGATGACACCTATAAAATGCATCGATACCCATATTTTATAAAATGTACCATAGAATCTACCTAAAATTATTTAGTAAAATTAGTTGATAAGTTAGACAATAAATGTAAACAGACATAATTAATAAGAAAGTACATTAAAATATGAGCAATAAAAATGGAAATAAATAAATAAATAAGCTAGAAACTAGAAACTATAAGCTAGCTAAAGTAGCTTGTAACTTGTAGCGTATAAGCTAGAAGCTTCTAAAATAAGCTATAAGTCAGTGTCTTACCAAACACTTTTATGTTGGTCAAGCTAGCTTATAAAGTAGTTAAATAAGCTAGTAGCTAGCTTATTGCCTTTACCAAACACACTTCAAGTGAATTTCATCTCTAATTGAAAACTATGAGAAATAGAATCATTTACATACTCCTTTCATCTTTTCCATGCATATTGTCTTTGCATTACTTAAAAATTTAAGACATGATTGTCTTCATAAAATGATGAATTAACCCGGAAATGCTGATGGAGTTTGTGATGGACGTTAGTAGAGGTTAATGTAACCGAGTTTGGTAGAGGTTGTGATAACAATATTCATGGTGCCCTTTTTAATTTTTCTCTCTCCCCCCAAATTTAACACCAATGATAGATTCCCTATATTAACGTTAAATTCAATTGTAGGTTTGTATAATATTTTTTCATTTCGAAGAAGTTTTCTGCTGGAAATTAGTTTTCGAAAGTACCAGATTTTAATTTCCAGGAATTATCGGAAGCATGTTTCAGGTCCAGGTATCATACTACCGGAAACTAATTGCTCATATTTACTTACACAGTCAGTGCATATGAAGTTAAACAGGATGATGAATTAGTTTGAAATTTAAGACAAAAAAACAATAACATAAATTATAACAAATTTTATATTACTGAAATAAAGGTTAAAAGATTTCTAAGAACACTTTTTCAAACAAATCATAAATAAAAAGTATTTATTCAAAAATATGGTGTTTTAAATTTTTTTTGCTAGATAAAGAAAATTAATTAAAAAGAATATAAGGGTATTCCAACCCATTATAAAGTGACAAATACAAATAAGCAATTGGTAATAAAAATTACAAGATAAGCATAGACAGTTAAAAACTCCGGTAGCTCCAAAAAGACTCCAAGTCTCCAACCAACCAAGCTAATTTATGAACCTGCACCATTAGAATTAGAAGACGAAAAAGTAATCCATTTACAAAAAGTAAGTCCTTTAAGAAGTAATAACCCTAGAGACGCATTCTCTCAGCGTCGCAGGAGGAAAAAAAAAAGCAACCTTTTCGCCGAAGTGTTTATTCCCCTTGGGGGCTCTTCCCCTCCATGGGAGGAGCTCCTCCCTCTATAGGAGGGTTTTCTACTCTCAATAGGTGAGTTTTTCTCTCTCTCTTTAGTGAGAGTTTTTATGTCTGTTTTTCTGTTTTATTTTTCTTTTTTTATTTTCTTTTTCTTTTTCCATCCACCACCACCACCACCACCTCTCCCTTCTTCCTTCCGGCCACCACCTCCTCCTTCACGAGATTCTGTTAGAGTCATCATCTTGCAACACTGTTTTTACTCAGTCTTGTTGCTTTCCTTGCAATTCCACCACTAGAGCTCAATTTTGCAGCACTGCTTTACTCAAATAGATTGTGGTTGATGTTGTGGTTCCGGAAGGAATAAAAAAAAAAGAAGAAAAGTTCAGGCTGTTTCAGAATTTCTGTAATAGGAAATGTTTTTAAGACTGCTAAATTGTTTAGATTGACCGAGTATGCATGCTCGATTTGTTGTTTAGATTTGTAGTTCATTGTTGTAATACTCTCTCTTTAGCATCCTTAAGCTTTGTAAGTGTGGTTGGACATTTTTTCAACGAATGTTAAGTAAGTCCTTTTAAAGCGCAACAAAATGTCAGCAGGTCATGGTAAACCAGCAGCATCACAGAATCGTGTTTGATCCAAAATATTAAAATAGTGCAGGAGACTAAATGGAGAAACAATGCAACGTACCATAGGATATAAACATTCAGAAACCAGTACTAAAGCACAAAACATCACGTAACATCGCTTTTTAAAATATTGATATTTTAAATATCTTATTTTTTTCATAAATATTTTTATTTTCTTAATTTTAAATTTTATTAATAATTTTGATTATATTATTAAAATAGGAATATATATTTTTTATTTTTCTGTTTAGAAATTTATTATTAAAAAAGGATATTTTAGAAAATAAAAAAGAATGAAATTAGAAGTCAAATCACATCAACACCCATTATATTATTAAAATAGGAATATATATTTTTAATTTAACAGCCGCATGACCTATTTCCACCTCTATTCAACACCCATTTGACACTTCTCATATCTCTCTTCCAGTGAAATCACATCATGCACCTCATTTATTATTTTTTTTATCTTCTATTTCTATTTCACACCGTCTCACTAGCTCACTAGCTGTCTACTGATCATAATTCTTATTTACTCAAAATACCACGCTTAAGTTTGAATGTCACTCCCTAGTCCCTTCGTTCATTTTTTATATAAAGACTCACAATTTTGCTTTAGCATAAGAATTAAGAAACGAAATTTATATTTTTACTTATATGAAAATTATCATCTAATTTTCTAATATATCTTTTGTCTCTCATATTAATTAACATATTTTTCATTATTATTCTCAGTTATTTTAAAATAAGTATAAGGTTATAATTAAAAAAATAATAATGGCATCTTGAACTTTTTAAATTATAAATAAATAGAAATTGAATTTTCAAAGAAAAAAACTTCTAAAAATTGTACCAAATTAAAAAGATGGAAGTTATAAAATCCTGATAATAATAGCCTTGCCAAACCAAAGAAGTTCAAAAGAACGTGGGGTATTTAAGTTCTTTTTTTACTTCCCTTCTTGCTATGGTGCTCAAATGTAACCAATGGACAATTTTTTTACTTCCCTTCTTGCTATGGTGCTCAAATGTAATCAATGGACAATCTGGCCTTCATTGTTCATATTTAAGGACTGTACAACCTATTTACTGTAAAGCAAATTTCTCTCCTTGTGAAAGAGACTTGAAGAATCACAATACTACTTAAAGTTCAACAATGAAAAGCTTTGTTTTGGTACAAAAAAAGCTTTCCTTCGCTTAATCTTCTAGTAGGATTATTACTTTTCTTTCCACGGACTTCATTGCCATAGGACTCCACTGCTACTTTACTTTCCCCTCAAAAACCCCCAGTTAGCTACATGTCTATATCCTTTCCCTCTTACACACATTACTTTTTAATTTTTTGCTAACTAGGATTTGATCCTGGTTTCATTAATATTTATTTATTCATTCATTACAGCCGAAATGACTATTTTTACTCACCAACTTAGCTCAACTTAAATGCCAGAGGAAGAACCTCTTGATGGTGCCTATTTTGCCTCAACTCCTTTTGGTTACTCTAATTCTACAATCAAACTATATGTAAATGCATTTAAATGTCTAAAACCCTTTGTTTTTTATTTACTTAACATTACGTGATCATACTAGTGAGTGCTGATTTTATTTGTTATTGGTGTTGGGTACAACTTCATTGAACTAGCAGCTGTAATATTATGTATACTTTTGTGGCTAACCATGCTAATGACAGAACTTACATGCAATGGGAGCAAGGAGGATTGGTGTGACAACATTAACTCCAATCTTGCCATCAGCTACCACTATCTTTGTTATAGCAAGAATGTGTGACCAGGCTAAAGAGTGATGCTATTAACTTCAATAAGAAACTCAACACAACATCTCAAACTTGTGAAGAATGCTTCTAGACTCAATCTGGCAGTCCTTGATGCCTTCCAACCTTTCTATGACCTGGTTACTAAGCCTTCTAAAAATGGTACAAAATGTGAAAATTTAATTATGCTCAGCCTAGTTAGCTAATTGTATGACTTATGAGTCAGAACTATTAATTTTTTTTTTTATCACAGGATTAATTGAAGCAACTAATGGATGTTATGGAAAGGGCTTGCTAGAGACTTCAATATTGTGGGATGGCTCTCATCCTAAGTTGGCTGCAAACAAGGTTTTTGCTTATGACTGCTATTTGCTGGCATTCCCCCTATATCCTAATCAAACACTTCTCTCACTCCAATGAAGATACTACACAACTTAAATCAAGACATTTCTACTTTTGAGCTTATCCCCTTTAACCTTGACTCCGGGCACTCATGACATTGATATCATGACATTGATATAGCATCTTGAAATTTCATGAAATGGTTATTTGCTTTATCTGAATTAAATTGGTTGAGGTATTTTTTGATCAAATCACAAGACAATGAAGGTGGATAGGTAGTCATGGCAAGAGCTGGTTATTGAGTGGGAAGAAGTGATGTAGAGAGGATAAACTCAAGCTACTCCGGTACAGGAACAAGGATAAGAAAAAAATATTTTGGAATATGGGGTCTTATTTTGTAAAAAATATTTTCATTTCTCCAATGAAAATTAATATTTTTTTTCTTCCATTTTTTTGTTTTTTGGAACATGGGAGTCAAAGACCACATAAACTAACCATTAATATAACTCAAATTACAAACAACAACAGAGAAGAAATGCATGGAGGAACTAGTTAAAAAATACAAAGTTCTGAATATTAGCTCCAAATTTGGCTCAACCTGCAACTAGGTTCTCATTTCTAACAAATTGATTGTGGACATCCCAATCTCGACAAAGAAGATCCTCTACAGCAGACAAAATACTTATTACGATTTTTTTTATTAATTTATGTATTTTTTTGGCTTTCATAATTTTTAATTTAAGTTATAAAATCACATAACTATAGCCTTGCTAAACCAAAGAAGCTCACATGTAACCAATGGACAACTTGGCCCTGCATTGTTTATATTTGGGGACTCTACAACCTATTTACTATTAGTAAAAAATATTCACTTGAAGAATCATAATGCTACAAAAAGTTCTGCAATGAAAAGTTTTGTTTTCGTAAAAAAAAAAAAGGTTTTTCATTGCAGAACCTTGCTGTAGGATTGTCAATTTTCTTTCCACAGACTTCATTGCCATTGACTCCATTGCTACTTTTCTTTCTCCTCAAAAACCCCTCCAGTTAGCTACATGTCTATACCTTTTCTCAATTACCACATTACCTTTTATTTTTGCTAACTAATATTTGATCCTTGTTTCATTAATATTTATTCATTCATTCACCAGCTTAACTCAACTCAAATGCCAAAGGAAAAACCTCTTGAATGGTGCCAATTCTGTATAGGCTTCTTTTAGTTACTCTATTCTACAATCAAACTATATGTAAATGCATTTAAATGTCTAAAATCCTTTGTTTTTTATTTACTTAATATGATATGATCATACTAGTGAGTGCTGATTTTTTTGGGTTATGGGTGTAGGGTATAACTTCATTCAACTAGCAGGAATACTACAAAGACAGCGAGTGATTTGGTGAAAAAAAAGTAGGGCAATCAAATGAATTATTAATTATATATATTGTTGGCGCGTGACCTATTTCCACCTCTATTTAACATTCATTTGACACTTATCATATCTCTCTTCTAGTCAAATCACATCATCCACCACATTTATTATTTTTCTCTCTTCTATTTCTATCTCACACAGTCACACTAGGCCTATGTTTAGTTGGAGGGATTTGAACGAGAGGAAAGGGGTTTTAAATGAGTTTTTATGTTTGGTTTAATTTTTAGGAGGGGAGGGAAGGGGGCCAAAATCCCTTGTAAGACTATTTTTGCTCCCCTCCAATAATGGGAGGATTTGGAGGGGAGGGGAATAGAGTTTAAATTAAATAATCACTACAAAAAAAATGACTTTGGAGTGCGGTTCCGCACGCTTAGAATACGGTTGGAGGCGCACTCTAAAGTCCCGCTATCCAAGTGCACGGGTTCTTGGAGCGCATCATTCCTAATTAATTAAGTTGTTGTCTTCCATAAATCTTTAAATATGTATACTATTACTATGTGCAAGCTCTTATTCAATGCCCAGAAGGTTACTGTGATTTTGAAAAATAATGTGTAAAATCAAATCAGAAGCAGTAAGCATAAGCAAAGATTTATACCTTGTCAAAAATGGGAAACTCAACTTTGAAGCAAGTATAAACAAACTCGTGTATATGTTCATTAGTTCCAGGCTCATGAATCCCAAACTGGGGAATGCCAAAATTTCCAAACTTGATAAAGAAGACCAAGTATTTTAGAAAGATAAAAGGACTACCCAGTAAGTTACTTACTACTTGCTTGGACCTTAAAAAGATAGGAAGTTTATTAAAGTGTGGTATATACAGCCAAGTTGTCTGACTAACCTATAATTAATTATTTTATTAAGGATGTAAGAACACTAAGTATTTTTATGTCTTACTGATATACAATATTCATCATGTCTTGCACTTTCAGACTCAGGAAATTAAAAGCAGATAAATCAAGCAAAATTTCCTATAAGAATCAACAACAATACCTCCAAGCCTATTACAAAATATTGAATTTTCAACATTACAAACCCTACTAAATCACTCATGAACCTTAAATTTAACATTAAAATTGAAGTTATTTTATAGAGTTACAGAATTCAAAATAAAACTCCAAAATACCAACATCAAACTTTAAAATTAAAACTAAAGTTGAATTTTCAACATAAAGCCCAACTTCAAATTAAATTTGAAGTTATTTTATAGAATTACATATTCAAAATAAACTTTAAAATACCATATGAATACAACCAGAACACTAAGGCTTTATTTAGTAAGATAAAATATACATAATTAACTAAAGAAAAGTATAGTTTACAAATTATTTCTTGACATTAATAGGCATTTGTTAATTATTAACGTAAGACAAATTAGATTAGTCCAACTAATCAATGTAAGACAAACAAAATAAACAAAATGCCAAATTAAAAGCCTCTCCTCCCAGTCACATGGCTTCTGTTAATTTTTTTTTCAGAGGAAAGTAAAAAAAATATGTATTGGTATTGTTCAATTTCAAGACCAACCCAACAATTTTCTTTTTGATTGGCACAAATGTTCCATATTTAGTTAATGGACAAGGGTAAACAAATTTCACAGAATTTAATTTAAGAGATAAAAGATAATTATACATGTGAACCTTTAGTTCCATTATCTTAGAAGTCCTGATTAGAAAGAATTCCATCTTTACGAGATCTAAGTGCTTTCAGTCTAGAAAAACTATACTCTAGACATTAATGAATATGGAAGTAAAGATTGAATGTCTTTATTGTCTACAAAAGGAATTTGGATTGGTTGTGCTAATTTCTATACCCCGATCAATGTAAAAAATATGTGTATAATTTTAAGTGCAGTCCTAAAAATAAGACAGAGACTAGAAAAAGTCATCTAAATATCAATATGGTAAAATATGAGCTTGATACATATAATTAACTCAAACTTATCTATGAGATTATCCATAATCAAACATTAGATTAAAAAAATTAAATTAGCATAATTTGCTCTAACTAGAGTGTATGAAAAATAGTATACGAAAAATATGAACCCAATTCCATAATTTTCCAAAGAATTAATAATGATTAAAAAAATTACTAGAGTTCATGATGTGGTTTTGATGGTACCATTACCTTTGACAACTAGAAGCAGAAGCCTATCGAGCCAAGACATGCAAGCCTGTCTCATTCTACTCATTTCAGACCAATGCTAGTGTTGACTGTTTTTGTAACATTTGCAAAGCTAAATCTGCAAATTTTCAAAAATTGCTTGTAGTTCAATTGTTGGCATATGTACTCTAATTTGTCAAAAGATGTAGATTTTGGTTTTTACAAAACTTCTGGTTCTGTGCAATTCTGTAAGACTGTAAAACTAACAACACATTGCAAAACAAGAGCAAAGGCAAAATTCCTTCTTCTTGTGGCCTCCGTGCCTTATTTATAATCCTTCTCATGATATCATGTATCATTATTATTATGTAATAAAACAAAGCAATTATGTTAGTTTAGGTAATGAAAAAGGGTTCTCACTAACGTTCAACTTTATAACATAAAAAAGTTGGATGTATTAAATTTGTTAAACATGCTGATGTATTGATCACAAACCTGATAAATGTTGTTGGAGATTTCCATTGGCCATGATTTCATAAATCAGTGCTTTAATTTCACCTTCATTGCAGTACCCAATTAGAGAGACTGAATTTCTGTGATGAGCAGTCATGGAAGCCCTGGAAGGACCAAGCTATGCACACGAATTCCATCTCCTAGGACTTGACCTATTGCCATGTGATACAAACAAATGTAACAAGTTAGATATCTCACTAGGCATAAAGACTAAACATATTTTACATTTGCTTTTGTATGTATTAGTTAGTACAATAAACTGAAGTTGTTTTTTATACTTACCAAGACATCTGTTCAACGATCTTCTCTGTTATGGATTTGACCGAGGATAGAAAGATTATTGGCAATTTGGTTTGCATTTGCTGATGGAAGATCCTGTTCACCAAAATCAATTCAGTATATTTGGATGGATTGTTGTTGGACTTGTACCTTAATTTACCATGTTATCTTGTGTCTTTTCTTTTTAATTGGATAAAAGTGAAGGCAGACAGAATAAAAGATGGGAATCAATTCAGATATAATATATCTCTGTGTTTTGTTGTACTTTGCTTTTTCATACTTTTTATCCTAAGACTTTCACTCCATTAAATATGATCTAATAACAGAAACACAAATTTGAAGAGACACAATTTACATTTGAACTGGATCTTACATAAAGAAGGACAAATTGAGAGAGCATACCATCACTCTATCACTTGATGCCATCCACGTCATGATCCACAATCACCATTGCAAAGGCTAGGTCCTTTTTCTCCTGCAGTGCTGGTTCTGTCTACATGGTTCCTTTTCTTCTTCTATCAGCACCTTCTAGTGCAACAAGCAATAACATTGCTTGGCATCCTCATGTTCCACAAATTGATTAAGCTACAATAAATGCATGACTCTGGTTTGATTAGAGATCAATTATAGCTTAATAGATCCGGGAAAAAGAACACTCATGTAAAATAGCAATTCCTAAAGTTATTAAATTATTAGTTTTGGACTATAGTAATGCAAAGTACCTTCAGCTCATGAAGAGCAGTGAATACTACATCTGAGCAAGAGGTCATGAAGTTTATTTAACTATATAAGCTCAAGAAATCATCTAATATAAAATTAAGTTTTAATTTAGAAGATAAAAATCCTAATTAAGCCCATTTGGCAGGGACAGGGCTTTTACCAGCAAGCTTCACAAGCTTGGTTTCCGCAGCTCTCTTCCTCTCGGACGCTGAAGACAAAGGAGACTTGGGCAAATCAGTCTCATCGTTTGGGCTTCGAATCACCCTTTGATCTTTCAAATACAAATATGAAATCGGGTTGTTGAAGGTAATAGGTGAGAAGAAGTCGCCTAAGGGATTCGTAGAGCGTGGTTCGGAAGCTGACGCAGCACGAGCCTAGGCATCGGCTAAACCAGATTTGAGGGAGAGTGAGAGAGGTTTAGATTAGGGTAAAACCCAAACAAATTCCTAAAACCAAACAATTCCTCAGCTTCTGAAGCTTAACCTCGCAAACATTGTCAATTAGGGTTACATAGATAGCATAGTAAGAGGAGGAGGGTGAAATGAAACTTGCAAATAGAGAGAATTTGTATGAAACTGATACATTGATTCTGTATTGAATTGAAATGTATACAGAGAGTCTTATATTTATACTACAAGTGAACCCAATGACCCAGAGAGAGAAAAGAGCGGGAAAGGAAAAACTGTGTAACAGAAACGGATTCCCTAAAACAGAAAGAATCACCATGTGCATTTCCTTTCGATGTGGGACTTTCTGCTAATACCCTCACAAGCTGGAGGGCTGAAAATATCAAGCACTCCAAGCTTGAGAAGAAAGGAAGAAAATAACTTGGGAAGGAGAGGTTTGGTGAAGAAATCAGCCAGCTGATCATGAGATGGAGGAGGAAGAAGCCGCATGAGTCCATATTGAAGCTTGTGGCGGACGAGGTGGCGGTCTATCTCTAGGTGCTTAGTACGTTCATGGAAGACAGGTTCTCTGCAATATGGATGGCACTCTGATTATCACAAAACATGATGTGGGACTTTCTGCTAATAATGCGCAGATCCTGTAAGAGGAAATCTAGCCATTGAAGTTCACAAGTGGCAACAGCTAAGGCTCGACACTCAGCCTCGCAGAAGAACGAGCAACAGTGGGCTGTTTCTTGCATTTCCAGCTAACAAGTGCATCACCTATAAAGAAGCAATAGCCTGAGAGAGAACGACGGGTATCCAAGCAACCACCCCAATCAGCATCGGAGTAGCCCCTGACTTGAAGATTTGAATTCCTGGGGAAGAAAAGATCAAGTCCTGGAGCTTGCTTGAGATATCGGAGAATGCGTAGTGCAGCCTTAAAATGAACCTGAGATGGAACATTCATAAATTGGCTTATCTGTTGGGTAGCAAAAGCAATGTCTGGTCGAGTTGCATTTAGATAAAGAAGCCCGCCAACAAGGCGCCTGTAGGAAGCAACATCTTGATAAGGGGAGCCCTGTGCTTGATGCAAGTGGATGGCAGGATCAAAGGGTGTGGTGGCAGGTTTGCAATCAACCATGTCAGTGTCAGCCAGCAAGTCTAAGCAGTACTTTCTTTGACATAGAGAAATCCCGGATGAGGAATGACTAACTTCCAATCCCAAAAAATATTTAAGAGTCCCAAGATCCTTAATTCCAAAGGAGGATTGTAACTGAGCTTTGACAAAGGCAAACTCTTCCAATAAATCACCAAATAGCAAGATTTCCTCTACATAGACTAGCAAACCAGTGAAGCAAGAAGTGGAAAATTTTAGAAAAAGTGTGTGATCTGCAGTTGCTTGAACATAACCCAAGGCAAGAAGGAAACTGGACAATTTTTCAAACCATTGTCTGCTAGCTTGTTTCAAGCCATAGAGGGACTTGACAAGCTTGCACACCTTTTTAGAACCCTGAACTGTGTACCCCAAAGGAATCTGCATATAAACATCCTCTTTCAAATCCCCATGGAGAAAAGCATTACTCACATCAAGTTGATGGAGGTGTCAGTGCTTGGTGCCTGCCAAGGCCAAGATGACCTTGATAGTAGTAATTTTAGCCACTGGAGAAAATGTATCCAGGTAATCGAGGCCTTCCGCTTGGTTGTATCCTTTAGCAACTAAGCGTGTCTTGTACCTCTCAATTGATCCATCTGCCTTCCTTTTGATTTTATATACCTACTTGTTACCTATGGGCACAACCCCAGGGGGTAGATCAACAAGTAACCAGCATTGAGCTCAAGAGCTGAGATTTCAGCTTCCATGGCCTGTTTCCAGCAAGCTAGTTTGCTAGCCTTAGAGTAAGTTTTAGGTTATGTTTGGGAAGAAAGTGTAGCACTGTATACAACATTTGAATGAGACAGATTAGCAAAAGAGACAACAGATTCAATGGGATAGAGTGTACCTTTATTGGCCTGCTGAGTTGTGGTGGACATATTGCATTGATAGTCTTTGAGATAAGTTAGTTTGTGTTTACCTCTGGAGGAACTCCTTGGAACAAAATCTACAGTAAAATGAGATGGTCGTGATGGAAGAGTAGGTGTGGGGGATAAGGTTTCTGTGGAGAGAATGGGAGATGGATAAGTAGGTGAGTTTGGTAAGGCCTCTGTGTGGATAGTGGGAGTGGTTTCTGATGTAGTTGCATTTTGTGGAATAGGTGGAATTGCTACAGGGTGTTGAATGCACTGTGGTAATGAGATATTAGTTGACTTTGCAGCATTTTGTAGGTAAGGGAACACAAATTCTTCAAATTGAACATGCCTAGAAATATGCACTGTCTTGAACTCAAATCATACACCAAGTAACCTTTTGAACCAGATTTGAAACCAACAAAGATGCATTTTCTAGACCTAGGTATAAATTTCTTTCTTTGTGAATTAAGAGTGCTAGAATAGCATAAACAACCAAATACCTTCAAATGTGAGATGTCTGGTAAATTTCCAAAAAGAAGTTGATGAGGTGATTTAAAATTCAACAAAGAGGAAGGTATCCTATTAATTATATGAACTGCATGAGCAGTAGCTAGGCCCTAAAAAGATGAAGGTAAATTACTTTGAAATAATAGGGCTCTAGCAACATTGAGTAATGTTTGATGTTTTCTTTCCACCCTGCCATTTTGCTGGGGGGTTTCCACACAAGAGGTTTGATGTAAAATCCCTTGTTGTTGGTAAAAGGATGTCATAATGAACTCACTTCCATTATCTGTTTTGATTATTTTAATTTTCTTGTCAAGTTATCTTTCTACCATGGCAGTAAAAGATTTAATTGCTTGTTCAGTTTGTCCCTTGTCTTTAAGAAATATAATCCAGGTATATCTGCTGAAATCATCCACTATTGTCAAAAAATATTTCTGTTTACTCAAAGTGGAAACACGGTAAGGACGCCACAAGTCCATATGTACTAAATCAAAGGGTTGTTTTGCATTACTTTGGCTTGGTTTAAAAGAAAGCTTCCTTTGTCTAGCTAGATGATAGATATCACAAACATGTTTTTCATTACTTTTCTGTATGAAGGAGTACAAGTCAGTCAACATATTCAATCTAGAATGTGAAACATGCCCCAACCTAAAATGCCACAAAGCACTAACAGGGAAGGTAATTTGCAAGGTCTTATTTGAATTCAATTGATTAACAACAACAACTGGTCTATTTGAAGATCCTTTGTAGTAATACAATCCATCCACCACATCAGCAGAACCAATCATCCTCGAATGTGTTAGGTCCTGAATCACACAGGTGTAAGGTAAAAAGGTGAGAGCACAATTCAAGGGATTGGTTAGCTTTGAGATAGAAATCAGATTTATAGAGAATCCAGGAAGATATAAAACTTGTGTGAGAATTAGAATGTGTGGCTAAAACAGAATTGCCATTTGGCAATTTCACAGTGACTGGGTGATTTCCCAAAGATTCTAAAGTAGTGAACAAAGTTTTGTCTGAACAGATGTGATTTGTAGCACTTGAATCTAAGATCCAGGTGCTACACTTAGATGTGGAAACATTAAGAACAGTTGTGTTACCTGTTTCAGATTTATGAGAAGGAATGGAAAAGGATTGAGTAGTGGTAATGGTTGTAACCCGATTGCTTCCTAAGGCACTAGACAAACTTGCTGACTGTAACAGATTCATGAGAGCCTTACATTGCTCTGAAGACATCTGTGGAACTTGTTGTAAGTCTTGTGCTGATTTGTAACTTATTGTTTCAACTTCACTAGCATCTGCTGCATCTGATGTCAAGCTGTTTGTGCTATTATACGATTTGTTCTTAAAATTGCTTGGAAAACCATGCTTCCTGTAACATGTTTCTACTGTATGGCCTGATTTGCCACATAAACTACACACCTTATAACCACCTTTTGCAGCAAAAGGACCACCTCTACCTCTTCCATAGCTCTTCTTTCCTTCAGTTGAATTGACAAAGACATGATTCTCTACTTCATTACTGTTTGCAATACCAGTCCTTCTTTCATGTTGCAGAACCAAGGATAATGCCTTATTCACATCCAGAAAAGGCTCCATCAAGAGAATTTGTGTCTTAACTACTTCAAAATCTTCATTAAGGCCACTAAGGAATTTCATAATACAGTCCTCACTTCTAAACTCTCTTCCATTAGTACTAGCAACAGACATACATTTAACTGCACATGTACACTCAAGCAATGGTCGAAAATTATCCAATTCATCCCATAGTATTATCCATTCAGTGAAGTATTGGTTAACAGGATTGGTACCTTGTTTCAGAGACATCAATTCTTCTTGCAATTCAAAAACACGAATCCTATCAGCTTATGAGAAACGATCTTTCAACAATTTCCATGCCTTTGTTGCAACTTCCAGGTACATTAGACTTTGAGCAATGGTTGGATCAACCGAACTTAGTATCCAAGAAAGCACCAAATTATTACACCTTTCCCATGCATCAAAGCTTGGATCGAATTCTGTTGGCATTGGCAAGCTATCGTTGACAAACTTGTACTTGTTCTTAGAGATCAGGGATCTCTTCATTGCTCTTGACCAGGTGTGGTAATTCTTTGCTGCAAGGAGAGGAGAAACCAAAGCTAGGGCAGGATTTTCACTCGGATGAATATATAATAAACACTCAGTGGATTGGAGGCTGGATCTGGAGGAGGATTAACCACACCTCCATTACCATTGTTGTTCGAAGAGGAACCTTTAGCCATGGAGGAGAAGATTTGTAGACTCTTGAGCTTTAAGAGCTCTAGATACCATGAAATGAAACTTGCAAATAGAGAGAATTTGTATGAAACTAATACATTGATTATGTATTGAATTGAAATGTATACAGAGGGTCTTATATTTATACTACAAGTGAACCCAATGACCCAAAGAGAGAAAAGAGCGAGAAAGGAAAAACTGTGTAACAGAAACGGATTCCCTAAAACAAAAAGTATCACTAAAGCGTAATTTGCTGAGTTGGCCCATGTGCATTTCCTTTCGATGTGGGACTTTCTGCTAATAGAAGGAGAGAGGTTTAGATTGCAGTACCTTCAATACTGTGATTTGCGCAAGTCACCAAGCGTGAGAGAATAAAGGGATCCAGATTGAGACTTAGCAAAGGGAGAGGGTGAGAGGAAAGGGAAAGAGAGACAATGAGAAGGGGGAAGATCGAAGATGCTTCTGGAGGGTTTACTTTATTGTGTACCTTCACGCAAGGGAAGACGCGTTTTGATCAACACTCGGAATGCGGTTAAATAACAACTGCACTCTTAGTGGAGTTTAAGAGTGCAGTTCCATGACAACCGCACTCTAATGACGTGTTTCCTTATCTTTAATCTGGACTATGTAGTGATGAATTAAAATGGCTTAAATCCCCTACACACATATTAATAAAATTATGTTTTATAAAAGTAAATATGTATATAAGTAAATTAGTTTTATTTTCCCTCCCCTTCCCTTGTGAATCAAACATGTAAGGGATCCTTTTTTTTCTTTCCTCCCCTCTTTGAACCAAACAAATAAAATATAGCATCTCCTCCCCTTCCCTCCCCTTCATTAAAATCTCTTTCCCCCTCCCCTCGTTTGAACCAAACAATCCCTGGGTGTTTTGAAGGGCAGGGTGATATCTTCGTTGACTTCCCTTCTTCTTGTTGCTATGGTGCTCAAATGTAACCAATGGACACCTTCTAGCCCATGCATTGTTCATATTTGGGGACTCTACAACCTATTTACTATTAGTAAAGCAAACTTCTCCTTGTGGAAGAGACTTGAAGAATCAGAATGCTACATAAAGTTTTGCAATGAAGAGCTTTGTTTTTGGTCAAAAGAAGGTTGTCTGTTGTAGTCTTTCCACATACTTCATTGTCATAGACTGCATTGCTATTTTTTCCCCTCAAACCCCCCATTTAGCTACATGAATTCATTGTTAAGATTTGTTTAAAAAAATTTAAAGTTTTGTCATGAGACTAATCAATTGCATTTTTACATAGCTGACCTAAAACGATGAGTTCTTGGGAATTAAGCAAATGATAGATAATCTTGGCATGAAATTGATTGCAACCTAATCTTTGGAGTTAGTAAGTTATAATATTGGTCCTCTCGTCTCAGCACAACGATTTTGTTTTCAACAAGAACCATTTCTCCCTTCAACATATTTTCCACTTAATCTTGCAAAAGGTAAATGATTTCCATGGATCATAATCTTTTTACTCACATGTATGATGGCCATAAGTACTCTTATTCGTAACAATTTATTGGTTGGACTTTTCCTAGAGGGGATTGGGTCAAATGTAACATGGATGGTGCTCCAAAAGCCCAAGGTACTTTGACAGCTTGTGGTAGGGCGTTCAGGGATAGCTCAGGGAGTTGGATGATGGTTCTTTCAAATTTGTTAGGGGAATACAACCATTACCATGCTTGAATTAAAAGGAATTTTTTTAGCTTTATCCATTGCTTGGCAACAAAACATCTCCAAAATCTATGTTGAATCTAATTCAAAGGTGGTTGTTTCTTTCATACAACGTGACTGCTCCTCTTCTCACCCTTGTAATAAATTCGTTCTTGCAATTTCAGAGCTTGTGAAATTACCGTGTGGCAAGTCCATATTACACACAAATAGGGAGCAAAATCATGTTGTTGATTTCATGGTGTTATATTCTTTTCAACTTCCTCTGACTCTAAGGCTCCAAGTTTTTAATGTGCCTCCTCCTCATCTTGTTTCTATGTTGTACTAGGATATTGTAGGGGTCTCTTACCCTAGCACTGGTCCTTTGTAATATGTTTTTCTAGGGGGGTTTCCCCTCCACCTAACAAAAATAGAACATTTTCAATAATGAAAAAAGATTTAACCTTAAGCATTTGGGTGATATGCAATCAATGTTTAGTATTATTAAAATTGTGTTGTTATTAATATAATGTACACCTAATAGTGGCAGGCTTAAAACAAATGATAGAACTCTTCTACACTCATTCTACAAAAGAATAGTAGAATTCAACAATACTTCTATTGGCTATGAGAATAAAAAACATAATATCAATGTATCTAATTTTATACTTTAATAAATAAAAAGGTTCAATCAATTTAGCATTGTTATCAAAACCAGATCGGATCGGCCAGTTGAACCGGTACGATCGGGAACTGGTCTGGTGTTCAGTCCATATCATCAAAAAAATCAGCTGGTTTCAGAATCGGTGAGAACCGATCAAACTGATCAAGAACTGGTGAAAACCAGTTGAACCGGTCAGTTTTAAATTTTCATTTTTTTTGTTTTCTTTAATTTTTTTATTTATTCTAAAATATTTTTTTGATAAGTAAAAATAAATTTTTAAAAATTACACATAAATATTTATTATTTAGTCAATTATTATTAACTTTTTATTTTATAATACATATAATAAGGTCTTTTATATTAATTTATGATTGTATATAACTTGATTTTTTATTATTACTACCATCTAGAAATGATGCTAAGTACTCCTTTGTGAAAATGCATAGCCAATGAATGGACACATCTACTCTATATTATGTGTCATAAAATTGAAATATTTATACCAATCTATAGTAAATTTAAGCAAATTTCCATTTATTGAATAATTTTCATTATAAAATAATTTTAAATCTATTTAAAAGATATAAATTAAAATTGAACTAATGAATATATATAATGGTCAAATTTTATTAAAAAAAATCAAATTAACTTTATTAATATACTTTTTTTAAGGAATATAATTTCTTATTTGAAGTTTGCACCAATTGATATTTTTATAAATATTTTTTTACATCATACAGATATATTTTTTTTATTCATGCTTCGTTACATAGCATATATTTAGACATAGAATCTTAAAGTACTTATTATTGAGTAACCTGACCATCACTCACTCTGGTATGACTCGTGAGTTGTGTTCTGAAAACCCGCCATGTATCCGGTCCAAATATACCTGAGAATTAGAGCTGCAGAAAATCGATAAAAACCCGATAAATCGGTAAAAAAACCTTTTTAAAAAAATTCAATTTTTATTTTTTATTTAATTTAAAATATTTTTACGATAAATAAAATCATATGTTTTAGAATTAGACATGAATATATATTATTTTACCAATTATTTTTATTTTTTTATAAATCTTATAATAAAATTATTTAAACAAATTTATAACTTCATATATCTTAATTTCTATAATTTTATATTGTTTTATTAATTAAAATACATATAATATTTAAAATAGGGGACATATCAAGTGAGAATGACTTTTTTATGTGAGAATATAAGAATAATTCCCCCCATTAGATTAAAATTAATGATTCTCCCAATTAATAAATCACATTATCCGTATCACCAAACTTCCTCTCCCTTACGTTTAGCTCCATTCCTAATCCCATTTCTTTTATACATAAATTTCTGAATTTTGTTTATAAAGACAAGAAAAAAACCAAAAAGAAAAAAAAATAAGATAAGAAAGATGAAAATTAAAAAAAAAAAAAAGAGTGATGGTGTTGCGGTGCAACTCCAAGCCAGAATTTGTTGGGGTTGTCGTCAGCGATTGAAATCGTCATCCCTGTGACGATCGTTCTGCCGCGAAATTCATAAACGAGAAGAAAGAAAAAAATGGTAGTGCAGTGGTAACAATGGTGCTTGCTATTATATTCTTATTTGGTGCTTAAAGGAAAAATTTGTTGAAGGCATGTAAAAAAACTTCAAGATACAATTAAGATTCAAAGAACTCTAACCTTTGATTTTGATGCACTTACTTTGTAAATTCATGTGCAGAATATAGTGCGTTCCTCAAAGGAAAATGTTTTTTTGACACCAAACAGTTTGTACGGCGATTTTACGTCACTTTGTTTTTTCTTTTCACACCCTTTTTTCTTTTTCACCCCATTTTCTAATTTTTTTAAAAATTTATTTATTATGTTTTTTATTTAAAAATTATTTTTATATTTTTATTTTATTATTATATTTATTTTTATTTATTTATCTCATCAAATAAAAATATAGATCAAGAAAATACAATTAAATGATCATAAAAAAATATGTTAATTAACACAAGGTTAATTATGTGTCCCAAAACGGCGAATATGTTAAAAAATGAGGTTAATAGTGTTTCCGTTTGTGGTTAACAGTAGGATTCTTGGTTATTGCAACTCCTGTTAACACGAGGTTAATTATGTGACCAGAAACGGTGAATATATTTGTAAATGAGGTTAATGGTATATACATGGGTGGTCAACAGAGTAGGATATTTGGTTAACAGAGTGAGATATTTGGTTAATTGAATTTGTGAGGTTAATTGTGTGCACAGAAACGGTGAATATATTTGTAAATGAGCTTAATGGTGTATACATTGGTGGTTAACATAGTGGGATATTTGGTTAACAAAGTGAGATATTTGGTTAATTGAATTTATGAGGTTAATTGTGTGCACATAAACGGTGAATATATTTATAAATGAGGTTAATGGTGTATACATTGGTGGTTAACAGAGTGAGATATTTGGTTACTTGAATTTGAGGTTAATTGTGTGCATGGAAACGGTGAATATATTTGTAAACAAGGTTAATGTTGCATACATTGGTGGTTAACAGAGTGAGATATTTGGTTAACAGAATGAGATATTTGGTTAACAGAGTGAAATATTTGGTTAATTTAACAGAAACTGAATATATTTGTAAATTATGTTAATCAACATAATTTTTATATGATCATTTAATTGTGTTTTCTTTATCTATATTTTTATTTGATGAGATAAATAAATAAAAATATAAAAATTATTTTTTTCATAAAAAAAAGAAAAAACAGTTTTTCTAAAAAAATAATTTAGAAAAGAGGGTGCAAAAAGAAAGATTGGGGGTGCAAAAAGTAAAACGTGATTGTGGTACATTCATTATCACACTGTTTAGTGTCCGTGAATCGCGACTGTTCCTCGAAATGCCGCTGTTAGTTAATTGGGTTTTTTTTTCTTTTTTCTCTTGTTCATAAAATTAGAGAAACTTTTTACCAAAAAAAAAAATAGAGAAACTTGTTTCATAATTGAGAAGGCGATAAAGAAAAGTGATCAGGGGCACGTGATTCATTAATGGAGCATGTTTTAATCTCAATCATTGATTTTAATCTAATGGCCAAGAATTGTTCTTATATTCTCACATAAAAAGACATTCTCACTTGATATGTCCCCATTTAAAATATATATTTATTTAATACCAATTTCACCCTGATTCAACACGATTGAACTCCTTTTTTTTTGGTAGGTAACACGATTTAACTCTGAATCAAAATTAGTACATTCCCCGCTTTCATTACCTATTCGGATTTTAAGACATTAGGGATGTACGATAAAATTAAAATCACAGCGGCACAGCCATGAGAGCCAAAAGAAAAATAGGGGGGATTTGACTTTGGGCAGAAAGAAGGCAGAGAGAGAGAGTGAGTGATGGATTACAGTTTAGCTGCGTTGAAGCTTTTATGCTGTCAGCTGAAAGACGCTCGAGAAGTGCCCTCTCAAAATAGTTTCACACTCGGTGGCATCCTCTTCCAACGCGCTTGGTTGCAGGTTTCAACTTTCCTCTTCCCCAAACGCCACCGTTTTCACTTTTCTTTTCTTCTTTTCTTTCCTAAATGCCTTAGCCTCACAGGGCGTTCTGTTGTCCGCCTCCAACGGCCACGGTGACGGCGGTCCTTTGCTTCTCGACGACGGAACCGGCGTTATCGAGCTCTCCCTCTCCGGCGAGTTCCGCTTCCGCCCATGGAAAGTTGGTAAATAAATTCCCTCCTCTCTCCACTGTCCAAAACCGAAGCTCTTTTTATGTTGCGGTGTGTGCACAATACACATTATGTGATTCAATTGAACGTGGGGTTTTCTCAAAATCGCTACTTAGTTGCTGCCATCAACTGCCTCTGTATTTTGGTTATTTATTTTGTTTTTATTTTTGGCAGGGATGTATGTGATGGTAGTTGGAGGGTACTTTGCACGTGCGGGAGAGCCTCCCATGATCAAGGTAATGCACACTTGCTTGTCTCATTGAGAATGTTCATGTAATGCCAAACCTAAAGGATTGTAAGCTGTAACTTGTAAATATGGAAATTCCTATTTCATTTCAATTAGATCTGTCTGAGAGGAAGCATTTGTGTAGGGGCCAAATTATAGTATTAATTTTAGTTGATATTATGACACAGGTTCACAAGATTGTTGATCTCTCATCATCCCCTGACCGAGAGGCAATGTGGTATCTCGAGGTTATGGAGGCATATAAACTGTTCTATCAGCCTCTTGTTGAAGAATTTACATAATGGGGGTACATGATTGAACAGGGAATGGGTATTTGAGATTGGCATCTGACATCTGGAAACTTCCCTTCTTTTAGCTATGTTTAGCTCTAAGAATTTTTTTAAGATTGAGTTGGTCTTCACATTTTGAGAAATTTACCAACAAAGTGCACCGTAAAATCACTGCTACATCGTTTGTGAAATATACAGATTTCAGATTTGTGATACCAATCTATTTGTTCTACATGTCTCTTTTAAACTTCATTAATGGCTTGTGATATGAATTTGTTGAGTTATATGAGCATTTATACACAACTTAACCAGTGTTATTTGGGAATTTCCTAAGATCATGTTCGTGTTTAGATCTTCTGGTTGGGAACCCTAAATCCTCTATTTTCTTTCTGAATTCCGGATACTACTTGTGACTATTGTTTTTGCACAATCAACCAGTAATTTTCTCAAATTTTGGCACTTATGACAAAGGTAGGAATTCAAATACAGGAATATATACAATATCTATATATACAATGAAGTAAATGAACCCTAACGGAAGTTAAATGTACCATAAACGCAAAACAATGCAATCATAGTTACAGCAACAAAGTCTGATGCGGACAAGTAAGAATCAACTCATTTAAAATGTACAATCCCCCCCCCCCCCCCCGCCTCCTCCAAGTGTAATATTATTGGAAGACAATAATCCAGGGATAAGTTTCAAACATTCCAAAAAAATCCTAAAGTTCATAACTTAGCACACTTGATGAATTGAATTTGAAGCTGCCCCTGTAATACCAATAAAGGTAAAAGAATTGATGCTACAGCAATAAGGACGATGTCTGACCTGTATTGCACATAAGGTCCAGTGTTATAACTCATTCCATAGAATTCAAGCTCCGAGGGCCAGCAAGACTTATCCATGAAAACAAAGCAGGTTGCATATACACCCAGACAGGCCAATATGTATCTATTTCGATGACTTTAGAGGTTGGGAGTCCTTGAGTAACTCAGGAGTTCCATTAATGGCTATATTCCTCACACCAACTTCCACTAACTCCTGCTCAGCCTTTTCCCTCTTCCTCTTTTCAGACAATTCCTCATTGATGGCATCCAGTCGCAAAATTGTCATTGAGGACTCAAGGGTCCGAGGACCTGCACTGATCCATGGATGACTAAGGCACTGAGCAGCTGTTGGTCTCTTTTCAGGGACAAAATCAAGTATTGGAACAAGGAAGTCAGCCATGTCATTTGCATCTTGATCACTGAAATCATACTTCTCTGTCAGCACCTTATTAATTGGCCAAAATCGCAAATTGCGAATGTGCCTCAAGTCACCATGCCTATTGAAAAACTATCGGGAATAGCGGCCACCTAGTGCAATCTGAAGGAAATATTTGTTCAAATTTTGCAGTTTAGAACAGATAAAACATTGATACTAACCAATTTTCATATTGAGATGCAGTGAATTACCCTATTGTCTTGGTTTTTCTAAGCAGAGTAACTCATTGAGAGACAAATAAATACACTGCAAGAGGATTGGAAAATAGTCTATAATGGAGTTTAAATTTGGAATGATTGAGTATCTATAAATAAAAATGTTGAATTGTGTTTATTGAACATGTAAACATGCAAAATTGATTATACTTAACAAACAACTTTAAAGTTTTCAGCAGTGCAGATAACTTGCCTACCTTGCGAGGCATCATTCCAAGAAGCTCCATCATCAATGCCAGATGATCCTGTAAAACAAATTTAAAATATCATCAAACTTCGCACTGATTAATTAAGTTAAAATTCAGGTAGCTACAACATTATTTCAGAGTGTGTAACATTTTTTCCAAGAGAATGTGAAGCTTTGACGTGTGTGTGTGTTTTATGTTGGGCCAAAACCATCAGGTTTACCACTAAAATGAATGTCAACATTTTCAGTAGATATAAAGCAGGGAAAACAAATATACATTTTAGATGAAACAAGTGATTTTAATGACTCATTTTTATTTGCTCAAAATTTTCACTAATTAGCACAAAGACGTATATTAAAGCCACAATAAGAGCAAAATACAACATCTTCTTTGAACAACAGGCCATGTTTCAGCCAATTTATGATTTCAAAATGCTATGGACACAAGAAAATTTCTTCAAAGATAAGTCTTATTGGTGATACAGTAGCATAATTTTACAGAATGGGAGCTAAGGCTTCTATTTCATCCTTCAGAAAACAAAGATGAGTACAAACAATTTATAGCTTGTTTGGTCTTATCTTTGATATAGGTCAAATGTACGTTGAGCCAAAAGCAACGTATAGTTGCTTCTTCTCGCAAAACACACATTGGAATTCATGTAATGGACTTTTGGATGGGTAACCAAACAAGCTATTGATATCCTTAGTAGGATAGAAATCACTTTTTAACTGAAACTATTCTGCTCACAGAAGTTGCCAATCTTCTCAATAAATGTTTTCTTATTTTTCAAATACAAGTTAAATTCCAAGGAATGCACAATAATAATATAAATGAGAATCAAGAGACAGACAAGATAACATCATTGGTCTAGGCAGCAAAAGAGAAAATAACATATTTAGGAGGAAAAATGCTATTCAACTATCCAGGGAATGTCCTTTGTATTATTGATCTAGGCCCTATGGCCCACAAAAATATTTCCCATTGTCAAATTAGTAATAACAATTGTATAGTTTAAGCAAGGTTTTCAGGCTTCAGCAACATAATTTAAAAGTTCTATCTGGATAGAAGACCTATATTTCACCCCCTCCGTCTCATGGCAAATAAAAGTTTCCAAAAGATAGATTTTGCCTTTTTTTTCTTCTTTTCAAAAACAAATATTTACTTAAAGTCAGCAGAAGTATGCTTTGAAGCATTTCCCAGCATAAAATTATACGATCATGAAAAGGTACAGCATTGAATTGTATAGCAACTACTCTGTTCAGAAAACACTCAATAGCAAACTAGTTTTCAAAGCCCCAAAAAGAAAATAAAAAATGATAAGTTAATTGCCAACATCAAATGATGATAGCACCAAATAAAGCCAACCAGATTTTATTTTAGTACAAAACAGTTGCCCGTACCTCATCCCTATCATAGTTTTCACCACTTCATCCCTATCATAGTTTTCACCACTGTGAGGATCAAAAAGAACATCACCAGTGGCAAGCTCAAAGCAAATGCAAGCAAAGGACCATAAATCCGCTGGAGTTGAGTATTTAGATCCAAGAAGAACCTCAGGACACCTGTATTGCCTTGTCTGAATATCATTTGTGAATTGTTTATAAGTCCAACAAGCACTACCTAAATCAACCAGCTTGCACTTAAGATCAGCAGCCGCCAGCAACTTCTTTCCCTTGGAACGGCTCTTGTGACCATGACTTCCTTGTGAAACATCCTTCTCAACAGTTTTTGTTGATTCACCTTCACTCAATGAAGTATTAAGTTTATCTTCAACACATTCTACACTTGATTGCATACCATTAATACAATCTTCTTCCTCCGGTTCTTTATAATCCTCCTCAGCTTCCTCTGGACTTTCCTTCTCAACACAGCCTTGAGCTGCCTTCCTAGCCTTTCTCTGCATTTTCTTTTTCTGGTTCTTCATCAGATCCCCATTCAAAATTTTATTGTCTTTGGTAGTCTCATTATTGGACACAGCTTTATCCTCAGTAGTTGGAAGGATAAGTGGAGCACCTGATTTCCTAGGATCCTTGTATGGATCTATCAGTGACAGAAGCAACACATTCTCTGGCTTCAGATCAGTGTGTATGATTGAAAGCTCACGGTGCAAGTAATCTAAGCCCACCAAAATATGAAAACAGATTTCTTTAACCATGGGGAGAGGAACCCCACGATAGCCACTGTATTTGACAAGGGTGAGAAGATTGTCACCAAGAAATTCAAAAACCAGACACACATGCAGCCCATTAGGCCCCGAATGCTTAAAGTGATCCAATAGCTTCACAACACATTTCTTGTCATCATGGTCTCCCTCTGCAACTTGTTTGAGAATCTTTATTTCATCCAACGCAGCTTCAGTGTAGTGCTGCGCACTCTTCTGAATTTTAAGGGCTACATAACGCTACAAACAAAAGAACTTTCTCATCATAAGAGAGTTCAGAGTTCCAAAAGCAATGCAGGCAAGTTCATATTGATGTTTGCGTTGTTTAATATTTTCATTTTCAGAATGTCTTTCACTACTGATTACAAAAATACCACATTATTTTCATTTTATTTCCTATATTCATTTTTTTTTGTGAAGTTCATTTTTCTCCATTTCTTTCATAGAATCTAAACAATGTGACATTTTTGTAATTATAAAAGGAACTCTAAAGATACCCAATATCCATGATGCATAATCTAGCAAATTGTTAAGAGCAACAACGTAACGGAACGATGAAGTTCAAAAGCATTCTTAGGAGAGAGGAGGCACCGAATGGAGAGTGTCCCAAGCGAGCCAGACAGTGGAAAAAGACCCCAACCGAGCTTGGACTGCACGACATAGCAGCCATTCTTGAAAATGTCACCAACTCGAACTGCATGGTATCCTCCACGCCTATAACCCTCAGTGCCTTCATCCTCTGAACTGTAATCATTGCTCACCCCATTCCTCTCCATAGACGAACCTCCAATGCACTGAAGATTCTAACGATTTAATTTTAATCCAATGTTTCTATCACAAATTCTTATGAGAGAGAGTGAGCCAGAACTGAGAATGACAAACCCTTCCCTGAACGGGGAAATAGGGTTTCCGAGTGTTGCCGGGAAAGTAAAGAAATGAATACGAGAATTCTAATTAAAACTTAAATTTCATCTTTTTATTAAAAAAAAAAAAAAGTCTAGAGTTGGTATCGTTGAAGCCTGAAGGGAGCGATTTTGGAGGGAAAACAGGACAGGAAAGAAAAGTGCGTTTTTTTTTCGGTAATGGGAGAAAAACAAAAGGAAAACAAAGAAAAGAAAAATTAAACTAAACCACGAGAAAAGATGAGACATATCCGGAGGACAATCATCCAAAACCACTAAATCAGACCCAGAGGAAACCCCTAATTTGGCTAAGTGATCTGCACACTGGTTTCCTTCCCTAAAAATGTGACGAAAGGAAATGACCCACTGTCTCGAAGACCAACACCGAATTTCTGAGATCAAAGTTGCATATTGGTGAACCGGAGGGACCCCTGAAAGAATAAGTTGAATTGCTAACAAAGAATCTGAGAAGCATTCTACCACGCGAAAACCACGGTTCCAAGCCAGCTTTAAACCCTCAGCAATAGCCCATAATTTTGTCCATAAAATCGGTTTATCCCCTGCATTCCCTAAAAAACCAAACGACCAGCATCCAAGATGATCACGGACAAGCCCTCCAAATCCAGCACGACCCGAACTCCCTTGGTAGCTTCCATCTGTGTTAAGAGCTACCGCACCAAAGGAGGGAGTGATCCACTTAATCATCATTGGCTCCGCAAGAGATGCCATCTCACGAGGAGCAAAACTGTCTCGAAGACCACTAACCAAAGACTGAACTTGCGGGAGAAGAAATTGAGTTCGTTGACTGACTCCTTCAAAACAGACTCGGTTTCTATTGCACCACATCACCCACAAAGCCACGCAAAACAAATCACCATGTCTCTTGTATCCATTAAAGATCCAATCCCGAAAGGGAAGAGTAAGCTCGCGGTCCGTGAATTGAATTCTCAGCTGCAGCCATAACTCCTTAGATTGGAAACAATCTCTGAAAATATGATCAAGTGATTCCTCCACCTCCTAGCAGCATGGACACAAGGCCGACTGCACCATATGCCTCCTGAATAAAAGCAGCTTCGTTGGCAGCGCACCATGGTTTAGCAACCAGCAGAAAAATCGGATGGACTCGGTGGTTCTCATCTTCCAGATCCAGTCCCATGCCTCTGTAGAAAAGGCTTGAAAATCTCTATTCATCAGCCACTTGTAACCCTCCTTGACTGAATAAACACCTGATATATTAGGCTCCCAGTGAATGACATCTGGTACAGCATCATTAAGATGAAGGACTCTATTTTGTAAGTTAGAAATAATCTCCGAAGATAAAATGGTGAAGAGCTGGTTCAAGTGCCACCTATCTTCATGCCATACATCTCGAACACGCATTTGGGTATCATGGATATCTACAAATAGAACTGAATCACAGAGGGGGCCCTCATTTCTCCAATCCTCATACCAGAAACTAACATCCCCATTGCCAACTTTGAACCGGAAACCATCTTTTAAGCAAGAACCAGCCTTTTACAAGGAAGACCAGATAGCAGAGCCTTTTGAATTATTCCCAAAAACACGGCTAGGATGGCCATATTTGGCCTTGATCACCTGCACCCAAAGCTTTGAAGAATTATGATGAAGCTCCCAGATTCTCTTCCCCAAAAAAGCCATATTCTGATGGCGAGAATACCGTATTCCAAGGCCTCCCATATACCTTGGAAGAATTATTTTTTCCCAAGCCACTAAATGAGCACCAGAATCTCCCACTCCCTTCCAAAGGAACCTACGGACTGTAGAATCAATAGAATTACAGACATGCTGAGGAAACCACTGAATTTGCATACCGTATGAAGGAATAGAAGATAAGACAGCCTTGATTAAGGTAGCCCTTGCTGGCTTATTTAATAACTTGCATTTCCACGAGGATAACCGAGCTGAAATGCGATCTAAAACAGGACTGAAATCTTCCCTTTTCGGGCGGCCATGAAAGATGGGAAAGCCTAGATATTTCCCCAAGGCATTTGTAAAATTGATGGAAGAAATACTCACCAGTTTCTCCTTCTTTGCTCTAGTAAGGCCTCTAGAGCCAAAAGCACGAGATTTATGAGCATTGATTTTGAATTCTGACATCAGGCAGAACTGGTGAATCAGATTAACCATAAATCTAACCTGGGAAGACTTAGCTTTAGCAAACAAAAGAACGTCATCTGCAAAGAACAGATGGAGATGGAAGGGCCATTCCTGGAAATA
This sequence comes from Sesbania bispinosa, assembly GCA_026901365.1. Taxonomy (NCBI): domain Eukaryota; kingdom Viridiplantae; phylum Streptophyta; class Magnoliopsida; order Fabales; family Fabaceae; genus Sesbania; species Sesbania bispinosa. The sequence continues at coordinate 780,948 of QLOH01000355.1, read as the reverse complement.
TGAACTGGAAGCCATTGACCTCGTCGCACCGCCTCATCTATCATAATTCCCAATTTCTCCATGCAGAGCACAAACAAATATGGGGATAACGGATCCCCTTGGCGGAGACCCCTCTTAGGGAATAAAGAAGGGGTTTTAGACCCATTCCAAAGAATAGAGATAGAGGGAGTGGAAATTCAACCCATTATGAGATTAATGGTAACTTGGGGAAAATCAAATTCAGATAAAACCATTCGAACAAAATCCCAATCCACTCTGTCGTAGGCCTTCTCCAAGTCAAGTTTAAAGATAACATCCCCTTTCTTCCTTTTAGACTGACGCATCATATGGACACACTCTTGAAGGACTATAGCATTATCTGTTGTGCCTCTACCAGGAATAAAACTGCTTTGCCAGGGACCAACAATAGAGTCCATGAAAGGTCTCAAGCGGCCTACCAGAACTTTCGTAATCAACTTGTAAATAACATTACAAAGGCTGATAGGACGAAATTCCTTAAAACAATTAGGAGAATCAACTTTAGGAATTAACACCACCAGAGTCTCAGCCAGAGCAGGATTTATAACCCCTGAAGCAAAAGTATCTCTAACAAGCCTCCAAACATCATCCCCAACAATATCCCAGTATTTTTTGAAGAAAAAAGGCTGAAAACCATCAGGTCCTGGGGATTTAAAGGACTTCATCGAAGATAAGGCTATGAAAACCTCCTCCTTACTAACAGGGGCCACCAAATTGCATTTAATATTGGAATTCACGGGATGGAGAAGAGGGGTGGCTGAAGTTGGGCAAGTAGCTTCCTTCTCACAAAACAATTTTTAAAAAACTTAATACCCTCCTGTTGAAGAACATCGTCATCATTGCACCATTCTCCATTGGGAAGAAAAAGCCCATGAATTTTATTGCGCTTCCTCCTAACAACTGTTTGAGCATGAAAGAAACTAGTATTGCGGTTACCTAATTTAATCCAATTTTCCCGGGATTTCTGGTACCAAAGAACTTCCTCTTGAAGCAGCAAAGAGTCATATTCTTTCTGAAGATCCATCTGGAGGTAGAAAAGAGAAGCCACATCCACCTGCTCCAATTTCCTCTGCACACCTCTCAATCTATTGGTAATAGTGCGTTTCCTTGCAAAGATATTCCCGAAGGTTTCTTTATTAAACTGTAATGAAGCTTCCTTAACATTATTCAAGCAATGAACGATATCCCCATGAGTTGAGTGCCAAGCTGAGGAAACAACGCCATGATACATAGGATGAGAGCACCATGCAGCTTCAAAACGAAATGGTCTCCCTCTTCTACTGACATCCATGTCACACTTAAGAAGAATTGGGCTATGATCAGAATGAAGGCGGTTTAGATTTTCAACTGTGGCTTCCGGGAAAGCCATCCTCCAACCAAGGTCCGCAACACATCTATCCAGCCTTCTCGAGACTAATTGCCCCCCTCTACATCTTCTCTGCCAAGTAAACTTGTGCCCGAAACTGCCAATATCCATCAGATTACAGTCATTCAACAGATTAGAGAAATTTGTTGCCCGAGAAATAGAATAGATGCCCCAATTCTGCTCTGAGGAATATAATATCTCATTAAAATCACCCAAAAGAGCCCAAGGATGAGAAATTGTTTGTCTGATATCTTTCAAGTGATCCCACAAGATAGTACGCAGAGAAAGGATAGGCCGTGCATACACTCCGGAACAACACCAGCTGTGATTACCCAAAGAAATGGAAACAGTAATAGCTTGAGAATTAGAATGGCACACCTTAAACGTAAACTGACTAGAACAAGCAGATAGAGCCCATATACCACCCGCATGGCCTTGGGCATCTTCAACAGCCAGCATAGAAAAACCAATGGAGTCCCAAAAAATTTTTGTTGCAGAGAAGGTTGTGTGAGTCTCAAGAATAAACAATAAGTTAGGCTTGGTGCTACGGACCAAGTCTTTAATATGCCTCTGACACCTTTTACTAGCGGCGCCCCTCACATTCCACGCTAGAGCCTTAAAATTTTGGAAAACAATCATCATAAAATGATTATCCAAAGAGACAGCAGGCCTAACACACTCAGGGAGTCTCACGCATCATATTGGGCTCATCTCCCATGTTCCCGTCAATTCCCATCTGATCAGATAAAGCTTCTCCACTAGACATGGGTCTTCCATCTTGGGTTGGATCTACTAAAACACCTTGGCACGCTGCTGGGTCAGGTGGTTTAGGTTCTTCAATGAAGCGCAGCCTATTGGGTGCAACATACTCCACATCCATTGTTGTTTTGATATTAAGAGGCAAGAGCTTAGTCACATGTTGTTGTTTCACCAATTGATGCGTCGCTCCAATAAAACCCGTGCCTTGAATACCAACTCCCATATTGATGGGCTTAGCAATTTGCACATTATTATTAGCACTTGAAACTTTGGGCTGGGCTTTATCATGAGTGAAGATTTTTGGTTGAATTAAGACCGGTTCCTTGTGTGGTCTTTTCTTCCTGGACCACACCTTACTTGGGCCAACAAGAAAGGGATTAGGTGACGTGTTTTGCGGACTCTCCTTTGCTTTGGCCATAAAAATTACTCCCTCATTAGCGCCGTCTTGGCTAGTCAAATTGGAGTATTTATTCTCCAAATCAACGCCTTGAATTTTCTGATCCCCAGGCACAGTATCCTTACCAACATTGGGCCCACGCAAATTAATTGCATGATCCTTTCCCTTACGTGTAGGATCTCTCTTATGTTTGGTAACCAAAATCCAATCCCCATGCAATCTCTCTTCAGCTACAATTTCGCCCTTTTGGATGGTAGGGTTATGCTTCGCCCCCTCAGCCGATGATCCCCCTGTCTCCACCGTCTGGACTTGAGCTTCTGGTTGCTGAACCGGACTATTCGAAGATGGGCAAACTCTGGCCAGATGACCATACCTCCCACATTTAGTACAAAGCAGGTGCAACCCTTCATACTCCACCTGATACCAGTGATCTCTCAGCCATACCTTCCCCACCACTGGTTCATTCAAGGATATTTCCACACAAACACGCGCAAACTTTCCCTTCTCCACGTTTAAAGTGGTCATGTCAATCCTCACGGGCTTCCCAATTGCTGCCGCCATAGAAAGGAGGACATTTTCATCATAGTATTCCAACCCCAAACTTGGAAATCGTATCCAGACTAATGTTTTATCAATCTTCATCTCAGAGGCAACAAAGTCTGGAGTCCAATCCCGCACTGCAAGATAATGATCGAAGATCATCCATGGTCCGCCTTGAATAATCCTTTCTCTATCTTCTGGTCTGTCAAACTTAACCACATAGAAGCCATGTCCCACATCCATGAATTCAAATTCACCTGCAGTCTTCCATAGTTTATGTAACATATCCTTCATGGCTACATAGCCTACATTCTTGCCCAGCAACTTAATAATAACTGCATCCATCCAAGGATTCCATAGTTCGTGAAGAACTTGATCATCAATGAAACATTTAGGCTTTAGTCTATTACCATCCTCCAACTCTATTCTGAAGAGCTTCTTCTCAAGCAGATACAGCGTTCCCTTCTTGAAAGAGGGACTTTATCCCCCATTAATTTATCACGGAATGAGATCTTCCTAGCCACACCATTCCCATCCGGAGGCTTGGGAGGGATATGCGACGGAGGCACACCTTCAGATGAACCCATGAGAAAACCCTAGCAGAGAAAACTTGATGCTAACCAATCCTACACACAGACACAGACACAGAAACCTTTTAAAGTGCGTTTGATTTTGATTTGAGATTTTTTTTATTTTTAATTAATTAATCGTGAGATGAGATGAGAAATGCCAACCTCCTTTTATTTAATTTTTAAATATTTTATGAGTTTAATTAATGTATATGGTTGGTGTAAAAAAATTTACCTATCACCTAATCATGGGTTTCACATCATTTAATAAATATGACACTTATTATTAAAAAAATATAACACTCATGTATTAAACTCAATAAAAAAACATATGACAGTACATCATTAGATGATTGTATAAATTTTTTTGAGTAAACTAGCAAATCAGTCCCTGACTCTTAGGGATGGAAATTGAGCCTAAGTCCTATTGGTACCCGCAAAAATTACCCGCAATGGGCAGGGTAAAAACCCGCAATACGGATATGGGCGTGGGTACGGGTAAAAGCCCGCATTTTTTCATGGGGACGGGCGCGGGTACGGGCACTTTGATGCCCAACCCGCCTCATACCCGCACTCATATATATAATTATTTAATAAAAAATATTATATATAATTATATATAGGGATATATTAATTTTATTAAAATATCTAATATATTTATACATATTTTTAAAATTGATATATATAATATTACAAATTAAAAATATATTTTTATAACCATCTATTTGTGTTTTTTTACTTTATAATATATGACTAATTAGTGTTAATAATCATTTTTTATAATTCTAACACATGATATATATCCAAGTTTATAAAATAGTGTGACGTGAAAGGATATTGTAATATTCAATAAAAATTTTGAACTTTAGATCATTTGTTGTGTTTTAGAACATTAACATATTGTGTTTCAATGTAATTAAATTGTTGTATCACTGATATTTAAAAATTATGTTTGGACGATCTCCGAGTAACCTTTTCAATTGAGATATACTTTTCTTAAATTAATATTTTTTTAGTAAGTTGTTAATTTTTTTCTTAATAAAAGTGCGGGTAACGGGCGCGAGTACGGGCATATAGATGCCCAACGGGTATGGGGACGGACACTAAAGTTACTGCCCACGCGGATACGAGTGCGGAGATGGGCTTTTTTTGAAAACGCGGGTACGGGCACGGGCACTGTGGTACCCTGCCCAGAGGGTACCCATTGCCATCCCTACTGACTCTGGGGTGATCATGCAGTTTAGTCACTGACTTTTCTAAAATAGCACTTTAGTACAGAATTTACTAAAAAAACATAAGTGCATGTTTTTTAATAAAGTGAAGGACTAAAGTGTATGTTTTTTAGTGAAATAAGGACTAAAGTGCATATGTTTTTAATAAAGTCTGTACTAAAGTGTTATTTTAGAAAAGTTAGTCAAGGATCGATTTGCTAGTTTACTCAAAAAAATTTATATTATTAGTGTATATCGATTGAACTTATATTATATAATATATTATTCATATATTTTCGCTTAAAATAGTTTTTGGGATATGGTATAAGAACTTCCACCACTAAATAGTTTAGAGCTTAATATTTATTGTTCTCATTCTTCTAATAAAATGTTGAAATTAAATTAAATATAAGATAAATGAGAACATGCATTGTTTGCACTTCAATCAATAATTTTTTTTTTGCAAGGGAATGTCTTAAATATGAAATCATTTGCATATTTTCACTTAAGGGAGTTTTTTTTTGTTTGGTCAAAAAAACATTGCATTGCTGAAAACGGGCCAAAGCCCAAATACAAGCCCATCATGGAAGTCACTAAGGATAGACGAAGGAAACAAGACCTCCGGGCAAGGCAAAGAAATAGACAAATCGAATCTACTTTAAATTTAGCAACTAATGGTTCTGACACGAACCTTACAAAAGATAAGGAACCCTAGATTCTGCAAAAGCTTTTAAGAAGAAGACATAGATGGAGAGTCTTTTGATGGATCCGGTTGGATCCGAGAGCTATCAGCAACACTAGAAAGTAGCTGGTCTCGAGATGGTGCTTGAGGACGGTAGAGAAAGGAGTCGCCCGAAGCTCGATCCCTAACAAGAAGACTCTCGAGCCATGGAGGGTGAGAGGAACTCCAAGAGAGGGGAAGGGAGTTCGTGGACTCAGCTTTAGCAACACGATTAGCTACTTCGTTCCCATTCTGCCGAGTCCAGGTAAAGCCACAATGAATGAAGCCTGAGGCTACAGAGAGAATATCCAAAACTATCAGATGGATTTCTCCTAATGATTTTTCCTTTCTGCAGGCTTCGATTAGGGGGAGGCAGTCAGATTCCAATACCACTCTTGACCAACCCAAGTTATAAGCAGCAGTGATTGCCTCTCGGAGAGCCAAAGCCTCGGCCAACAAAGGGGAAGCAACTGAGACCTTCTTGGAGTGCCCTATGATGAGAAGTCCAGAAGAGTCCCTTGCAACGAAGGCAATTGAGGCAATGTTTTTTGTGGCTGACCAGGTAGCATCCGTGTTGTATTTGATAACCCCATGGGCAGGAGCCTTCCATCAGGTGGGGATATTGTGAGTAGAATTTCTCCCCATGACTATGTATTTCCTGTCTGGACATTGATTGCACATATTCTGCTGTAAGAGTATTAGCATGAAAAATAGTTGCAGCAGGGTCGGGGTTTTTGTAATTGAACACAGAGTTATTCCCCTCCTTCCAAATCAACCATAATAAAGTGGCTAATAAAGATAATAAATAGATGCTATTATCAGAGTTAAGCTTTATGAATTCCAGTTTATCAAATAGCCACCTATCAAACCTTGAAATAGTGTTGATGTTGGGAGCCCATTGAAATAGTGAACCAAACCATACCGGGGAGACCCACTGGCAGAGAAGGAGGGCATGCTCTATAGTTTCCTCCTCTTTGTCATAGATCGGGCAAACAGTGGGGATGGGAAGACCTCTCCTCGTCAGGTTTTGGTTAAAAGGTAAGGCATTGTGGCATGCTCTCCATAGAAACATCTTGATTTTTTCTGGGACCTGAATCTTCCAGATGTAATTCCATAACTCTGTTGGGGGGAATATGAAGTGGAGATCCCTGTGGGAGTAGGGGGTTTCTGCAACAGCTATATTGTAACCACTTTCAACTGAGTAAGAACCATTCTGGGTAAGGGGCCATATGAGAGTATCCTCTTGCTAATACCAACTAATGGGAGTCCGGTATGTTGTTATGGCCTGAGCTGGAGGTAGGAGTTGCTTTAGACACTGAGTATTCGATCTTCTGTTTGTTGTGTCAATTAGGTCCTTTAGGAAGGGAGCTTCCTCTCTTTGGAATGAACAAAAGAGATTCTTTTGTATCAAGCCATCTATCTTGCCAAGTTCTGATTCCTTCCCCATTAGCAATGAGCCACTGCCCGTTCCTTACAGCAAACTTTTTTCCTTCCATTAGACTTGACCAGATCCAAGAGGGTCTAGGAATTTTTTGTGCCTACAAAAAACTGTGGTTAGGAAAATATAAACTCTTAAGAACCCGAACCCATAGAGCCTCTGGGTTTTGCATTATTCTCAATGCCTGTTTGACCAGATGGGCGAGGTTCATGCTGAGAAATTTTTTGAAGCCCAGACCCCCTACTTTTTTGCTACGAGCTAGAATATGACAAGACCTCCAATGGATACCCCTATCCTTTCTAGAGCCCTGCCACCATAATCTGGCCACTAGAGAGTTTAGTTTAGTGCAGAAAGTCTTGGGGAATTTAAATAGTGACATAAAAAATGTAGGGATAGCTTGAATCACAGCTTTAATGAGGACTTCCTTCCCTGACAAATTTAGGAGAGACTCTTTCCACCCCTCCACCTTAGACTGCACCCTTTCCAAGATCCAAGATAAAGTGTTGGTTTTGGACCTTGCCCATTCAGCTGGCAAGCCCAAGTACTTGCCAGGATGATCCCAAATTGGGATATTGAGAATACAGCTCATCTGGTGCTTTAACTTAGGATCCATACATTTACCACATATAATTCCAGATTTAGTTAAGTTAATTCTCTGTCCAGATGCAGAGGAGTAAATGTTGAGAATATTGGTGAGTGCATATGTTTCCTAAGGGCTGGCTTTTGCAAAGAAGAGTGAATCATCAGCAAAAAGCAGGTGGGTGAGTTTAGGGGCTCCTCTAGCTATAGTTAGGCCATTAATTTCCCCTGCTTCCTGGGCTCTGGTAATGAGATAAGTCAGCACATCTGCGGCAAGAATGAAGAGGTAAGGGGATAAAGGATCCCCTTGTCTCAATCCCCTTTGAGGAATGGATTTCTTGCTCTCAAACCCATTGATCTTCACCTTATAGGTGACTGAAGTAACCATGAGCATAACCCTTTTAACCAACCATTGACTGAAACCATAGGCCAGTAAAATTTTCTCCAAAAACTCCCATTTTAGCCTGTCATAGGCTTTACTCATATCCAGCTTAATAGCAAGCTGATTAGCATTACTCCTATTCTTCAATTTCAAGAAGTTGAAAACCTCATGTGCTATGATTATATTATCCTGGATCAGCCTCCCCCCAACAAAAGCACTTTGGTTGGGGGAGATCATAGCCTTAAGATCTTCCCTTAATCTGTTAACTAGGATTCTACTGATGACCTTAGACAGATAGTTACAGCAGCTTATAGGCCGAAATTGAGAAATGCAATCTGGATTATCTATCTTAGGAACCAGGGTAATAAGGGTTTCATTTACCTCAGATGGTAGGGTGGCATCATTAAAAAAGGTCTTAACAGCAGCACATATTTCTCCCCCAATAGTCTCCCATTGGCTTTTATAGAAGATCCCATTAAACCCATCAGGGCTAGGGGCTTTAAGGCTGCCCAGGCTGTCGATAGCATGCTTTATCTCTTCATTTGTGACCTCTGCACTCAACCTTTGATTCTGCTGATCAGAAACCAGTCTGGGTATAGATTGGATGCAGGCTTCTAGGTTTGAAATCCCCTCTGAAGTGAAAATCTTGAAGAAATAGTTCACTGCAACCTTCTCAATTTGATCTTGTTCAGTTTGCCAGTTACCGTCTTCATCCTTTATGTGCATGCACTATCATGTTCCTTCCTCTTCTTTGGACAGTTGTAGCATGGAAAAACTTAGTGTTGTGGTCTCCCCATTTGATCCACTTTAACCTGGATCTCTGGCCCCAGTAGTTCTCTTCTTGCTGCCACAGGGCCTGTAATTGTTTTTTGTTGTTCTTTATTTCCTCAAGGTTATCATCCTTGTTGGCTGCATTCTGCAGCTGTAAAAGCTTGGCCTTAAGCTTAGGAATTTCTTTTGTTGCATTTAGAAAGGTTTGTTTATGCCAATTAAGTATTGCCCTTTTATAAGAACGAGCTCCGCTCAAAACTCCGCTCAAAACTCTCCCCCAAGCAAAATCTTCCTTTGCAGGCTCCTGCCAGCCCCTGGCTATTACATTCTTGCAATCTGGGTGCTCATCCCACATGAGCTCATACTTAAAAGAAGTCATGCTTCTCTCCTCAGAACACACCACAAATAGGAAGGGAGTATGGTCAGAAGATACAGATGGAAATGTTGTAGTTGTGGCATGAGGGAACTAAAATCTCCAACCGGATGTAACAAGTACTCTATCGAGTTTTTCCCTGGGGATGATCCCCTGATGGGGGTTATTGAACCGGGTAAATCTGGTCCCCTTGAGGTCCAATTCCATGAGCCCGACATTATTAACAAAACTCCTGAAATTCTGCATGCTAAAGTTAACTAGTGGCCTAATTCCCTCTTTTTCGAATGGATGCAATATGGTATTGAAATCCCCTATGAGTGACCAAGGTCTGTCCCTATGAAGCTGAAGGAGGGAAATTTGGTCCCACAAAAGGCGTCTCTGGTTTGGGACAGGGTGACCATACACAAAGGTGAATTCCCACATCACGTTATCCTTCTTTACAGTAACAAAAATGTGAATAAAATTAGGACAGTGAGCTTGAACATCTATCTCCACAGTATCGTTCCAAAATAAACATAATCCACCAGATAAGCCCCTAGGCTCCACACAGAACCTGTTTTTGAATCTCAAGCTGTTCTGAATTCTCTCCATTTTGTTACTTTTCACCTTAGTTTCCATAAGAAAAACAACTTCTGGATTAGAACTTTTACAAAGTTCTCTCAATTCCCTGGCAGTCGTGGAAGCCAGCACACCACAACAGTTCCAGCTTAAGATTTTCATGGCTGAGTTGGGGGCATGTTAAGGCCCGCCTCCTCGACCAATTGTGGAGTGTTCAACTGAGAACTAGGTTGTGGGAGAGTAAGCAGGGAATGACCCACAGTGACTTTGATCCTCTTTTCACTTGTAGTGTTGTAGACAAACTCATTTGGGTCCTCATCGCTACCACGTTTCAGATTCACTGATTTCTGAAATTCCTGGGTCAGTAAGCCCACTATTATTTTTTCTGGGCTGTTAGGGGGTTGGTTGGAAGTTTCATGGTCTTCAGGGGGGAACTCAACGTAGTAGGGGGTTGGGTCCGGAGTCTCTAATGGTGGAGAGTGGGAAACTGTAGTAGGGGAGTTGTCATGTCGAGTCCCCTTAGGAGGAGTATTAAATAACCAGGAGTTTTTGCATTTGTGAATCATTTCCTCAGTTAGGTTCGCCCCATAGTTGCTGTTGCCATGTCTGCATGGGCTAGGATAGTCAAGAATAACATAGATTTTTGCTAGACCTATGAATTTAGTTTGAATTCGAATGTCCTCCATGTTCTCAGGACCCAGACTGGGCCTTATGACATTTTCCTCTAAGTCAACGCAGGAGAGCTGATGTTTGTCATCTGGGTTGGTTGGGGGTCCAATATTCTGGGCTTGATGAGTTTGGGTGGGAGAGGGGTGAAGGTGTGTAGGGTTGGGCTGTATGGGGGGATGAGTTAGGTGGGGAGGTAGTGTTTGGGCTAAGGTGGAGTTGGTCCTGGGGACAGGGGGTGGAAAATGGGTTGGGTTCACTCCTCTTAGGAAAGTTAATTATCTGTGAATAACAGGGGCAGCAAAGAAATGTTGCTCAGGGGCAATAGAGGGACCCACAAGATCGAGGAAAGTTGAGTTGTCTACTCTGACAGTGTCGTCTTGGCTATGTTGTCCCATGTTGGCATTGGTAGTGGGAGGGAAGGGGTGAGCAGCCGCTGCAGAATCAGACTTAGTGGGATTACCTCCCTCATTGTCTGTTGGGTGGTCCCTACCTTTCTTAACATCCTCTTCTTCACCATTCATCTTTTTGTGCCTCCTTGTGTTCTCAGTAGCTATGGCAACAAGTGATCTTGCAAGGGGAACCCCTAGAAAGGCTCCAAATCTTGGTTTATTACTATAAAAAACTACCATTAATTTATTCTTTTTACATTTTTTAAAATCATGCCCAATAATTCCACAATTGTAACAAAATCCTTGTAACCTCTCATATTTAATGGACACCCAGATCTTTGGGAGGTCCTTTCTGGGAGCCAGAATCCAATAACAAGCTGCTTCTTAATATTGATCATCACTCTAACTCTTAGAAAGGGTCTTAACAGTGTTTCACCCACATAAGGATCCTCAATCATTACAATATCACCTAATAATCATGCCACTTTAACAGTATTTGAATTGGACATATATTCTAGAGGGAGGCCATGCATTTGAACCCAAAACTCCACATAATCATAACATACCTCATGCACAGTAGCCTCTGGGATCCAGTTTTGAAGACTGAGTAAATGTCCCATGACAAATCATGGACCATCCTGAACAACTTTTCTTGCTTGCCTTGCCTCCTTGAAGTTGAATAAGAAAGTGTTAGGGCCTAGATCAGTAATGGTAAGCTCCTCCGATAAGCCCCAAGCTTTGGATAAAATGTCTTTTACTGCAGGTCTATTTAGAGGTTTGTCCACCATTATTTTACCTACTAACATCCGTTGAGCCATTCTTAAGCTTGTATCACCCTCAGCATCGAGTAATATTTCCAGTCCTTCTATTGAAGTAAGTTGTATAGTATTATCTTCCTCCATTGTTCCCTTCCAGTGGGGAAGAGAAAGGCTTATGAACTGTGTTTTTGGACCTTACCAGTGGGGTAGGGTCGATGCGGTAAAGGGAAAAAGCAAGGGAAGGAAAAAAATAAATGATGGGTTGAAAATGAGACAGGGAGGAAGAGAATGAGATCGAAAGGAAATGAGTAATGGAATTAGAGGAAGCAGTTCAGCAGGTGATAAGTGAAAATTAGTTGATAAATTAGAGTACTTTTTAGTTCACTTATCAAGGATAAAATGGTAATTTTGCCCCAATTTAATCCCTTTTTATTAAATATTAGAGAAATTGTATTTATTAATCTGAGATTTGAATTTGATGCTATTTTGATAGAAATATTGCTGATTTTTGCAGGATATTGCAAAGATTTGATTTGGAAGAAAGATAGCATTAAATGAGGGAGATATCTGTAAGATTTAAGATTGATTGAAGACATTTAATAAAGATTTGAAGAAGACTTGAAGCCATTAATGAGGAGATCACTGTCAATCAATCAAGGATTCTGCAGACAAGCTTCCCAAATAAATCAAAGATTGCTCAATAAATACAAGGATTTCATCAAGAAAAGGGAAACAAGGAAAGACAAATCTGCCAAAACCAGTCTCGGGGAGAGATCAAGATTAAAAAGAGAAAGTTGGAGCTGCAGGACGCTACCTGCGCTTCACCTGCGCTACAGCGCAGGGTGAAGCGCAAACTCTCTGGAAGTTGCGCTCCATCCTGCGCTGTAGCGCAGCCTGGAGCGCAGGACACGCTGAATTGCTTCCTGTTGCCGTTTTTAGATAGATTTCTCCCCTAAATTGTTTTGTCTTTCCTTAGTCTATAACAGAAACCTCTTGTGCCTAATCTGGTGTGCACGATTATTGTAATTAATCTATATTTCAGTGATAATGCACCAAAGCTAAGTTTAGAGTAGGAGAGGAGGAGCGCTTCACAAGGATTGAAGATGGTGACAACATCTTCGGTGGTTTGTATGGCTACCTCGTGTAGTTAACTCTCCATTAGGATTGGATGTAATTGATTCTATCCCCGAGTGTATGTAAACTCTATATTATTATTTCCTGAGCTCTTTGTCTATAATATTGGTAATCTTATTTTGTACTTAATCCCTGACTTTCGCGCTTGCGCCAGAGTTATAGGCTAGTTTCGACTAAGAGTGAGGATGAGGGAGCCTAGACATAGGAAACCCAAACTCTAATTGAATAAGAGGACTCAGTACTCTGTGACCGACATATGAGCGTTACTAATGAGCGATGGGTAGTGACAGTACCCTAGCGAAGGGCGTTTACAAGATTAGGCCTTAGTATCGATAGCAAAGGATTAGTTGGTTGTCAATCCAGGACCAACACATGGATGTATCCTGATGAGTGATGGGTAGTGTGAGTACTCTAATGAAGGTGCGTCTACAGGATTAGGCCTCGTTTATCAATTAGTCTTTTACAAACGGAATAAAGAGAGCAAAAATAAGCCGAGGGTAAGTCTGTCGCTTGGGAGAGCCCGCATGGATTATGTTTGAGTGTGAGTGGCGCCTGGTAACTCGGGGTCATAAGCAATATAGTTTGTCTACAGTATTATAGAGTAAACCTAAAATAATAGATAGTTTTTACATGCACAAAGGGTGTGATGAGATGAAGTTCAATCCTAATCCAAGTAAAGTGTCTCTAACTCTTCCTTTCTAATTCCATTGATATTTAATTTGCTATTTACAATTTCCGCAACAACACCTTCAAATCCGTTGTTCTCCTTGATAATTAGATTACAAGTTTACGTGAATTGACCGTTCAATGTGGATACGATACTTTTCTTACTATTATACTACTGAATTTTTGGTTCGCTTGCCAGAAACCCATCAGCAGGGGCCCTCAACAATGAGGGAGTAGCTCCTAATTTGGAGAGAAAGCTCCTTCAGAGAAGGAGAGTATGAGTTGTATGGGTTAGGTGATGAAAAAAATTGTATCTACTTTTTATAACATCTTCTGTACTTAAAATCACCACCACCATTTTTTGTTTCTTTTTGTGACTTATTTTCTTTTTCTCTCTCACACCACATCTGGCACATCACCACCCTTCTCCTCTCTCACTCCCCACGGCCACGACCTTTCCCAGTTTCCCCTATGTCACACCACTCATTTTCCTCTCCTCATTACTCCCTCCTTTATGCATGGATCCTCCCCCTTCTCCACCCACATTCCTCTCCCCCCTTTAACTCCATCTTTCGTGTCTTTGATCTTGTGTAACACCTTTATTTTCTTCGACTTTGCACAAGTAAGTCATCACACTTCCTTTACAGCAACAAGGATGTTAAAAACTACACAATTGTCGATGGAATTTGGGGGAAAATTAGGGAATAAGGTTACAAGACAAAAATAAGGATGTTAAAAACAGAAATAATAATTTGCAACTTGCAAGATATACTAGGACTTCGGTGCAATAATGATAAATTTTAGGATTTGATAAAAAATATGACAAAAATATACACATGACATAACTAAAACACATACCAATAATTTGTGGTGCCATCTACGGGGCATTAAGCCACCTACTACATCTAGGCATTGGAGAAAATCCCAAAAATAAGCCCCAATAAACTCTATTGTTATTACCAAAAAGTCCAAATCAGGACAAAATACTGATATATACAGGAAAAAATCATGGACGTTTTGACAAAAAAAAGACATAACGTTAATATTGATAACGTTGTACACTTTAGTTCCTAAGATTTTAAAACATAACGTTAATCCCTGACATTTATCTTTGTCATTCACTTTAGTCTAAAACAGTATATATACGACATTAACTTGATGTATCGCCTTAAGTGACACTGTAGATTCAAGTTAGTCCCTATAATATTAAAAATTATTCACACTAGTCCTTAGAATGATCTTGTGTATGGGAAGACAAGTTCTTAGTAACATTATGGAAAATAGAAAGTCTTGGCTCCTATTAATTGTATCCAACCTATATTTTGTTAGATTTAATTAGTTTGTGACCATTTTTCCCTCATAAATAGTCAATTTTTTTAATCAGGTTTTGCACTGAACAAATTGAATTCTCACTATTGTATTTTTTTTATTATGATTAAATATGAATGTATAAATGTTTAGTTCTACATTTTTTATTTACCAATATTCCAGGAGTATTAGTTGAAATCGTCCTTACCAAATCCAATGTTTTAATTGATATATATGCTTAACTAGAAAATGAGGTTGCATAATCTCTCTCTCTATATATATATATAAAAGCATGACAATCTCTTAAAGGGAAATGCATGACAATACATGCTAAGTGTTCAATTTTAAATAGGAGTAGTACATGTTCTAGCTAGAAGATATAAGGGCATGTTCACTGAACTCTATTGAAGGTTATAACTAACAACAATATTATTTACTTTTAAAGAACTAAGTATGCAGACATATCCAAAGTAGCTTACGAGAATACATAACTTGATGGACTCGATCAACATCTAATCTGGAAAATTTGAATGACAATCACATTTGAGAAAAGGAGTCAAAGAAAATTTTACCATCTTTAAGTTGTTTCTATCTTAAATTTGTTGCTTATTGAGAGATGAAATTATATAGCCTCATTTTCTATATGAGCATATATATCACTTAAAGCATTGGATTTGATAAGGACGATTATTTCAACTAATTCTTAAGGAATATTGGTAAATAACCAACTTAGAACTAAATATTTTTACGTTTATATCTAATCATAAAGAAAAGAACACATCAGTGTGGATTCAATTTGTTCAGTATGGAACATCATTAGAAAAAATAACTACTTTTTAGGGGAAAATTGTCAAAAACTAAGTAGATCTAATAGAAATATATATAGGTTGGATACAATTAATATGAGACAAGACTTTTTATTCTCCATAATGTGACTAAGAACTTACCTTCCCATACACAAGACCATTTCAGGGACTACTGTAAATGATTTTTTAATATTATAGGGACTAATTTGAATTCACAGTGTCACTTAACGTGACACATCAGCACTCAGTTAACGTCATATATCTTTTTGAACTAAAGTGAATGACGAAGATAAACGCCAAAGATTAACAACTACATATTGAAATCTCATGGACTAAAGTGCATGACGGTGACAAAGTCAAGGATTAATATAGGGAGTACTCAAAACTTTATTTAAAAAAACAAAAATATTTATCAATGTTAATTTGTGAGGTCAAAAGTGTTATAAAAAAGAAATGTTTCTCTCTTCAAAGATGGTATTGAAATATTCATTCCTTCTCCAATAGGTAAATATATAAAAATATTTCTTCAAATTAGCTTATGATTTTTATAAAAATATCCAAAAAATAAATTATTTTTTTATACAATCTAAGAATCCCTTTTTCAAGTTTAAACAAATGGGCCATAATCACATTAATCCAAAATAAATTTTAATACCACAAAACCAAAAACACACTTATTCATATATAACAAATTCTTACATTTCATATAACAATTATCTTTCTATCACATCATTCTTCATATTTTTTTTTCATTTCTCTGGTTCCACTTCTTATCTCTCTTTATCATAAAAGTTATTGTATAAATGTGTTATATAAATATAAATATAAGGATAAATATGATTGTACACTTGAGGTGATACACCTAAGAAATAGAAAACAGTAAAAATTACTGTGAAAGGAGAAGAGAAATATAGAAAAATAAAATGTAAAAGAAGTATACGTTATATACATATATAAATATCATTTTTGTAAATATAATTATTCAAATTCAAATCAACCAAAATAAACCCCGTACATATAATAACTATGAGGGACGTGTATAAATGAAAATAATAAATCAAATAATTAATTAATGATATGCATATTGATATAAAATTATTGTAAAAAAAATTTATGTGGGAATATAATACATTTTCAACATAAGAAACACAAGGATACAAAATATGTAATAAATTAGTATATTAACCTACATGATACGCGGATAAATGTATATTTTTATATAATTAAATGTTTATAATAAATTAATATCTTTAAAATTGAGAAAATAAAAATTAGAATCCTTTTGAACAATTAATTATTTAATTTTAAATTGTAATAATATATTACGTTGAAATCTAATTAATATTGTTTTTAAATAATAAAATATAATTAAATAAATTAAAGTCATAATGATAAATACAAAGAGAATATTAATATTAAGGATTAAAATAAAGAATCCCAATTTCACAAGTTAAAGTCATAAAGTTATAAGATAAAAAGAGTTAAATGTCATAGAAAATAAGACTAAATTTAGGATAGACTCTTTTAAGTTTGGTTCTACTGTAGACCTCATATTTTATTATCATAAAAAATAAATTGAAAAAAAATAAAATATACTATTAAATATATTAAATTTATATTATTTATAATAAAGTTCTATCGATCTAAAATTTAAGGGTCCAACCTAAAATTCAAAAGAAAATAATAGTGAATTTGAGTTTGTATTTGGCTTTTATGATTAGATATATCTACAGTACATTATTGGGAGTCGGATGGGTTGTTCTTAGAGCATGTCTAATGAGAGGTGTTATTGATGGAAGCGGAGAATCCAGATCTGAATCCACATATCTTGAAATAAAAGTTATTCAGCATAAATCGGTGGAAGAAAGTTTGGTATCTCTGGTGTACAAGCTACATGCACTTTACTTAAGCAACCTGCTCATTCAACGGATTTCTCTGAACACTTTTGGTCATCAATTTAATGGATAAGAATTAAGAAAAGAAGAAAAGATATATTCCCATTTTTATATGGATTTCAAATTTAAATCGCAACACCTGCATGTATCAATTACATGCATTGTCATGATAATTATTGTGTAGTCCAAACAATAACGTCTAAAATTAGTTTTATATAAAAAAATTAATAAGTTAGAGCATATTTCTTTATTATTTTTAAAAATTGTTTTCTGTTTTTAAAATTAAAAATTAAAAAATTTGTTTGACACACAATTTGTAAAAACAATTTTAAAAATTATGACTATATTTTAGTATTTAAAAATTAAAATTCTGAAACTATTTATTTTTTTAGTATTTTTTGAAAAATTATTTTTAAGTATTAAAAAGTTTATAAATAAATCATTTCATTTATAGAAAACAAATTTTTAAAATAGTTTTTAAAAACTGAAAAACAAAATTGAATCAAACTGTTTATAAGTGTTTTTTTAAGAAGAAAATAATACAACTTCTATATGTCCATCAAGATGTGGCCTTTTTTTTGGGGGTGAGTTCTCATCGAGGAACCAAATGAAAGAGAGGGAGAAACATAAAGAAAAAAGAGTTGTGTTATTTGTACAACAACAATACTATACAACAATGAGAGATATAGATAGAAAAGGGAGATAAGAGAGAGAAATGTGAGATGTGATAGGTGATATGATGAAGAGAGATAGAGAGAAAAAGTGCGTTGTTTAAGTTGTTGTATTTTTGTGTTGTATGAATTTACTTTCTCAAGAAAAAATTATGCGTTTATCCTTTATCAAAAAATTAAATAAATATCTTAACTACATAAGTTTCATTCACAAAAGTACAAGAGTCATGTTGGCAATTAAAATAAATTGTCTTGATAAATTGTATATGCCAAAAAAATATATGAATTCTCAAGAACTAATTTCACTCACACATTTTTTTATTTTGTTGATGAATAATATACTCGTAAGCTTGACATTTGTTAATAGCCAACTTACACATAAGATGACACAAAAAACTTGTTGAAGTTTTTCTCTCAATTTCTTGCACTCACCTTCTTAAACTAACTAATACTACGACTATTTATACTAAAACATAAGTTCTAAAACCAACAAAACAAGCCACCTTTTGTGACTTTTAAAACCAATTAGCATGCATGATTGTTAAATCAATATAATGACAAGTTGTAAATCTTGACTTTTAATGGCATGATAATCTAGTTTTCATGCCATATAGAACCAAAACATAGATTATAGCATGTGGTTGAAAATCTTGACTTTGAAGCATGATAATCTAGCATTCATGCCATATAGAAACAAAAGATAGATTATAGCATGCATCATGTTGCCAAGTTTTAATTTCCAACATCCTCCCTAAAACTTAGCTTGATCATCCCAAGCATATTCTTCAACTTCAAGAATGAATTGACTTTGAGTAGCTTTGTAAAGACATCTGCTATTTGATCTTCCGACGAACAATACTCAACTAAATTTTCTTTATCTCGGACCAAATCTCGTATATAGTGATACTTGATTTCAATATGTTTGCTGCGACCATGAAAAATCGGATTCTTTGATAAAGCAATTGTTGATTTATTGTCACAGAATATTTTCGTAGGACCATCTTGTTGATGTTGTAGCTCACTCAACATTCTTCGCAACGAAACTGCTTAAGTAGCACAATTTGTTGATGCTATATACTCTGCCTCAGTTGTTGAAAGGGCAACAACATGTTGTTTATTAGAGAACCAAGAAAATACAATTGAACCAACATGAAAAGCATAACATGAAGTGCTTTTTCGTGTTGCATTATCACCACCCCAATCACTGTCTGTGTATCCAACCAATTCTGGCTTGAAAAAACTTGAAAAAAAATATGCCTTCATGAATTGTACCTTTAACATACCTTAGAATTCGTTTTGCAACTTACCAATGAGATTGTCTTGGTGAATCCATGAATTTGCTTATGAGCCCAACTCCATAAAATATGTTAGCCCTTGTTGCTGTCAAGTACCGTAGACTTCCCACTAATCTTCTAAAATTAGTTGAATTAACCAGATCACCACCACTTTCCTTTTCTAGCTTCAATCTTTCTTATATTGGTGTCAACATCAATTTGCAAGCTTCCATATTGAACTTCTTTAATACATCTTTTGCATATTTCTTTAGAGATATAAATATTCCTTCATTTGTCTGCTTCACTTCAATTCCTAAGAAATATGACATAAGACCCATATCTGTCATTTCAAAATGTGTGGTCATATTTTCTCGGAATTCAACTAACAATTTGGAATTGTAGCCAGTGAATCAAATCATCCTCATATAGACAAACAATGATGATATCCCCAGCCTGATTGGTTTTGACATATAAAGCATGCTCTTATGGACTCCTGTGAAAGCCATGGTCAATGAAGTATGTTTCGACGTGTGTATACCATGCTCTTGATGCCTGCTTTAGTCCATATAGTGCTTTCTTCAATTTGTAGACTTTATCTTCCTCTCCTTGTTTAAGATAACCCAGAGGTTGATTTATGTAAACCTCTTCTTACACCATTCTAGAAAGAAGATTTGACATCCATTTGAAATATTTTCCACTGATGTTGGGTTGCCAGAGAAAAAGTCATTCGTACGTGTCTAATCTAGCAATTGGAGCAAATACTTCAAAGTAGTCAATTCCAAGTTTCTGTCTGTACCCTTTTGCCATTAATCGTGCCTTGAAACGTTCAATTTCTCTAGTTGGCTTGAACTTTGTCTTAAACACCAATTTAACACCAATTTCTCCAATTGCTAATTCTCATGTATTATTCTTCTCAATGGATTGAATTTCTTCATCCATCGCTTTAATCCAATGATCATCATTGGCTTCTTCCTCATATGTTACAGGATCACAATCAACAAACAGGGCATAATAAGTAACTTCTTCCTCCCTATCATCAGAGTCATCGTTCCTTCCAACTTCATAATCTTGTAAATGAGCAGGTGGACGTCTTTCTCGTTGTGGATATGTATGAGTTTGAGTATCAGTTGCTGATTCATCTGAACCAGTAGTTGGTGGATGACTATTTTGTTCTACTTCTTCATTTATAGTTATTGGCACATGCAATAACTATTTTTCCTTTTCTGACCAATCCCACACTCCATTTTCATCAAAGGTAACATCTCGACTGATGATCACCTTTTGGGTTTCTGGATTGTACAACTTTTAGCCTTTAGTTTCTTCACTGTACCCAACAAAAATACATTTTTTTTGCTTTGTTATCGAGCTTCTTCCTCAATTCATCTGGAACATATGCATAAGCAACACAACCAAAGACTTTCAAATGACTGAGATTGGGCTTTTCCCCACACCAAGATTTTTGTGGAGTTTTATCACATACACTTTTAACAGGACACCTAATTAATAGGTATACTGCACAAGTCACTGCTTCTACCCAAAAACTCTTTGGAACTTTCTTGCAATGTAACATGCTTCTCACCATCTCCATGATAGTTCTGTTCTTCCTTTCTGCCACTCCATTTTGCTGAGGAGTATACCTTGTAGTTACTTGGTGTTTAACTCCTTGCTTTTTCAAGAAATCATCACAAACAATATACTCTGTTCCCCTATTAGTTCTCAAGGTTTTTAGAGTATAGCCACTTCGCCTTTCAACATATGCCATAAAACTCTTGAGCGTATCATAAGCATCAGATTTATTTTTCAGAAAATAAACCCAAATCTTTCTGCTGAAGTCATCAATGAAAGTAATAAAGTATTTATTACCTCCACTAGATGGAACATCCATATAGCATAAATCAGAGTGCACAAGCTCAAGTGGTTTTGTGGTTCTCCATGCACTTCCTTTGGGAAAAGAATCTCGGTGCTTTTCACCAACTACACAGTTTTCGCATAGTTGTTCGAGTACATAGATTGTAAGAAACTTGATACTTTCAAAGTTGAAGTGTCCAAGCCGCATATGCCAGAGCCAATTATCATTAGCAACAGTGGCGTTACAACATAAAGCAGCATCATACTTGATATTCATCGGAAAGTGTGGATTTCTTGACATGTCCATCTTTGCTATCAGCCCCATCTCCACATCAATTATGGTGCAACCTCTTTTGTTGAATCACATATCATAGCCTTTCTCGGCTAACTGTTCCACACTTAAGAGATTCTGACATATGTCAGGTGCATAGAATGCATCAGAAATATAATTTAAAGATCCATTTTTCAATCTGATGGCAATCTTTCCTTTTCCCAATACTTCAAGTTTGGAATTATCACCAAGCTTGACAGTGGTTTTGAAATTTTCATCTAAGTGAGAAAACAATTATTTTTTTCCCACTTAGATGATTGATTCAACCTGTATCTAACAACCACTGATTGTTATTTTTATCAGTTATTGCATGACTTGTTATGAGCACCATCTCATCTTCATTTTCTGCAACTTGAGCATGGTTCTATCTAATATTCAATGCTTGGGTCTACATTCTTGACTATAGTGACCATACTTGTTGCAGTTATGACACTGAATATGAGATTTGCATTCAGACTTAAAATGTCTGAACTTCTTGCATTTATGACATTGAATATTGGATTTGTTTTGAAAAGAACCATTACCCCTTGTACCTTGGCGTGAGTCAGTTGGAAAATTCCTCCCACTTCCTTTGAAATTCTGATCCCTTTGATTTTGATTGGCCCTTCTTTGCGCAGGTCCCTCTCTTCTAACATTTGTTTGGGCTTTCAATGCTAGTTCAATTGTTCCACTTGATCTCTCATTCATTTGTATCTCACGTGACTCTAAAGACGCTTATAAATCATTCAAGGTTATTTTGCTGAGATCTTTTGACTCTTTAATAACTACTACCACGTAATCTAATCGAGGTGTGAGTGTGCGCATGATTTTCTCCATGACTTCTTTTTCTGATATAACATCACCATTGTTCTTCATATCGTTTACGAGTTTATCCATTCGTGAAAAGTAATCACGAATATTTTCATCCTTGCTTTGTTCCATCAACTCGAACTGTCGCTTTAGATCTTGCAATCTCGTCCGTTTGACTAGATCAACACCTTCATATGTTTTGAGCAAAATTTTCCAAGCTTCTTTTCTTGTTTTAGCACGGAAAACTTTCTCAAGAACAGACAACTCCACGGATTAAAAAATAAAAAACAAAGCTCTTTGATTAAGTAGATGATATTTTTCTACTTGTTGTTGCTCTGTTTTTTCTTTTCCTTATCCAGTTGGTTCAACAAAACCTTTTTTGACAATTTGTTCATAGCCGCTGGTTGCTAAACACAACTTCATCAAATGTTTCCACATGGAAAATTTTGATCTACCATTGTACTTGTACATAACGGTTTGCACTTGTTGAACTTGATTTGCTCCTGTGCTTGAACTTGCAGCCATATTGGTACAACAAGCTCTAATGCCAGATGTTGGCAATTAAAATAAATTGCCTTGATAAATTGTATATGCCAAAAAATATGAAAGCTCAAGAATTAATTTCACTCACACACTTTTTTATTTTGTTGATGAATAATACACTTACAAACTTGGCATTTGTTAATAACTAACTTACACACTCAAGATGACACAAAAAACTTGTTGAAGTTTTTCTCTCAATTTCTTACACTCACCTTACTTCTTAAACTAACTAATACTACACCTATTTATACTAAAACATATGTTGTAAAACAAAGCATGCATGGTTGTTAAATCAATATAATGACAAGTTGTAAATCTTGACTTTCAATAACATGATAATCTAGTTTTCATGCCATATAGAACCAAAACATAGATTATATAACGTGGTTGAGAATCTTGACTTTGAAGCATGACAATCTAGCATTCATGCCATATAGAAACAAAAGATAGATTATAGCATGCATCATGTTTCCAAGTTTTAATTTCCATAGTCATCATATTTTCATACTTTTTTTCACACATATTCTTACGTATCATTTTTCTTTTTATTAATTTTTCTTTTTAATCATATTAATTATCATGTCTTTTATTTTTCACTCTTCTTTTTTTCTTTATATATATTTCTTTGGGTATTACTAACGAGTGTCTTAAATAAAAATATCAATAAATAGAAGTTTTCTTTTTACGAAAAATCACGGTATTAATTATATTTATAAAATTATATACTACACAATCTCATAAAAACTTTCTATTTTAAAATTCTTAACTAATGCCCTTAAACACTTGTTAGCGTTTTTTTTTCTTCCTTTTCTATACTTCCCACATCTAAAAAATGGGGTGTGAAAGTATTCCTTTCCAAGAACATAAGGGTTTATTCATTAATAAAGCATTTTCTTAACCCATAGCTAACATAAATGATCACACTAATTTTTTTATCATCAGAAAAAAATAATTCATTAAGAGGGTACACGAGATATCCTAACCCAATCCAAGATAATACATAGAACTCAAGATAAAGACTTCAAACATGAGAGAGGTTTACCTTAATAAGTTACATAGTTTAAGTTATATTTCAAAAAATACTTTTTTAATAAAAGTTTATCTTTATTGCACAAAAATAAAGTTTATATACGAAATTATCTACCTTAAACCCAAATATGCTACTTGAAAATATATTGTTTCCTTCATGCTAATGAAAATATATCTTTATTCCAGCACCCCATTTTTTTTTACTATTTATAGATCTCAAATGGGTCCCACTAGTTCAGCAAGTTTTTATCAAGCGTCTCTCTTCTCTAACCCAGCATCTTACTTTTTACCATTCCCAAATCTTAAATAGGTCCCACCAATACATATCACCCATTTTTTATTTAAAAATATTTTAATTAATAAATAATAAAATAAATATTTAATATTTTTAAAAAAATGTTTTTCTGGCGGTTTAAAACCGCTGGTAAATTCACTTTACAAAAAAATTACCCGAGGTTGGAACCCCAAAAAAGCTAAACAAAAAACATTATCGAGGGTTCAAACTCCAGGAATGCAAAAATAATAAAAAATATATATGAATGCTTTGAAAAGCTGCACCATTGCCCCTAAGTAGTAGCTTTTCAGTAGCATTACCCTGGTTTAAACCGCCAGAAATGCCGAAAAAAAAATTAGAGCATTCCTCGCAACAAGCTCTCTAACGGCAAATGCCCATACAACACTAATGCTTATTGAGCACATTGTGATAAAGTTGCTCTAAGCATACGAGGAATTTCATGCCTTTGCTATTTGCTAACACATCTAGGTCTTCCTATATTAGGATGTAGTTAGTTTTGTTTCTTTCCTGATTGTTTAATTTCTTCCATTTTTTACTGTTCTCTATTTACCTTGGTTACCAAAAAATATTGATTAAGTATTTAATAAATATAAAATTTTAAATTAATATCAAGTAGATTTTAAAAGATTAATATCACTCAAACTTTAATTATTTCGTTATAAATATTAAATTGCACAAGCTACATTATTTGTACCTAAATTAGTTTATTTCATTTTATTAGAGATTTTTCATTCGATAAATATATGTGTTATTCACATTTTTTTTTGGATAAAGGGGGTTAAGCTCAAAGGAAAAACAGAACAAGGAAAAAACAAAAAAAATGCAAACTCCCAGGGAACCAAGTCCCTCTAGCATCACCAACTAAACACTAAGAAAGAAAGGTTGGGATCTCGAGGAAAAGACAATAAGCAGAAGTCTAATGAAGGCCAAATGCAAATTAGTTTATTTAATTTTATTATAGATTTTAAATTCGATAAATATATGTGATATTCACATTTTTTATGGACAAAGGGAGGCTAAGCCCCAAGGAAAAATAGAACAAGCAAAAAAAAAAACAAAAAATTACAAACTCGCAGGGAACCAAGTCCCTCTAGCATCACCAGCCAAACACAAAGAAAGAAATGTTGGGATCTCAAGGAAAAGGCAGTCAATAGAAGTCTGATGAAGGCCAAATGCATCAAGCTATCTGTAGGTTGATTTACTTTACGCATCACATGTTGGAAGTGAATTAATCAAGTTCTCTGCACCATTCTCTGAATAAGATGAATTATGAGAGTATGCAGGGGATGAGTGTCCCTGGAAACGAAGATTGATTAGACAAAGAGCATGGATAGAATCCACCTCAACTATCAGCTTATTGTTATTATTATTCTAAGCTAGTTGAAGGCTCTTTAGAATGCCTAGAAGCTCAACTTCAAGAAGAGAAACATCATCTAAACGATGAGCATGGGCAAATAGGAAGTTGCCATGATGGTTTCCGACAACACCACCACAAGCTCCCTAATGAGTATTATTAATAGTTGATCCATATGAATTTAGTTTAGTCCAACCAATGTCCGAAGGTTCCCAATGAACCAAGTTGGAATGAGCACTCTCCATGTTACATTGTTGTTGTTGCAGAATGACGAAGACATGAAAAGGTTCAGAAACATGGAGCTTGATATTGGTACAGATGGATGTTATATTCAACAAGAAGCCTTCAAAAAATGTGAGCATTTCGAGCAGACCAAATACCTTCATTACTAAAACCAAAAAGAGGTCACTTCTTACGAGAGTGGGCTCCCTATAGAGCTATCAAACTATAAAAAATCCAATCATGGAGGTTGAGATTAAAGAACTCCCTTTAGTTTCTATGAGGTACAAACTACATCCAAACATATTTTGCCCAATCACAATCCCTAATTGCATAAAGGTTAGTTTCAGAATTATGATGGCAAATGGAGCAAGATTCCTGGTTTGTCAAATTACGTTTGACTCAATGAGAATTGGTAAGCAGAGAGTCACTAACAAACAGCCATAAGAAAGATATAATTCTTTGGATGCCAACCTATGACCAAATTTTCTTGAACATAGAAGAATGGGGGTTGATATGATGATCTCAAAAGAACTGGGTAGCTGACTTAATTGTATAAGTGCCATCAACAGAATCTGACCAAGTGGCAAGATCATACGGGCTATTCATGTTGGTTCTGGGTGAAACTATCTCATTAGTGACATAAGCATATTTTGCAAGAAGATCATGGTTACAGTGACCAGAAGGGAGAACAAACTTAACAACTTTAGCATTTGTGTCCACTGAAGCATTGGTATTTACCCAATGGTTCAACATACCCAGTTTAGGAAACCAAGGATCACTCCAAAACTTTATATCTTTACCCGTTCCAATCCAGAAACTCAGGTGCTTCTAAAGTTCAATCCAACCCTTGCAAATTCCTTTCCATAAATTCGAGTCATTTGAATGGTGATGGATTGTAGGGATCAGGTTAGCACCACGGGCATATTTACTTCTAACAACTTTTACTCATAAATCATCAACATTATGGATAAGTTTCCAACCAAGCTTCATCATGAAAACTAAATTTTTAACAGTAAAGTTTCTGAGGTTTAAGCCGCCAGCCTCTTTTGGATAACAAAGAGTATCCCAATTTATTAGGTGAATTTGATGTCTATTATTAAGATCACCCTAAATAAATTGCCTACTTTTCTTACAAATTTCAACACAAACAATATTTGGGAAATAAGTGGTTTGCATATTGTAAGTGAGAAGAAAAGACAAAATAGACTTTGTCAATGTTATACGACCAACAAGAGAAAGGGTTAACCTTCCAAGAACCCAACCTTTGATGCATTTTTATCGATGATGTTCCTAATGATGCCTCTGATCGCTCTAGAATGATGAACTGGAACACCAGGATTTTTACCTAAATTAATTGTTCTTTGAAATCTAAACTCCTGGCTTATATGATTTTTGATGGTATGATTCACATTCTTTGAGAAATGGATCATGGTTTTATCATTGCTAACCTTTTGGTTGGAGCTAGAGCAAAATAGATTGAGGCAAGTCTTAATGACTTGAACTTGTTCAAGAGACACCTTAGCAAACAAAATGATATCATCCACAAACATCGAAAGAGATCAATTTGGCCCTTCATGGCATATTCTAAAGGGCTTCCAAATCTTGTGATTAATTGCTACATCAACAAGGTGAGAAGATTTCTTTACACACAAAACAAACATATAAGGAGAAATGGGATCACCTTGATGCACACCCCTTGAGGGATTAAAGGGGTCTAAGGTTTCCCTATTCCAAAGCATACTCATAGAATGAGTAGAAATAGAAGATTAGATAAGATTAGTA
This sequence comes from Sesbania bispinosa, assembly GCA_026901365.1. Classification (NCBI taxonomy): domain Eukaryota; kingdom Viridiplantae; phylum Streptophyta; class Magnoliopsida; order Fabales; family Fabaceae; genus Sesbania; species Sesbania bispinosa. Next base: position 753,503 of record QLOH01000355.1, on the reverse strand, counting down.
ATAGAAAAGAGCATACCAATATCAACAAGAGTATCCTTAATGAAGTTATAATTAAGGTGATTATAAGCCTTCTATAACTCTAACTTAATGGCCATTATACCTTTCTTACCTGTCTTCTTTTTCATTGAATGGATAGCTTCTTGAACAATTATAATATTATTTGAGTTATGACGGCCTGACACAAAACTATATTGAGTTGGCCCAATGATTTTTTGACGTTATAACAGATTTCATCCTATTAGCAATGATCTTTGTAACTACTTTATAAGAGACATTACAGAGACTTATAGGTCTAAACATCTTTAAAGAGGTAATCGACTGGACTTTAAGAATAGGAGTAATAAGAGTGTGGTTTAAATCTTGTACCTTACTATGATCATTAAAAAGTTGCTTAACCAACTCACACAAGAAATGACCAATAATATTTTATTGACTTTGATAGAAAAATGCTTGGAAGCCGTCATTACCATCTTTGAATTTACCCATACTATAAAGAGATGAACGGACATCAACACTATCAAGAGGTATGCTCAAAATATCAATATCCTGTTGAGATAAACAAGGAAGAATCCCCTGATACAATAGGGATTAGTATTATTTGAATCAGTGTACATATTCTTGAAGAAGGTAGATGCTATGTTTTCCAGTTGATTTTTATAAGTAATCCAATCACCGTGTTCGTTCTGCAAGGCTTCAACTTTATTCCGTTGCCTTCTCACCATAGTTGCACCATGAAAATATTTAGAGTTTATATCACCATGCTTGAGTTGTCTACATTTAGAATTTTGAAACCATAACACCTATTTCTCTAATAGAGTCTGATCAAGCTCCTTCCATGAGGGTATATTAGAGGTCCTTTAGATAAAGGTTATGGTCCATATGAAGACTTTCATTGATGCCACTAAGCCGGTTGATCAACTTCTTCATATTAAAATGTTTTCAAACACTTGTTTGATTCACGTTGCATGACCAACTCATCACGCTAGGCTTGTTCATAAATTTTCATTTGTTCGAAGACCCAAGCATGATCCCCGTCCGAGACTTTAGTGGAACTTGACACTTGTGGTTGATGGATGAACTCACTAACTTGAGTAGACTTTTTAGAATTCAATGTCATGTGCTTATGCGAAGAGGCACTAATGGGCTTCCATTGTGGCTGAGCCACTTTATTTTCCCCTTGGTCCACCACTTTTGTCTTGGGCCCTTGTTCTTTAGTTTTTTTTAGGTTGTTTCTTCTGAAGCCCATTAGATGGGATGGACTTGTTCTTATGTTTGGGCTGTTAATTCTTCCGCACCGTAGGGTCTCTTATTTTTAATGTAAAAATCATTGGCTTGGTAGATTCTGTAACATCCCAAATTCTAACTTTTTTCATGAATCAAATTATATAAGGGAAGAGGGTTTTATAAAAAGAATTAGGAAATGGGAGGTGGAACTGAGCTAGAAGTGATTATAAGTGAGAATCAAGATTTTAAGTCCTGGCCAACGGGGGTTGGTTCAAGTGGTACATGCTCGATTCCCCTTAAGTAAGGTCTCGGGTTCGAGTCTTGTGGATCGAAAAAATCCCCATTGGGAGAGCTAGCCCCACCATGATGTGGATGTTTTCGGCTCGAACAGGATTGTCTCTCGTGGAGGATACCTGTGGTTAAACTAAAAAAAAGATTTTTAGTCCTGATGTTCTCGCTCAGGCGAGAAGGGCTCGCTTGAGCGAGAATATCAGTAAAAATGTGAAAAACTAGAATCTGGTATTCTCGCTTGAGCGAGAAGTAGGGGAGAGAATGGGCGCTCTCTGGAAGATTTTCACTTAAGCGAGAAGGGTCTCGCTCAAGTGAGAAGGGTCTCGTTCAAGCGAGAAGGGTCTCGCTCAAGCGAGAATCAACCAGAGAGTGGGTGCTCTCTGAAAGATTTTCGCTTGAGCTAGAAGGGCCTCGCTCAAGCGATAATCATCCAGAGAAGTAGATGTTCTCTGGAGTATTCTCGCGAAACCAGATCCCTTAGCATTCTCGCTCAAGCAAAAAGCTATTGCTTGAGCTAGAATGCGCGTGTCAGTTTTAAAAACATCAATTTAGGGTACTCTTTATCATTTTCCCTTCCGTTCCTTTTCTTCTATAGAGAGAAAGCACCTTTGGAGCCAAGAGAAAGAAGAGGAAAGCCAAGGATTTCACCCCCAACCTCCCTCAACCCATTCCCCTTCTCTTAGAGTTCTCTTGAAGTGGAAGATGTGATAATTGATGTGTTGAGTTGATTTAAAATAATACTTTGATATGATTGCTTTTTACTATTCATTGGAAAATAATAAGTGTTGACTTTATTTAAAATGAATTTTTTATATGATAGAAAATGAATAGATGTGATTGTTTTATACTATTCATTAGGAAAAATATTTTCAATGTGTTGATTTTATTTAAAATAATATTTTCTTATGATAGAAAACAAAGAAAGGTGGAAAAAAATTGTGAAAGGAAATAAAAAAAAGGAGCGTAAAAAAATAATTGCTCTTTTTTTAAGAGTATTTAAACTTTGATGGCCCATTTTTTTGGGCATCAGAAGTGTACGAAAGAGACATGGAAGGAAAGATGTAAAAAGACTATATGAAATATGTGATAATTTATGTGATAGGAAAAAAAGATAGACATGAAAAATGAGGTATGAAAGGATCTTATATACTTTATAATTAAAATTGCAAGTATCTTATATATTAAATAAACATTTTTTGTGAAATTTAAAAATATAACAAATAAAACAATTTAAAAAAGTTAGATTTTAAAATATTTAATAAATTGATTTACTTAATAAAAAAATATTTTAGCAATGATGTTTTCCCATGTATTTGTTTAATATTCATTTATATTTTTCTCTTCAAATTTTAAAATTGATTTTTTATTAAATATAAAAAAGAAATTAAAACATATCTTCAAAATTAATTTAATCTATCTATCTATCTATACTTTTACATATTTACTATTCATTAGTGTACTATCTCTTTGTTTTTAGCTTCATTGATGGGCCAATTTCGGAATCCCCACATGTATAGTTGTCGGTTTAATCTTGGACCGAGGTGGTGATTAGGTAAAGTCCTCTTCAGAGTTACGATTCTAAGATTCTAGCTTCGCAGGTAAAGTTATCTTGAGTCAAAGTCTACTTGCGTTGCGACCAACCATTATTTAGTACATATTATTATATTTACATTATGGTAACTTACTTTATTTTAAATATTAATTTATAATTTTTATGAAATTACTTAAAGTGATTATTATACAAAATATAAATCAATATATGAAATCATTGTAATTTCTTTACATTTTTTCCAAAATAATTATTATTATTAAAATATTTTTAATTGCATGTTCTATTACTATTATTTATTATAATTATAATAATATAATCTTTATTAATATATACTAATTTATCAATCTATCAATTCAATATGCTTAATAAATTAAGAGTTACTATAAATTAATATAAGGTTTAGTATAAGAAGACATATTGCTATTTTTTTATCAAAAATTATGTATTTATCATTTGGTATGGTTAACTAAACTTAAACTTTAAAAGTACTTCCATTCAAACATGTTTTGACAAACTTTCTTAATTATAAAAATTGGCTTTTCCTCATGTCTACCTTTGAATTCTCTGCTAGTCGTATAGTGCCTCCGGTGATTCCACCGGAGAAACCACCGGATTCTCCTCAACCAAAGATTTCTTTCCGTGATAAGGTGTTGGGTGATAAAGTTCATCCAATTCAACGGCCTAAAGCTGATTTGTTGGCTCAGAAGTTGGTGAAAATTTCTCTAGAGGATGGTAACCGCCTTCTACCTATTGTTCATGTGGATGATAAGGTTTTTTCAGATTTATGTCAACCATGGTATGACGCTCTGATTATAAAGCTTTTGGGCAAATTTGTGGGCTATAATACAATGCGTGAAAGGCTTCCAAAATTATGGAAGCTCTCAAGTGGGATGGAACTTATGGATGTTGATAATGGATTTTTTATGGTCAAATTTGATCGACAAGAAGATCGTGACAAGGTTGTTGATGGAGGACCTTGGATGCTTTTCGATCATTACTTATTCGTATCTGCTTGAACTCCGGAATTTGTTTCATGTGATGCCAAAATCCAGAGAACCATGGTATGGGTGCGTATACCATCTCTCAACTTGGCATGGTATGATGAGAGTTTTCTTTTAGCTATGGTTGCTGCCATAGGTCACCCGGTTAGAGTAGATACGAATACTTTACAAGTTGCTCGTGGAAGATTCACGCGTGTGTGTGGAGATTGACCTCAATCAACCGGTAGTTGGTAAAATTAAAATTCATGAGCATTGGTACAAATTAGAATATGAGGGTTTACACATTATTTGTTCCATTTGTGGATGTTACAGTCATCTTTCAAGAGAATGCAGGAAGAGAGTTGTGCAACATGCTCATGGTGGATCAAATTGCTCCCAACAAAATCAGCCATCTACGGCTGAGCAAGGTGGCCCATCAACCCACCAGCAACCCCCCAGTCAAACGGTAACGGTAAAATTTTAATTAATGACAATAATCCTAATGTTGATTTTGCTATTAATGCAGGTAATGATTTTCATGGTGATTGGCTAGCTGTTAAGAGAAAAAAACGGCCAAATACAAATAGCAAGAAGACTACAGCTAATACTGCTTATCAAAAACGGGACAACCATTCAAAAAACACCTTTAAGGTGCTTGCTGATTTTTTGGAAAAAAGAGATAACGTTACTTCATCTAAGGTGGATCAGCGCAATCAATCTCATCAACAGAATACAATTCCAATCAAATCCAATCATAAAATATTTAGGAAAAAAACGTCCACGTGTGGCACCTCCTACCATAGATATAGCCAAATTAGTTGATAATGCAACTAAAGGCAAGGCTAAATTATTCGGGTCCAGTAAGTCTATCAAAATGCCAATCAATTCTCAAGATTCCTCCAAGGATATTTCTGCGCAACATGTTTCTTTATCCCGCATTAAGGACCCAGCCCCTTCACATGATATTATGCTTAAGGATTCCAGGAATAAAATTCCCCTACAGGATGATGGAATCCTAAACCTCCAAGGATCTTGGTTAGAGCTTCTTAACATCAATATGGCTGCATTAAAATTAATTACAAATTCAAAATTAATTACAAATGCATTTGGGAGGATAATAGTGAAGTTGACATGGATGAGAGTTCTGATGCAGAGCAAGATGATTGGGAGGATGAAGTGGTTCTAGAAACTAATCCCATGCATGAAAACTAAAGTGTTTTCCTGTATCCTTTTGCTTTATTATCCCTTTATTGTGATGTCTGAATTCAAGGATTTTAAATTGCTAGCTTGGAATATTAGAGGAGCTGGCAATAAAACTAGTCAACGCCATCTTAAAGATACTTTGTCTAAATATAATCCTGAAATTATCTTTTGTATGGAAACTCATATTCACTTTGATAAGACTAATATGTTCTGGAAAAAATGCAGCTATCACCCTATTCATATTATTGAAGCCAATGGCCACCCAGGGGGTTTATGGGCTCTTTCTAAATATGGTACCCTTTATAATATTTCTGTTATTGGTTTTAGCCCTCATAGTACAACCCTTTGTATTTCTAAAGGAAATCAAGATTGGATTTGTACTGGCATTTATGCTAGTCCTATACCTACTGTTAGAAATGATATTTGGAATTATTTGAAGAATCTTAGAAACATTATTTTCAAACCTTGGCTTATAATAGGTGATTTTAATGAAATCCTTCTCCCCTCTGATCAACAGGGAGGGGCTTTTAACCATACTCGTGCAGATTTGTTTGCAGATATGCTAGATCATTGTAACTTAATTGATGTTCACACTATTGGTAACAAATTCACCTGGCAAAGAAGATGTCAAGGCAACAGGCTGATATCCAGGAAGCTAGACCGGGGGGTTGGTGACCTTCATTGGCACTCGGCTTTCCAAAATGCTTCTATTGATAATCTTTGTAGGCTTCATTCAGATTACATCCCTATTCTGCTAAGATGCAGTGGATTTAATCAAACCAGAGGCATTAAACCTTTTCGTTTTGAGGCAACTTGGATTACTCATCATGAATACATTAATGTTGTTGAGCAAGCTTGGAATAAAGCTGATAATTTTATGCAATCATTAGTTGAAGTTCAGAATGATTCTATTAATTTTAACACTAATGTTTTTGGGCATTTTAAGTACAGGAAACTCAGGTTAGAAAGGAGAATTCAAGGTATCCAAAGGAAACTGGAAACTATGGATATTGCTGCCCTAACATACCTTCAGGACAACCTTATCAAGGAATATAATAAACTTCTTAAACAAGAGGAAATCCATTGGTGGCAAAAATCAAGAGAATAACATGTCACGTTCGGGGACAGAAACACCAAGTATTTCCATACCAAAACTATCATTAGAAGAAGCAGAAATAGAATTCAGGTTCTTACTCTTCCTAATGGTGTGAGATGCGATGACCAGGACCTACTCCAGACTGAAGCTTTGTCTTTTTTCAAGAATCTTTTTGCCGCCAGGAATATCCAGGTTCCTCGTACTCTTTTACATAATAACTATCCTACTATCTCTAGCACTAGTTTGGATAATCTTATGCTTCCTGTGGCTAAAAATGAAATCTTTTCTGCTCTCAATTCTATGCAACCTCTCAAATCTCCTGGGGTTGATGGTTTTCAGGCTCTTTTTTACAAACAATATTGGCATATTATTGGGGATGATCTGTTTAAACTTATTCATGACGCGTTTCAAAATGCTTATTTTGATCCTAAAATTGCTGAGACTCTTATTGTCCTTATTCCTAAAATTGATAATCCTAACTTTTTTAAGGACTTTAGGCCTATTAGTCTTTGCAACGTCAGCTATAAAATCTTAACCAAGGTTATTGTTAACAAAATTCATCCCTTTATTGCTGAGATAATAGGTCCTCTTCAGAGTGCCTTTATTCAAGGTAGGGGTACTTCTGGGAACGCTATTATCCTCCATGAGATCCTCCATTATATGCATAAATCTAAAAAGAAAAAGGGGGATATTGTTTTCAAGTTGGATTTGGAGAAGGCTTATGATATGGTTGACTGGAATTTTCTGAAAGAAACCCTTATTCTGTTTGGTTTTCCTATTTCTCTTGTCAACCTTATTATGTACTGTGTGACTTCTTCTACTCTCTCCCTTCTTTGGAATGGTAATAAGGTACATTCTTTTTCTCCTACTAGAGGTCTTAGGCAAGGGGATCCTCTATCCCATTACTTATTTGTTATGGTCATGGAAAGATTAGCTCTTTCTATTAATGAAGCGGTTGATAATGGTTCTTGGCTACCCATAAAAATTTCCAAAAATGGTCCTAGAATATCCCACTTATTTTTTGCTGATGACACTCTTTTATTTATCAAGGGAAATGACTCTCAAGTTAGAAACGTGCACCAAATCCTTACTAATTTCTGTGAGGCTTCAGGATTAAGAGTTAATTTAGAGAAATCTAGAGCTTTCACTTCTAATAAAGTGCCTAATATAAAAAAAGATAAATTTACTTCTATTTCCGATATCCGTTTTACAACTAATCTGAATAAGTATTTAGGTTTTGTTGTTAAAGCTGGTAAGAGAACTAATGCTGATTATAACCATATTATTGACAAAATCACCAAAAAGCTTAGTTCTTGGAAGAAAAGTATGCTTAATAAGGCGGGTAAATTAACCCTTGTCAAATCTGTCCTCACTACCATTCCTTTGTATTCCATGCAAATACAATGGCTTCTGGAATCTGTTTGCAATAAGATTGACAGCCTAGCTAGAAAGTTCCTTTGGAGTCATAATATTGAGGGTAGAGGATTACACCTAGTTAGCTGGAACAAGGCTACCCGTACTAAGCAACAGGGTGGCTTAGCTATTAGGGCTGCTAGAAATCAAAACATATCTCTCTTGGGTAAATTGATTTGGGATATGGATAATAATAAAATAAGCTTTGGGTTAAGCTTCTTTATGACAAATACAATATCCAATCTTCCTATTTGCACAAAGCTAATTCTGCAGGTTCTCATGTTTGGCAATCTATGTCAAAAGCTAAAGAAAAATTGCTGTCGGGGTATGATTTTCGGATTGGTAATGGTCTCACTTCTTTTTTCTATGACCCTTGGTTTAAAGGTGAAAAATTATGCAATCTAGTGGATTTTGTTAACATTCAGGACATTAATGTTCAAATTAAGGATGTTTTACAGGAGGGAGTTTGGAATCTAAGTTCTCTAGCTACAATCTTACCGGATAATATTAAACATGACATTATGCATATTAATTCTCAAACCCATTACAATGTCAATGATGCTTTTATTTGGCAAAAATCTACTAATGGCAAATACTCAGCAGCAGCAGGTTATAAATGGCTAACAAGCTCAAACAGAGATACTCATCAGGACACCCAATGGTCATGGATATGGAGTTTGAAGATACCTGAGAAATTGAAGTTTTTCTTGTGGCAGCTTTGGCACCAAGCCCTCCCTGTGAATGCAGTTCGCGCATCTAGAGGCTTGTCTCAGAATCCTATTTGTTCCTGCTGCAATGAGGGTCCAGAAACTCTTGTCCACTGCTTCCGTGATTGTAAATTCGTCAAGGACTTCTGGCAAACACTTGGTGTGCACCCTGTTCCAGACAATTCATCCTATGAGTTCAGCAACTGGATTCGAACGAATGCAACCAATAACCCACTTCATTTTCCAGCAACCCTTTGGTTTATTTGGCTGGCTCGAAATCAGCAAGTCCTTTGTGACGGGAATCGTCAACCCAACGTTCAAATCTTCAAGAATATTCGTAGAATGGGGTTGGATCTTTTAGCCGTTTCCTCCCACGAAACTTTTCAACCTCCTCTGCCAAGATTGGTAGCGTGGATCCCTCCTCCTGAGAACTTTATAGCCCTGAATACAGACGGTAGCGCGTTCGGGAACCCTGGTCCTGCGGGATTCGGAGGAATTATACGATTCTATGATGGGTCTTGGGTCATGGGTTTCTCGGGCAGCTTAGGGATTTCAGATTCCTTACATGCAGAGCTTCAAGGGTTATACCATGGAATTAATATTGCCTAGACATCAAATTTCAGGAAGATTATGTGCTACACAAACTCTACTAGTGTGATTCATTTAGTAAAGGAAGAGGATGTAACTTACCATAAACATGCTCCTCTAATTCTTTCGATCAGAGACATCTTCAACAGGGATTGGGAGATTCAACTCAAGCATATCCTTTGTGAAGGCAATTCCTGTGCCGATCATCTTGCTAAGACAGGAGCTCAGGGAGATCAGAGGCTCACAGTTTATCAAGCTCCCCCTCCTCAACTTAACCCTCTTCTTTTTGCAGATGCCTTAGGGATTCAATTTACCCGAGGCTAGGCTGCTGTTCGCTGTTTTAGTTTTTCTTTCTGTTTCTTATTTTTTCTTTTTCCCATTTGTACCAAAAAAAAAACTTAAACTTTAAAAAACAACTTTTTGAAATGAATCATGTTTAAATGCATTATGAAGGTTAAAAAAAGTATATTATCATCGAAACATATGTTATCACATTCACATCATTTAACAAAATATACTGTTAAACTCTTATTGTGTTATTCATAAAAAAATATTTTTGAAAATTCCTAATGAATATTATTATATTTTAGAATTTATTTTTTAATTAGAATTTAAAAATGAAAGTAACAATAAATTCTGCTTATTTTTATAAGAAAAAAAAGGGAAAGCTCGGGTTAAACTAGCTGGACAAGTCACAACCGCCTGTTTGTTTGTATTTTTTTACATAAAAAATATTTTTTGTCAACAGATATGCTTAAGATTTATCAATATTATAACAATTACGTTGATGTTTTTTTTAAAAAAAAATTAGTAAAACTATTTTAGTATAGGGTCTCGTATCGCAGATTCGAACCCCCACTTGTCCCCTTGGGGTGAGATAAAATGTAAGTTCTTCTATGAGTGCGCCTAGAGGCTTTCCCTGCTTTAGACTGTGGCACAATCCCCTCACGCCTCACCCTAAATTTTTACTTACCAAAAAAAGTATATTTTTTAGAAGCTGAAAACAATAACCATTACACCGCACCGCAGTTTTAACTTTTTGTGCATTTCCATAATTTTGTTTTTGGTGTTTAGTGTTGCTTGAATACTATTACTATACTATTTAATATTTATTAGAGTAAAATAAAATTTTCGTCTCTATATAATACTTGAGTTTTAATTTTTGTTCCTAGAATTTTTTTTTATTTCATTCTTATAAAATATTTAAGTTATTTTTTTAGTCATTGCTGTTGATTCTTTGATTAATTGCGAATGTGTTGAATATAATATGTCAAGACTCTTATATAATATGTCAAGATACTTCTCAAATATTGGTCACTATTATTGACGTTTCACACATCCATAATTGACCATAGAATCAATATCAAAGACTACAAAAATAGCTTAAAAATTTTATAAGAATGAAATAAAAAATAATTTTTTTTAGGAACGAAAAATTAAAATTCAAATATTTTATAGAGACTAAAAACTTATTTTACCCTATTTATTATACAATTTGCAAAGAGTTTCATTTATAAAAGTCAATTTAAGATTTAAGTTTATTCTAAAAAAAAAAGTCTGTGCTCTTATATGTTACTGATGTTAGTTCAGTTACCGATTAATCAATCGATCTGTGTTTGTTTGGACGCGTTTTTTTTTCTATAAAGTAATTTATTTTAAAAGGTGTTTTTATAAACTGATTATCTGTAATACCAACATGTCTTGGTATGGGTGGTAGGGTTCTATTTTTGCTGAGTTTTATTTAACATAAAAAAAGTTTTAAATTCTGTCTTTAATCTTTATATTTATTATACTTCAATATTAAAATAAGGGTAAAATAACATTTTGGCCCCTATAAAATACCCGAGTTTTGATTTTTGTCCCTGGAAAATTTTTCTTTTTTATTTGATCCTTATAAAATATTTAAGTTATTTTTTTAGTCCCTGCTGTTCATTCCACCATTAATTACCAATGTGTCGAAAGCCCATCACATATAGTAATCATGTGTATTGTACCCTGACACATTATACAATAGTGTTGGCCTCCTTAAACACATTCAAAGACTATTTCTGATATATATGAAGGAGAAAATGTACAAATAATTTCAGTTCAAATTGACCATGAAATTTTACTCTTTAAATGAGTTTAAGGAAGCTAACACTCTTATATAATGTGTTAGGGTATTTCTGAAGTATTGTTGACTATTATGGGTGTTCGACACATCCACAAATAATGGTAGAATCAACATCAGGGACTAAAAAAATAACATAAATATTTTATAAGGATGAAATAAAAAAGAAAAATTTTCCAGGGACGAAAATCAAAACTCGAGTATTTTATAGGGACTAAAATGTTATTTTACCCTTAAAATAATTATATTAGTAACGATGAATTAAAAAAAAAGAGTAAATTATCAATCTCGTCCCTGACTTATTTCGAGTCGATCACTTTAGTCCCTGACTTTTGGAAAACCTCATTTTAGTCCCTGACTTTTGTAAAAATCTATCAGTTTAGTCCCTGACTTTTATAAAATCCATCAGTTTAGTCTCTGGCTTTTACAAAGACCAGGGACTAAACTGAGGGTTTCCAAAAGTCAGGGACTAAAGTGATCGACTCGAAATAAGTTAGGGACGAGAGTGATGATTTACTTGAAAAAAGTAACGTGGCAGTAAACCTGCCAGTCTTAACTTTACGTAATCCATTGTTGATTGTTGAATTGAGTTACTTGAAACTTGCAACTTGCTGGGTTCCCTTTTAAGAGGTTTCAATTCATCTCTCTCTTCTGCTTTGCACACATAATCTCTCTCTGGATTTTGTGATCATGAACCATAACATTAACAACAACAACAACAACATCCTCATCACCAATTTTTGCGCTTCGTTGCTTTTTGTTCTCATATTCCATTAGTGTCTCAATCCCACTTTGCTTTCCCTTCTTCCACTTTCCACATATTATGCTTACCTCGCCGACACCAATGATGGCCGCCGCTGTTCTCTTCTCCGTTTTGCTTCTGTCGGCGGCGGCGGTTTCTGGGTCTCCGTTTACACTAACGCTGGAAAGAGCATTCCCTTCGAATCATGGAGTGGAGTTGAGTCAGCTCAGAGCTAGGGATAGTGTCAGACATCGAAGAATGTTACAGTCTACTAACTATGTTGTAGATTTCCCAGTTAAAGGTGCCTTTGATCCCTCACAAGTTGGGTAATTTTCTTTTGTCTCTGCTCTTTGAATTTTCCCTTTTTACCATTTTTATTAATTTTTTTTGGGATCAATTTCTCTCACGGATGTTGTCAAAGGTGTTATTTTTGGTGTTGAATCATAGATTGCATCACTTCATTTTATGTTTTGTGCTTGTCAATTCTATTTTTTGATAAAATAATTGGAATTTGTGGCTTCTTCCAGGCTTTACTATACTAAGGTACGATTGGGTAGTCCTCCAAGGGAATTTTATGTGCAGATTGACACTGGAAGTGATGTTCTATGGGTTAGTTGTGGTGCTTGCAATGGCTGTCCCCAGACAAGTGGACTCCAAGTAAATTCCACGTTCTTCACTTGTTAATTCAATACAACAATAAGATCAATAATTGAATTTGTTATGAATGTCATGTCATGGTTGCTGGATTTTGTTACAGATTCAGCTCAATTATTTTGACCCTGGGAGTTCATCAACCTCTTCATTGATCTCTTGTTCAGACCAAAGATGTAGGAGTGGAGTACAGTCATCAGATACCAGCTGTTCCAGTCAGAGAAACCAATGCACTTACACATTCCAGTATGGAGATGGTAGTGGGACATCAGGCTATTATGTGTCAGACTTGATGCATTTTGCCAGTATTTCTGAGGGATCCCTGATGACAAATTCTTCAGCGCCTGTAGTTTTTGGGTGAGGAATCACGAGCCTGAAATGGTTGAAACTAGCATTCCAGTTTTCCAATAGCATCCCTACTTTTTCATGTTTGTTGGTTTAAACTTGGAAAGCATTGCCTTGTATGTTGTGCTATGGAACAGTTGCAGCAACCTGCAGACTGGGGACTTGACAAAGTCTGAAAGAGCCATTGATGGGATATTTGGGTTTGGGCAAGAGGGCATGTCTGTCATCTCCCAGCTCTCTTCACAAGGAATAGCGCCAAGAGTGTTCTCTCATTGCCTGAAAGGAGATAATAGTGGTGGGGGCATATTGGTTCTTGGTGAGATTGTGGAGCCAAACATAATTTATAGTCCACTTGTTCCATCACAGTATGTTCTTCCATACATTTTGATTTCTCTATGTCAAATGTTTTTGTGGTTTTGTTATGTATTATACACCTATTGTTCGCCATCTGAATTCTTGCTTATATGTAGCATAGCTTAAAGGCTTTAATGAATTTTAGTATGACCTTTATCCTTTAGATTATTTATTTGATTTGTAGATTGAAATTACTCCTCAAGTGTTAATTTTTGTTGATAGGAGCCTCTGCCTGATAAGATGAATGTCAACTTTTGGATGTATTGGTACATGACAAGTATATTTAATACTGGAAGTCACTTGGTATTTTGGGCTTCAAATAAGTCTTCATGTTTATGTAAATAAAAGTTTCCAGAGTCCGTAAATCTTGAACATTGAAATCAATTTATAATTTCTAATACACCGGTTGGGAATATGATTGTGAAAATGTATGCCTTAAGATATGTATCTGGCATCTTGATGGTTTATACCAATTTACAGCTATAAAACTATGGTATGGATGGAATGTTTTCAACTTTTGCAATGTATTTGGGTGGCTGCTCTTGGAACACTGTCTTGTGCAAGGTCAATGAAATTTCATTGAGTGGTTATTGATTGATTCAAGTGGCCCTATTTATTTTATATCATGCAAATGATTGAACCTAAAAAATGTTGAATCAGTCTTCAAAATCCCAATCGAAAATGTGTTCCATCTTGAACAGGAGTAAAAGTTGATGTCAAATATTAATTTGTACTGCAATGGCTATCTTCTTTGATAAAAACATTCAGACTAATTGCTTTCTTGGCAAATATTTCAGGCCTCATTACAATTTAAATCTGCAGAGCATAACTATCAATGGCCAAATTTTGCCAATTGATTCTGCTGTTTTTGCTACTTCAAACAACAGAGGTACCATTATTGATTCTGGAACAACTTTGGCATACCTTGCAGAAGAGGCTTACAATCCCTTTGTCAATGCGGTGAGTTTCGATTAGGTAATTTCTTTTCATCCAATTTATCAATAATAATATATCTCTTTTATTCTGCATGTGTAATTAGCAATAGTGACATGCTTTTTTCTTTGTAGGTTGTTTATCAATAGTTAATGGAAAAAATATTGTTAATGCAGATTACAGCTGCTATTCCACAATCTGTGCGTACTGTTCTTTCCAAGGGAAATCAGTGTTACTTGATAACCACCAGGTTAGAAAACGAACTGTCTATAGATGTTATATTGATTATTTTTTGGCATTCTTTTCCTGATTGGAAGCTGAAAATAGAGGATCTTGACACTCTTTTTCTACCTCGTTCTGGCTTGTGTTTAGCAACATTGACATCTTTCCTCAAGTAAGTCTGAATTTTGCTGGTGGTGCATCTCTGGTTTTAAGGCCACAGGACTACCTTATGCAGCAGAATTATATTGTAAGATTTCAAGCTTCAATTTCCTTTAATTCAAATTCCTGAGGGTTAATGTCTGGACCATGATTTGCAAAGACATTAATTTCAACTTGGAGTGAGATGTCTTTGATTATGGTTGAAGATTCACTGTCTATAATCTGATTCTTTTCTTGCCTTCCACACTCTGCTGCCTATAAGCTGATTTTGATTTTACTTCTGTTTCTAGACAGCCCCATGCCTCTTTACAATACAATTCAAATATAACTTGAACTGATATGGAATGTCCTGTTGTACTTTTGTTTTGTTATGTTTGGTTAAATCTTATCATTCCTATGCCTTGCTAGCCCTCTTCTGGGTGCTTTATGAAGGGTAAAAGGGGAAGAAAGCAGAACTTCTAATTCTCAATTTCCAAATGAACTTTTATCCTTGATAAAGTTTTAGGACACATCTCAGAGCTACTTCATGGTTAATTCTGTACATTGCTGGCTGCTTTGACTGACGACATGCCTTTATACTTCATAAACATCTTAGTATTATACTTTCTAAATTTTCTTCTATTCTGCATGTTATCTCACTAGTGTAATGATAAGAACATGTGTTTCACAGGGTGATGGATCAGTGTGGTGTATTGGCTTTCAGAAATTACCGGGTCAAGGTGTAACAATTCTAGGAGGTATAATGCCAGTTTTGAAACTTAGGGCCTGTTTATTTCCATTTTCATTTCCTTTTACAGTTTTAATTAGAAAAATTTCACCCTTAAGATTGAAAACTGAAAATGGAAAGTAAAACCAACCAAACAAGCCCTTAAGATCCTATATCCATACTGTTCTTTTTGGTGATATATTTAAAGAAGTTCTGCATGTTATTGAAGTTAAACGATATATTTGGAGCGAAAATTACTGATTAGTTTTTTTATACCCACAAATAGTATAGAGTCAAATTACAATCCCCCTGGCAAATATTCTTGCTGCTGTTGGGGCTGAACACTAAACCCAGTATGGATATACTCTCAATCTGCCATAATATCAATTCTTGTTTGTAAATTATTGTTTATCATCTTTTAGCAATTATGTTATCTGTTCTTCAAGATTATGATACTGACAACACTGTCTTCTTTCCTGGCAGACCTTGTATTGAAAGACAAAATTTTTGTCTATGATCTTGCTAGGCAACGCATTGGATGGGTTAACTATGATTGTAAGTTTCAGCTACGCTACATTAAAGGCACATAGTAACCTGCGTATGTTTAATATTAAGGATTTATAGTAAGCCCTTCTTTTGGTTCTACTACCTGTCTCAGTCTCTCAACCAAGAAATTAACTGTTTTTTGTGTTTTTTTTCCCTTGAGGGTTGAAGTAGGAAAGAATGAGGGCCAACTTTGTGTTGTATGTCTTTTAGGCTAGTATAATGATTTTGAGTAGATGACAAGATCAATTTGAAAACTTAGGGCCTGTTTTATTTGCATTTTCATTTCCTAATTCTTCTTTTCTGAAATTTTATAAAGGAATTCTGTTTCTAGCATTTCCAACTTTCCCTTTGTAAAATATCAGAAAATAGGAAATAGAATGAGAACAGGAAATGAAAATACAAACCAAATAGGCCCTTAAGATCCTTCTTCAATTTCATGGAGCTGGGAAGAGCTGACTGTATTTTTTAATTTCTAGTTCTTAAAGCTCTTGGGGCTATCTTTGATTCTCTACAACATTAGGTGCTGATCGGTTAAATATAAATTCATTAATATAGGTTCATTGTCGGTTAATGTCTCTGCATCAACTGGTACGGGAAGAAGTGAATTTGTCAACGCAGGAGAGCTAAGTGGCAGCACTTCTTTACTTGATGGACCTCACAAGTTGATAAAGACAGGGATCCTTGTTCTCTTCATGCACATAACACTTATATGTTTCTTTGTATTTTTGTAGCATGTGGAATTGGAACTAGTATTCTTTTTTACTATGTATAATATTCTCTTGCCGGTATATAATTGTGACAATCGGCACCATTATTACTTGGATTGTCGCATGTGCCTCCTTTCTGCACATGGGGTTTGTTTTCTTCAGGTGCTTATGTATGTCGCACTTTGTTAGCCATGTTTCTCAGTTTTTTTTTTTTTTGAAGCATTGTAAATTCAATTTATCACTCATTGAATTGAAGATACAAATTATACCTCATTTTGGATTTTTTTTATAAACTTGGTTTCTGTATAGAACTCATTTTAAGTCCAAAGTACTAAATTATTTTGTGGGATTTAATTCTTTTTAAAGTAGGGAGTACACAGTTGTTGTTTACCCTTGGATTTTATGAATTAAGATTATGCTACACTTAATTTTTTTTTTTAAAGTATGATGCACTTTAAATTAATGAATAGAATTAAGGAGAGAAGACCAAATAAAAGGAGAGGCATTGATTTCTGATTTTCGTTAAAAACAAAAGAAACTTGTTGGTATTTTTTTCCATACGAAATATTTTAAATTCAGTTTTCATTTTCAATTTAAAATTAATATTATAATAAACTAAATGTTTAACAGATTACAAATCTGTTATAATTTGACTCCAATTATCCTTTTAATATTTAACAGATTACAAAACTGTTATCAATTTTTCGGTGATTGAAAAAAAAAAAGTTTAATTAAATAAACATAACGAATAACCATAAAATTATACATAAATGATTAAAATAAATTATTAAAATTACAAGTTACCATTCATAATCAGTAACAATATTAAGAGGCATATTTAAAACTAAAGCCAACTTGTCACTGGTATGTGTCAATTAAGAGCGCGCATGTTTGGTTAATCCCAATGTCTTTTATTTGTCAAGGGTTATAATAATAGATGATAAATTATTAAATTACCTGTAACCAAAGGGATGGAAGTGCAACCTAGCATTCTTATCGTTCTACCTTCTGAGGTATGGATGTTTAAAACTAACAAGCATGCATAAGAATGCCTGAAAATATGTCCCTGCCATTGTTGTAATTCTTTTACCACTTTCTCTAAGAAAATAGTACCTTCAATTTAGCCTTTAACAAAAGCAACGAATACATTTCAATTTACTTTAAAAAATTCTGAATCAATCAATCCGTCATTAGTTCACATCTACAACTTAAGACGCAAAATGTACTATTTATAAAGAACTACAAGCCCATTATAGCATCTACTTTTAACAACGTTAAAAGCAATCTCCATAAGATTAAGATTCAATAACAAAATATTTATAACCACCGATACCAAAAATTCAAGACAAAAGAGAGATAATTTTCGGTGGTAACAAAATATCTGAAAGTATGTCAATATGCAAGCATCCTACCTAGACAACTACATATTTCTTTAGGAAAAGCCACTTCAGCAGTAAAACATTACTTCTTTGACATTTTCCTTGATTGAGGGCAGTGTCACCTCGAAGTTGGTATTTCTGCTTCCACCTCCACTTCCACTTCCACTCGCAGAACCAGCTTCCGAAGTTTCACCTTCAATGTAGTGGCGAGCTCGGAAAGCAGCCAAGTGTGCATAGTATGCAGGAGGAACTGCATATAAAGAAGCAAGATTTTAGGAAAATTGTGATGATTTTGTGTGAACCTAATAAAAGCAGCAAAATACAAAGTCTCAAACCTATTGAAACCGACCGAGTACACCTTGCGTACCTGACAAATAAAAACCAATATTTTAAGACTTCTAAAACAAACATAAGTAAATATAAGACTTCAAAACAATAGTACAAAATATATTAAAAAGAAGAATTACGTATAACATAAATTATTTGTCAAAATCTGCAACTCATCCGCAGTGAATTTGTTTTCATCATACAATACATGATAATGAGTTGGTCGACTAGTTCCCTGCCAAAATGCAAAACAAAATTTGTCAGATGCCAATTGAGCAATAAGTTGCAGACTCATAAATTAATGGATCTAGCAAGTATTACTTGAATTCCAGCATGGCTATTGAGATAAAAGTCAAATTCCCGAGGGTGGCAGATGGATGTGTCTACAACAGTCCCTTTGGAAAAATTATAGAATACACAAAATCAGCACAATTCAGGGGATATGCAGAACATTTAGAACCAAAATATTAGAGCCATTCAGAGTATACGAAACCTGGCATTATATTTCCACTTCTATCTGTCTGATTACGATCAACAGGGAAGAGACGGGTGTGATGTCTTTTCTGTACCACCACAAATGTAACTGGAGGTAGATATCCATCCTCTAACGAGGCACAAGCCTGAAAAACAAAAGACATGTGAAGCACTTACAAGGAAATCTAATATCAGAATTTTATTAATCATATATGTATAGTGCTTTCTACGTTAAATTAGAAGCATTTCTCCTTTGATCCATACCTTTCTTATTGCATCCATCTCATAAAGCAAAACCTGACTAAATTGTCCCTCACTCACTCCATCTCTGTTAAGCACATAGATATTGAAAAGAAAATAATCATATTAAATTAAGTACATAACAAACACAATATGTACCATTTAGATTTAGTTCAAACCAAATCCAACCTGTAGAATATAATTCTTCGAGGTTTATGCCCAGTTGATTTATAGAAGGATCGGATTAACTCCCTGAAAAATTAAAATATATAATAATAATAATAATAATAATAATAATAATAATAATAATATAATCAATCAGGTTCATCTTCACATCAGGAATAAGCAAATCTGTCCCCCTTACCTGACAATTCCAGCATGTACAACTCCCTTCTTAGAATCTTCATGTTTTTTATAAAGATCCTGAATAATTTCTTGGCGGTGATGCTGGGCAGAAACAATTCCCCTATACTTTGTAACCCAAGGCCAATCCATGGAAGCCACTACCTACACCAAAATTTAACAATTGAAAGTACAAATCTCCAAATAAGGAATACATCCAAAACATCTGTAAACGATCTTGGAAAAAATAAAGCTTACTGCAGCAATAGAAGGACTTGAGTCTTCCCCTGGCTGTGGATGTGTAACATCCGCACCAAATATTATTGTTGGTTCATCAGTCACATGGGGGATTCTTCTTTCAATTGCATCATTTAATACTGTATTTCGCCCACCAACCTATAAAATCAACAATGATAGGTTTAAAATTTAGAAGCAGCCAAATAAATATACTGAAACAAACAACCTATTTATTGGATAACTTACCTTCACATTAATCTTCAGGGCTACATTTTCAAGATACTGCTTATTCAACTTTAAAACTTGCCTGGGTTGACAACATTGAGATACTATCCCCAGTTCTGTTTCACATATTTTCTTTATTTTTCCTGCGAGAACCAAAAAGTAAAACAAGTTAAGACACATTCTTAGTATCTGATTGGAAATTAAGACCACTCACCATAAGAGCCCTTGACATCAGGCAGAATTATAATTAACAACTGAATTGGCCCCCCCTGCTTCAAGTTTGCAAGTTTTGACATGCTCTGCTTATGGACGTTCATGAGTGCTGTCTCTATTTGATTAGGGTAACCTGGAGTTATGGGAATTAAAGGGTCTCGATTGAATAGCTGGAATAAAACAACAAACGACTTAAGGAAGTTGTCAAAATCGTAGACTTATAATCAAGCAACAAAATAGCACAAGCCAACATCATACCATTCCCTTGCTGGTACACATATTGACCAATTCACTACAAAATCTAGCTGTCCAGTCTCTTTCTCTGTTTACTTTCGCTGAAAAGCTTAGGCAAGTCCAATATTGCACCTTGCCACCATCAATCATTTTCTACGTGATAGAAGATTAACTCTAAATATTAGTAACATAAAAAATCGGAATACAATATCATCAACTAAAATAAAATAATGCCCAATCTTAGGTTGCATTTACTTCAACATCATAATGCACATCCTTTATCATGCAGCCACACACTACTTAACTTTTGGCACATAAAACAAATTTCCTCACTTAAAATGTTAACAATTTTTCAAAATAAATTTTAAAAAAGATATTGAAATCATTTCTAGTTCAGTATACGCATCATGTTAACTTCCAACCCAATCATAAATCACAAAA
Source organism: Sesbania bispinosa (assembly GCA_026901365.1). Taxonomy (NCBI): domain Eukaryota; kingdom Viridiplantae; phylum Streptophyta; class Magnoliopsida; order Fabales; family Fabaceae; genus Sesbania; species Sesbania bispinosa. Next base: position 732,862 of record QLOH01000355.1, on the reverse strand, counting down.
ATACCACAGCTAATAAAATTCAAGGGAGATCATGCTATATATAGTAGAAAGATCACAGGCTCACAGCAATATTTTAAACAAAAGGATGCATTCACAGTGTCACCTTGTCAATCATATTCCACTGACCCATCCTTGGGTCAACTTTAGATTCTTTGCCTGATTCATGATATTTAAGCTGCAATAAGAAAGGAAAATAAAATATTACAAAATTATTATAAAATAAAAATATTGCCAAATTATCTTGGGCATAAACCTATGTATACCGTTGGGGGAGGCAAAACACGGGCATTAACCAATGCAAGATCCTCCCTTACATTAATCCCAAACTCACGCACAAACTTGTCTGTGTTGAAATTGTGCTCCCTCACAATCTGAGAAGTAGCAAAATGGCAATCATTATAAAACACATGTATCACATAATTTAATACATTGCAAAGGTACCTGTTTAATGTAATTTTGCCTTTCATGAGGACGCTGACAGGTAGCCCTTAGAAGATTAGTCACTTGTTCTTCATTCAATCTTTTAGTGTATCTCTGTCCAGCTGTGATCTGACAAAGCTACAATAAACATAGAAAAAAAATAAATAAACAGAGCTGAAATTTACCACAAAATAACAAAATGCCATCCATCCATAATCCATAATAAATATATACAAGGAAAGTAGTCGAGAGAAAAACCTCCATAGGCAAATAAATAGGTTTTGTGTCACTTCCAGCTTGGAGAGCAGGAAGAGCCAAACACTCTAACACAATATTGTATTTCTCACGGAAATATTGAACAACCGAAACTTTTGTTCTTTTGTCATCAAGTGTAAACCTGAGGATACCAAATCACAAAATCAAGAGTAAGATTTGGCATAAAAAAACATGGACACAGGTACATGCACACATGCAAAAATAAAACCTGCTCCAGTCGTCTAGATATACACAACTTAACAAATTATTGGATGAGACAGAAAATAAGAAAGATGTACAAGGTAAATGACGGGGAGAAAGAACATACATGGCCTGAAGCCAACCTTATTTGAATAATAAGAGAGGCTTCTGGAGAAATGATGCACGGTTGCAATTAAATTTTATATTAAATTTTAAAAAAGGGAAAAAATGGGCACAACATAATCTTATTTAAATTCCACCTATCATACATATAATACATTTTATCACCTTGAAAAAACGGAGGCAACAATTAAAATGAGAAAAAAAGTATAAAAAAAGTATAACTTGCTCACATTAAAGCCTGGAGAGGTTCTTTGGAAACTCCAGTAATTTTATAACTTCTAATATACTTGCCATGACTAAGTATCACCTTTATACCTCTCAGAGCTTTCTTAACCTGGATTCACAAGCCAAAAGGTAAACATGATCAGATAAATTACAAGTTCGTGGTTTATTCATTTTTTCATCTCATTTACTTAAATCAACGGTGGACCTGTATAAAATCTAACATAAATACCTTAACACCTGTATAAAATCTAACATAAATACCTTAACACGATCTTGATCAGACAGAGGCCTTGAAAAATTTAATCTAAAATGTTTAGCAATAAATTCAGTAACAAGAACTGGTTCATAAAAAGCTCTCGCTGAAACATCTGCAACAAAAGAATCATAAATTTTCAAAGACAGGAAATTTAAGTTTAATTACTCCAGTTATTTAAGGCAGTCCAAAAGGGAAAATTAATAATGTATAGAGGCGGAACCAATGTTGAGTGAAAGTCCCATCTGGGTTGGGCGAAGACTTTGATAATATCCTCTCCAATATTCTGTCCCACTACCCAGTGTACCTGTTGACCCCAAAGTAGGAGAAAAAAAGGACCTTCCCACAACATTATACCTACAGACAAGAAACGAAAGCTTAAAAGGTCACTAAAACACAGAAAATGCCCAAATCCAAATGCAACAAACGTAGACAGAGAGGTAAAAAAATACGCAAATCCTACTTTTCAGAAGGTGTTGCCCGCAAAACAACATCAAGCGCTTGTATGGTTTCCTGTGGACTGTCCAGCTGTTGGCACCTGAGAAACTGCTGAAGATGGTGAAGGTCAGCCCTTGCAGCGAACCGTATAGTGACCTTAAACTCGCGCTCACGTTTTGTTCTGTACCAAGAGAAATAATCAGCAATTCATAACACAACAACAACAACACCGCCATCAACACCAACATTCAAAGAAAATGCACCTAGCAGAACCAGAAGGCGAGCCTCGCTCGTCATCGTCAACCAACTTGACCACAAAGTCCTTTGAGGAAAAGGGCAATGGACCTGCAGTAAAAAGACTCTTTCGTCCATCATAAGCGGGTACACGCCTACCCAAGTGTGTCTCTTGATACATGCGGATTAACTGGCCCAGCACATCTCTAGACACTTTCTTGGAAGGAATCTCCGGAGTTATCGATACCTGGTAATATTAATCAACTTTTTCAGGCTGAACCCAAACATTTCTAATTTAAAATTTTAAAAAAAAATGTTTTGGGTATAGGATACTAACATCGTAGTGATGTAGATCGCACTGAGCAACTTGCAGTTGAAAATGATTCGCTCGGACTTGGATTTTCCTTCCCTCTGTACCGTAACCTGGCCGGTCAGGGAACCTGAAAGCCTTCGTCGACGACGGAGCCGACGACTGCAATGTGAGCTTCTGCTCAACCTCTGAAGTCAGAGTTTCAACTGGAACCGGAGACGGCAGCGGGGACGACGAACTTGAGGCAGCAACTGGCGCTGCAGCGGAGGAAGAATCGATCGCCGGATACGATCGCCGGATACGGAAGAGGAACGGACGATGAACTTGAGGCAGCAACAGGCGCTGCGGCAGAGGAATAACCGATCGCCGGAGACGGAAGAGGAACGGACGACGGCGGAGGGGGTGCATGTCCACGGCCGCGACCACGGCCTCTTCCGACAGACTGGGCCAGAGAAGGTTGATCATAGCGAGATTGGGATTGCCTACCACCACCACGGCGAGACATTGTGGAGCGGTTAGAACTTAAAAGTTAAGACAAAGGAGAAGTTTCTGAGAGAGAGAGCGAAATTGGTTTTGGAATGCAAAAAGGAGAGGGTGGTTTTGTCAGAGTGAGGGTGAGGGCACTATATATATATAGTATAGTATTCGTGACTCGTGAGAAGTAACCGTCGTGTGGAAAAGGAAGAGAACCAGACAGAAATTTCAAAAGTCATTCTTCATGGTTATTTTTAAAAAGAAAAATAGCTGTAAAATACAAAAACAATAATCCCGCATCCGTACGAGCAAAGAGGGGAAATTGCCACATTTAAGAAAAATCATTGATGATCGTGGATGTTGTGAATGAATCGTTCGAATTCCAACGCAACTTTAATGATGATTGCACTTAACGCTCAAATTATCGATCACAAAAGAAGCTATTTAATTCAATTTGTAGTTTTGATAATTTAATGTGATCTAAACTAACATGCAACATTTGACTTAAAAAATCAATGTAATTTGGTTATCGTACATATTTAATTACCTAAAGCAATGTTTCGAGTTAATCCCATCATCATTATATGTATATATATTAAAATTATCTGCCGTAAGCAATATTTACGATTAAAAAGTCATTGAACTAAAAAGAAATTTAATAAATTATGTTTATTTATATTTTATTAAATTTGATTTTTACCACCGTCAAAAATAAAAAAAATGGATTTTACTATTTATTAAATATAGGTTCATCATGTAATAAAAGTAATTAATATTATGATTTAAAAAAAACTTATATATTGATTCTTTAACTGATAAGAAAAATGCAATTATATTATAATTATAGTTATAATAATAATTATTATAATTATGGTTTTTTAATTTATGTAATATTATTAAAACTGAAAAAAAAATTATAGAAAAATGCAACATTTGACTTTTTTTTTTACTCAAAATGCAACATTTGACATTACTAATATACTGAATGTTGAGATAATTGCATTTTTTTAATAATTTTTTTTAGTTTTGATTTATTATCTTGTGCAATTATATGCAATATTGTACATATTAAAAAAATAATTATAATTATAATAATTTAATGTGACCTAAACTAACATGCAACTGTTGAATTAAAAGGAATTTTAATAATTTATGTGTTTATTTGTATTTTACTAAATTTGGTTTTTACTACCGTAAAAAAAAATTTGGATTTTACTAATATTAAATATTGGGTCATCATGTAAAAAATGTAATTAGTCATAATAAAAAATTTATATATTAATTCTTTAACTGTTAATTAAAATGTAATTATAGTTATAGTTATAATTATAATAAGAGGAGGGTTATAATTACACCGGTGTAAGTTACACCAAATATTACACCGCTAATAACTACAAATCGAATATGTTTTTTAGTAATCTAACCGTTGAATTATGTTTGTTCATCATCTTTATTATATGTGTCAAATTTCGTAAAATTTTGACACTAATAACTATAATCAAATAGTTGAATTTTTCATATATTTCCAAGGTATATATAACGTTAATCTTGAGACTCAATGACATATCAAATAATAATTTAATGTTATCTAAACTAACATGCAACTGACGAGTTAAAAGGAATTTTAATAATTTATGTGTTTATTTATATTTTACTAAATTTGGCTTTTACTACGATCAACAATAAAAAATTTATATTTTACTAGTATTAAATATGGATTTAATTAAATATAACGTCATCATGTAAAAAATGTAATTAATAATATTAATTTTAATAAAAAAATGAGGAGGGTTCAAATTACACCATATAAGTTACACCAAGTATTACACCGCTAATAAATATAAATTAAATATGTTTTTAAGTAATCCAACCGTTGAATTATGTTTAATCATCATCATGATTATATGTGTTAAATTTCGTAAAATTTTGACACTAATAACTTGATAATCAAATGGTTGGATTTTATATGTATGAACTATATGATAGTAACTTTCAATCCAACGGTGGATTATTTAATATAATGATCTGTTAACAAATTATTCAGCGTTGTAACACTTGGTGTAAATTACACCGGTGTAATTTGAACCCTCCTCTAAAAAAATTAAAATTATATATTAATTTGTTAACTGTTAATAAAAATGTAATTATATTTATAATTATAATTATAATAAAAATTATTATAATTATGATAATAATTTAATGTGATCTAAACTAACATGCAACAGTGGAGTTTAAAGGAAATTTAAAAATGTATGTGTTTATTTATATTTTACCAAATTTGGTTTTTACTACCATCAAAAATAAAAAATTTGGATTTTACTAATATATAGGGTCATCGTGTAAAAAATGTAACTAATAATGTGATTTTAAATAAAAAATGTATATATTAATTCTTTAACTGTTAATAAAAATGCAATTATTGTTATAGTTATAATAGTAATTATAATTATAATAATTTAATGTGATCTAAACTAACATACAACTATTGAGTTAAAAGGAATTTTGATAATTTATGTGTTTATCTATATTTTACTAAATTTGGTTTTTACTACCGTCAAAAATAAAAAAAAAAATAGATTTTACTAGTATTAAATATGATGTCATCATGTAAAAAATGTAACTAATAATGTGATTTTCAATTAAAAAATTTATATATTGATTTTTAACTGTTGATAAAAATGCAAATAGTAAAAGAAAATAGTAGTAGTAAAATAAAATAAGTAACAGAAATAGAAAGCGTCTTTGGGAAGTTTATTGGCAAACTTTTTGCCACATTCCTGCGGACCTGCGGTGCCGGATATCCAGTACTCGCTCAGGATACTGAAAGCGTCTTTCGGAAGTTTATTGGTCATGCACGTGTCGTCAGTAATGCGCGAGTAAGCTCTAAACTGCCAAAGGCGGCGCGTGATAATTTGCTGCGTAGGCGGCGAGAGATCAGGGGCTGAAGTATGATTTTCCCACTTCCAAGGCCCAGTAATCATACATGAGTAATAGACAGTAGACCCCACCCGAAATGCATTTATCCACAGGAAAAGCCTCGCAGGAAAAGTTTCCACTTCATTAACTTCATTCTTTCATACGGATGACATGTATATGAGGTTTTCACTATAAAATATGAAAATGTATTGTTATGTTTAATTTTAATAGCCCAATTTTAATGTAAAACAACTTCTAAAGATTCATATAAATTTAACTTCTCAATCAATTACAATTAGTTATTTCCTACAAACCAGCAAGGGGATTAGTCACTGCTGTCGGCGGTGGATACCCTGTTCAAGTACCAAAAAAATTACAATTAGTTATTTATAGAAAAGTTAAATGAAAGAGTTTTTGGAGTAGATGGACTACAATTTTACAAAGACTAATTTTAAGTTATGAAGAAATTAAATGTATTTGACCTTTTTGATTCAATTTTCTTTTTTCAAAAGTACTTCTATAAAAGTTTCATCCAAACCGGTCCATATATACGGTAAGTTTTACTAATTTTATTGTTCTAAACACTTATTAATAATTTGACATAAATAAATATTAAATGAAATATTTTATAATTGTTACTAATATAGTAATAAATTAAATATTGACCAGAGTATGGGTGTTCACGGATCGATTCGGTTCCGTTCGATAGGAAAAACGAATCTGAACCAAATAAAATTGTTCAATTCGATTCAGATTTTTCCAATTTTTCTGTGAGTGACCTGAACCGAACCGATCAAAAACGGGTTGGTTCGATTCAACTAAATCATGAATTTTATCATTACAATATAATCACAATTATTTTTTTAAATTATTTTTGGTAAATAATAGAAAAATCAGTTAAGAAAAAGATAACTTGTGATAAAACCTTATGTTTAATCTCTCCACTATGGTAAAAAATTGTGTTGTTTTTTAATCTCTCTTTAATTCCTTACCCGAATTAATTATTGACAGATTTGATTGGTTGTTGTACCCAATTAAACTAAAAAATTTAATTCAATCAAATTACTTCAATTCAATTCATCTATCCATCGGATTAAACTAAACTAGTAATCAGCCTTCTCACTCGAACAAGCACAAAATACTAAAGACACTAGGTACGTTTAGAATATAAAATCCGAAAAGAAAATAGTATTCGTTGAAGCGTCATGCTACTTTGTCGGTTTCTTTACGTGTCCGTACACACGACTGCTTGGCTTGCGAGGGAAGACATACATGTTTGGTTCTAGAAACTTCTCAGAAGGGGGAGGGGCGTGCCTGGAAGGTGGCGAGAAATTTGGGTAGGACAGACGCAGTTGAAGTTGAAGAGACCACTCCTTTTTTCTCCTCTTTCTTTTTCTACCTTAGAATCAGGAAACTTCCTCTTTCTTTTTTCTGCTAAACAAGTTTTCTCTCTCCTGTTTGTTCATTGCATTTCTTGTTTATTTATTTTTTTTGTGCTATATAATACTAAGGTTTTGTTTAATAGGATGGGGAGAAATAAAGTGAAAAAAATTATGTAAAGAGAAATTGGTGAGAAATAGAAAAAATTAAGGTTATTTGACATAAATGAAATAAATTGGAGAGAACTGATGTTTTTATTTAGTAGGAGAGAAATGAGATTATAATATATAAAGATCAAAATGTCCCTAATTAAGTATTAATGAGTAAAATTTATAAAAAAAATAAAATATTTAACTTTATAAATCGAAAATTTTTATTGGAAAATATAACCATCACAACATTCAATACATTGATAATATTAAATGTTACATTTTCCAATAAAATCTTCCTATTTTTTATTTATTATATTATGCAATGTTGCATATATATGAAATTATTTATATTAATATTTTTTAGGATTTTATTATATCTATCTATATATCTATAGTAAAATTAACTTCAACATTTCTATTAATGAAATATAACATATGAAATACTAAACATCTCTTACAATTAGTTCATATTGTATAATTAGTATTATTAAATATTATAACTATTATATACAATAAATTAAATATTATGACAAATATTAAATTGTAAATGTCAAATACTCAAAATTATTTATATTATTTTTAAATTAAATGAATTAATTAATCTTATAGTTTACTATAAAATTAATTTAATATTTATAAGTCACAACTACTTATTATTATATTTTTAGTTTCAAAAATATAAAATAGTTCTTATAACTTTTAATATGAAACCATCAATATAATGTTTTATAATTGTAAAAAACAATAAATTATACTAATTTTATATTATTTAAATGTTATAATAATTATTTGAAATAAATTAAAATTCTATATCTTTTAATATAAAAATATAGATATTAAGTAAATTTAAAAATAGAGCTTCAATATTTTCTAGAAAATATTATAGAAACAAAATAAATAAATTAACCTGCTTTTAGTATTAAAATAATTTTGTGTGGTCACAATTACTTATCATTATATTTTTAATTTTAAAAATATAAAACAGTTCTTAATTTTTTTAATATAAAATCATCAATATAATGTTTTATAATTATACTAAAACAATAAATTCAACTAATTTTATACTTCATTCATTCATATTTATAAGACACATTTTATAAGTTTTGTGTTCTTTTTTATAATCAATCAATCAATATATTATATAAAACACAGTTGCTGACAGGTCCTATTATGTGACGTGTCACCCTCTCGTGATGCCAGTTTCCCTCCAAAACAGTATTATATGAAAGTAAACAATGAATAAAATCTCATTTGGAACGTGTACAATCCCATTTTATTATTATAAAAATTTTATTTTTTAAATATTTTGTATTAATGTTTTAAATAATTAGGATATTGCCTAAAATATTTTCATAATAAATCACTTTATTAAATAAAGATTCACGTTGATTATTAATAAAAATAAAAATCTGATCAGTAAATTGAAATGGTTTGTTTTTTTTAAATATTTAAATATTAATTTATTTTAATGGTTTATTTAGTTTTCTGATGTCATTAAGATTTCTAATGCAATCAATGTTATACTTTATGAGTTTAAATTTTAAATTTGAATTTTGAAATATTTAGTGGGATTGGAAACGGTAGCCTATAATAATATTAAGAATCCATAATTCACGTTTTATTAATGAATGAATAATGATCTGTAAAGATTTAAGAATCAGATTTTATAATTTTGGAACGTGTACAATCCCATTTTATTATTATAAAAATTTTATTTTTTAAATATTTTGTATTAATGTTTTAAATAATCAGGATATTGCCTAAAATATTTTAATAATAAATCACTTTATTAAATAAAGATTCACGTTGATTATTAATAAAAATAAAAATTTGTATAGTAAATTGAAATGGTTTATTTAGTTTAAATATTTAAATATTGATTTATTTTAATGGTTTATTTAGTTTTCTGATGCCATTAAGATTTCTAATGCAATCAATGTTATACTTTATGAGGTTAAATTTTAAATTTGAATTTTGAAATATTTAGTGGGATTGGAAACTGTAGCCTATGATAATATTAAGAATCCCATAATTCACGTTTTATTAATGATTGAAGGATGATCTGTAAAGATTTAAGAATCAGATTTTATAATTTTGGAACGTGTACAATCCCATTTTATTATTATAAAAATTTTATTTTTTAAATATTTTGTATTCATGTTTTAAATAATCATGATATTGCCTAAAATATTTTAATAATAAATCACTTTATTAAATAAAGATTCACGTTGATTATTAATAAAAATAAAAATCTGATCAGTAAATTGAAATGGTTTATTTAGTTTAAATTTTTAAATATTAATTTATTTTAATGGTTTATTTAGTTTTCTGATACCATTAAGATTTCTAATGCAATCAATGTTATACTTTATGTTGTTAAATTTTAAATTTGAATTTTGAAATATTTAGTGGGATTGGAAACTGTAGCCTATAATAATATTAAGAATCCCATAATTCACGTTTTATTAATGCATGAAGAATGATCTGTAAAGATTTAAGAATCAGATTTTATAATTTTGGAACGTGTACAATCCCATTTTATTATTATAAAAATTTTATTTTTTAAATATTTTGTATTAATGTTTTAAATAATCAGGATATTGCCTAAAATATTTTAATAATAAATCACTTTATTAAATAAAGATTCACGTTGATTATTAATAAAAATAAAAATCTGATCAGTAAATTGAAATGATTTATTTAGTTTAAATATTTAAATATTAATTTATTTTAATGATTTATTTAGTTTTCTGATGCCATTAAGATTTCTAATGCAATCAATGTTATACTTTATGTTGTTAAATTTTAAATTTGAATTTTGAAATATTTAGTGGGATTGGAAACTGTAGCCTATAATAATATTAAGAATCCCATAATTCACGTTTTATTAATGCATGAAGAATGATCTGTAAAGATTTAAGAATCAGATTTTATAATTTTGTAACGTGTACAATCCCATTTTATTATTATAAAAATTTTATTTTTTAAATATTTTGTATGAATGTTTTAAATAATCAGGATATTGCCTAAAATATTTTAATAATAAATCACTTTATTAAATAAAGATTCACGTTGATTATTAATAAAAATAAAAATCTGTATAGTAAATTGAAATGGTTTATTTAGTTTAAATATTTAAATATAAGACTAATAGATGGTTAAATATTCACGTTGTGCTTATGCTTTTTGAGTTATAAGTATCCTGTTTAGTATGGCTTCCCGTTATGATTTAATCTGTAATGTGAATGGAGGCTCTGAGCATAAGATATGGAGAATTAAAGTCAGAGTCATTAGGCTATGGAGGTCTTCATATTTTAAGGATAACAATAATAAACCAATGATTGAATTGGTTGTTTTGGACGAACAGGTTCAACAATTCCTCATCTTTGATAACAATTTTTCTTTATTTTTTTGTTATAAATTTTTTTTATAGTTTATTGCTTTACATGTTTTACGGAGGTCGTATCCAATGCACGGTGAAGAGCATTCATGTGTATCTGTTTGAGAATAGTATCAACGAAGGTAATGTGTACATGCTAGAAAACCTCAGCGTTGCACTTAACAGTGGAAAGTACAAACCTACAATGCATGAATTTAGAATGTTCTTCAAGAGAGAGACACGAATTACTTTGGTAGAAGATTCTTCCATTCCCTTCTATGGTTTTTCATTTGTCCCATTCGTTGAAATATTGAATGAAACTAAGGACGACAGACGTTTGGTTGGTAAGTTTTATTTACACTATGTTTAATGATTTTTTTTATTTCATAATGATTTCATAGTTATTAAAATTCTAACACAATTTTTATTTTAAATATCCTACTTTGCAGATGTACTAGGTGTTGTTACTGGGAAAGGTAATCTGATTGAGTTCAAGAAAGAGGGAAAGCCATGCAACTATGTTGTCATAGAGTTGAAAAATATTGAGTAATCTTTATCTATTAATACAATGCATTATCTCTTCAAACCACACATTATTAAATGATAAACTTGAAACTTTTTTTTATTATTTTTATTTCAGGGGAGGTCTTAAACTTAGGTGTACTTTATGGGAGGACTATGCTTTTATGTTTTTGAAACATTTGGAAGACCATCCATCTGAGTCCTATGTTGTTGTTTTTCAATTTGCAAAAATGAAAAATTTTAAAGGTATTAATACAAACTTATTACCAAAAGGTTATTTTAAACAATATATTTATCATTTTGGAAGACTGAGCATTTCATTATTTGCAACAGGGTCCGTAGGTGTTTCAAACACAACTTACAACTCTAAGTTGTTTATCAATGCCAATATTCCTGAAATTGAAGACTTTCAAATGAGGTTTTTGGGTTTAAACTTTGTTTTTTGTAGGGTTTTAATGTTTAATTTTTACTTAGTATGAATTGTGACAAATTGAAATTACATCTTAAATCATGCAAGGTTGAAATCTTCTGATTCTCAACAGGGTATTCAGTTTAGTCAGTTAAGTGATCATGCTTCTTTGACCCTTGAGGAAGAATTTCTTGAAAGAGGAGTGTACAAATCAATTGCTGATTTGAAAGAAGTAACACAGGTATATTAAGTATACTTGAATTTTTTCAATTTCAAATTTGCATTTTTATGATTGATTGATTTTTTTTGTGAATTTTGTTTTGCATCAGAATTCTGTTTTTGTAACAATTGGGACTGTTAAGGACATCGAGTCTGAATATAACTGGTGCTATCGTGCCTGTAAGAAATGTTCTCTTGGTTTGAAGTTGGATGGGTCTATGTTCTATTGTAAAAAATGTGTCACTCATTATTCAACTTTTGTGACAAGGTATGTTCTTAATAGTTTCATTTGTTAATATTAAAGTGAAATGATAGGAGTGTACATTACTAAAATAAGACTTTCATTATGTAGATATTCTATTCAGCTTCGTGTAGTGGATGAGACCGATTCTGCATCTGTTATCTTATTTGATAAAGAAGCCTCAAATTTCCTGAAAATTCCTGCATATGAACTTCGCACTTCATATATTGCCAAGGTATTCACTTAAACTCTTGACTAATAAACATTTTAAACAATCACACGTTTGCTCTTCAATCCAATCGTATGCAATTTTTCTATTATAGGGTGGAGATAAGAATAGGCATCCCGAAGAGATTGATTCCTTTAAAGATAAGAAATTCCTTTTTAAAGTGCAAGTTAAGATTCAAGATATGGAGTCAATTGTTCCTTATGTCATTAGTATTTCAAGGCTTTGTTTTGAAGATAACATTATAACTTCCTTTGAAAAGAAATACCAAATTGAAGAGGTATGTAATTAGCATTCTCAGTACAACATGTTTTCATTGTCTTACATATTATCTATAATATGATGTTGTTTTGTTTATTTGACATAGGTAGCATTAATTCAAGACAACTCTGAACTTTTGAGTCAGTTTACTGAGTCCTCAGATCTGTTGAAGGTATTTTTCTAATCTCATTTGTTATGGAAATTAGGTAGTTTATTATTTAAGTATTTCAGATTGCTTTCTTATTTAAATTTCAATTTTGGTTTCAGGACAATTTATCTGTGTCATGTGATAATGGAGTAGATACTCCAAGTCCCCTTTTACCGACTAGAAAAACGGCATCGAATATGGATTCAAGTGTTATAAAGGTTCTTGATGTGGATCTTGCTGAGTATTGTGGAAATGCAAGTTTTGATACTCCCTCAAAATGCAAGGGTGAGATGCATTCTGAACAGACCATAGTTCGCGTTGCTGTTCATGGTGATGAACAATCTGCTAAGAAGCTGAGGAAAGTTATCAAGGAAGAGAAGAATTAGTCTCATTTCTTTTTTATTGTTAATTATGTTCATCACAGTTTTGTTAAGACTATTATTACATGTCTTTTTTACGAGTTAGTCCTAGCTTTTTTTTTTTGGAAAGAACAGTTGTTAAACATTATTTGTTGGTTTTCAATAATTTGCACTTTATTATTTCCGATTATTCATCGCTTTTTTGTTTCTATTATCCGATGTTATAATCATCCTGTGAAAATGATTTGGAAAGGCATTGAATAGAAGTGCCATTAATTCCAATTTTTTATTTGATTTTTAACAAATATTTAAAGCTAAAATAAAATTTTAATACATTTCTTACCTGTTCCAAAAACCTTTTTTGTAGGTGCATAAATAATTTAGAGAGTAAGGTTGGGTTTAGTTACTTTAGTAAGTAATTAACCCATGTTCTATTTTTTTATTTAAATATTGATTTATTTTAATGGTTTATTTAGTTTTCTGATACCATTAAGATTTCTAATGCAATCAATGTTATACTTTATGAGGTTAAATTTTAAATTTGAATTTTGAAATATTTAGTGGGATTGGAAACTGTAGCCTATGATAATATTAAGAATCCCATAATTCACGTTTTATTAATGATTGAAGGATGATCTGTAAAGATTTAAGAATCAGATTTTATAATTTTGGAACGTGTACAATCCCATTTTATTATTATAAAAATTTTATTTTTTAAATATTTTGTATTCATGTTTTAAATAATCATGATATTGCCTAAAATATTTTAATAATAAATCACTTTATTAAATAAAGATTCACGTTGATTATTAATAAAAATAAAAATCTGATCAGTAAATTGAAATGGTTTATTTAGTTTAAATATTTAAATATTAATTTATTTTAATGATTTATTTAGTTTTCTGATGCCATTAAGATTTCTAATGCAATCAATGTTATACTTTATGTTGTTAAATTTTAAATTTGAATTTTGAAATATTTAGTGGAATTGGAAACTGTAGCCTATAATAATATTAAGAATCCCATAATTCACGTTTTATTAATGCATGAAGAATGATCTGTAAAGATTTAAGAATCAGATTTTATAATTTTGTAACGTGTACAATCCCATTTTATTATTATAAAAATTTTATTTTTTAAATATTTTGTATGAATGTTTTAAATAATCAGGATATTGCCTAAAATATTTTAATAATAAATCACTTTATTAAATAAAGATTCACGTTGATTATTAATAAAAATAAAAATCTGATCAGTAAATTGAAATGGTTTATTTAGTTTAAATATTTAAATATAAGACTAATAGATGGTTAAATTGAAATCGTATTTCATTTAAATATTGATTTATTTTAATGGTTTATTTAGTTTTCTGATGCCATTAAGATTTCTAATGCAATCAATGTTATACTTTATGAGTTTAAATTTTAAATTTGAATTTTGAAATATTTAGTGGGATTGGAAACTGTAGCCTATAATAATATTAAGAATCCATAATTCACGTTTTATTAATGAATGAATAATGATCTGTAAAGATTTAAGAATCAGATTTTATAATTTTGGAACGTGTACAATCCCATTTTATTATTATAAAAATTTTATTTTTTAAATATTTTGTATTAATGTTTTAAATAATCAGGATATTGCCTAAAATATTTTAATAATAAATCACTTTATTAAATAAAGATTCACGTTGATTATTAATAAAAATAAAAATCTGTATAGTAAATTGAAATGGTTTATTTAGTTTAAATATTTAAATATTGATTTATTTTAATGATTTATTTAGTTTTCTGATGCCATGAAGATTTCTAATGCAATCAATGTTATACTTTATGAGGTTAAATTTTAAATTTGAATTTTGAAATATTTAGTGGGATTGGAAACTGTAGCCTATGATAATATTAAGAATCCCATAATTCACGTTTTATTAATGATTGAAGGATGATCTGTAAAGATTTAAGAATCAGATTTTATAATTTTGGAACATGTACAATCCCATTTTATTATTATAAAAATTTTAGTGAAAAACCTTTAGTGAACGAACATTAGTATGTGGTTGTTAAAAGTCGGAGATGGTCTTGCAGGGGACACTACTGATGGTGAAGCTGAAATTCAAATACCTGAACAGATGTTAATCAAGAATTCTGAAAATGGATTGGATGATTTAATTGATTTTGTATATCCTGATATGTTATCAAACATGAACAGTCCAGGATTCTTTAAGGAAAGAAGCATATTGGCTCCAACTTTGGATGTGGTTTCCCAAGTAAACAATCATATCATGGACATAATCACAGGAGAGGAAAGAACTTATTTGAGTTCAGATTCTGTTTGTAGAGAAGAAGGTAATTCCCAGTGTGAATTAGAAACTTTTTCACCTGAAGTTTTAAATGGTTTGAATTGTTCAGGTCTGCCACCACATAAATTGGTTTTGAAAGTTGGTGTTCCCATCATGTTGTTGAGAAATATAGACCAATCTAATGGGTTGTGCAATGGCACCAGAATGCAGATAAGAAGGTTGGGTAATCATGTTATAGAATGTGAAATTCTTACTGGAAATCGAGCTGGTGGGATTGCACTTATTCCCCGGATGAACATGATTCCAAATAATCAAACTCTTCCAGTGAAATTTCAAAGAAGACAGTTTCCTATTGTTGTCTCATTTGCAATGACAATCAATAAAGGACAAACATTGTCATGTGTTGGATTATTTCTTCCAAGACCAGTATTTACACATGGTCAGTTGTATGTTGCTTTGTCAAGAGTGAAATCTATCCATGGATTAAAGATTTTATTGAAAAATCATGATAATGTTTCTGAGAATTGCACAATTAACGTTGTCTATAGAGAAGTATTCCAGAAACTTTCATGAACATGTATTTATTTCAATACATCTGATCATTTCAAAGTATTCTGAGCAGGTATTTATTCAACACTTTTTTCTATATTTCATTCCATTATTAATTTTTTTATTTACATTTATACAACATTTTATCTATTTTTAAATTAGCCAACTCCCTTTATTTTTTTTGCAGGATTTCTGTCATAAGTCTCCTATTATTGAATTTTGAAGATTAGCTTTATTAAATTGTTTATTTAGAAACATATTATCATTTTTTTAGTATTTTCAGTTATTATAATTGCTCTTTTCAATGATTTCGTGCAACGCACGGGTTCTACACTAGTTACTTTACTATTTCAAGGAAGCATTTAACCACTTTTATTAGTATGTGTTATTTGGTCAAGTGTGTCTTATAAATATGAACATAGAGTATGTAACATCCCGAAATTTAGAAAATTAGAAATATAATACAAAAACGTATAATTATATTTCAATGACGTTAGTTGTAAGAATAGAAGTTACATAATAATAATGACAAATATTAATATACTTGTATTTATGAGATAATAATGATATAATATTATAAATAATAGGAGAGACGTCAGACTATTAGGATCTTAATCAAATATGTTATATTGAATATAATAATAATAGTATTAAGGGATAAATCATAAGATTGCAAATAACATTAATTGTTATAAATATAGTAATTGTTATATTAATAAAATAATATCAGGATTAATAAGGACAATCTTAGGAGAGAGATATGGTTTAGTATTTTAAATTAAGATCAGATTTTAAAATAGGGATAATGAGATCACAAGGATTAAGGGTAAGAATCAATACAAATCTAGGATAAGATTTAATTATATAATTTGAATTTAAATTTGAATGTAGACGGATAAGGATTCTATAATATCCTAATAATTCTTAATGAATAAATATAAATAAATAAAATAAAATAAGACTTAGGAAGAAAATAATAATAATATCATTATATTATTATATTTCAGAAAAAAGATATTATTTAATTAAAAAGGATAATGGGTGGGTAGGAGTATGCCCAACTCAGTTAGATATTTAAATAGAGGGAGTGTTATCTATTTCACCCTATTAGCTTTCGAACATCAAATAACCAAACCCTAGGAAGAGAGAAGCAACTTCACAACGGGAAGGTGTAGCAGAGTAGATCATCAAGGGAGTGCAGTGCTACTATTTATTTTCTAATCGTCAACTCTAAGGTACGGTGGGAAGAGGGTGTTGCTTGTATGTGCATGTAGGGGTGCTTGGGTAGTAAGAATAACTTCTAAAATTCAAAAATTGAAATCAATATGCGAATATATGTTGTTTTGAGATGAAAATCTGTGATTTGATGCTTATGTGTGTTAATCTTGATGAATATTGAGTGGGTTGAATGAGAATAATGAGAATAGTGAAAAGGGGTTAATGAAGGGTTTGATGATTTGGGGTTTTGATGGGAAAACTGTGTAAAACTGTTAAAGATTGATGCTTTGGTTGAATTTGATGAATATAATCGACCATGAATGGTGTTTTAACAAAGAGGAGTGATTAAAGACTGAATAGAGTGATTTAGAAGTGTTAGAAATCGTGCGAACTGCGATCTGCGTCGCGGGTAATCGATTACCAGGGGTGGTAATCGATTTCCAGGGTGTTCTGGGCAGCCTGGGAGTGTTGTTTGTTCGCTGGTAATCGATTACAAGATTGTTATAATCGATTACCGGAGAGATTGCTTGCAGGTAATCGATTACATGGATGCTGTAATCGATTACCAGTGTGTTTGCTTGCAGGTAATCGATTACTGAGGGGTTGTAATCGATTTCCAGAGACCTTGTTTGCAGGTAATCGATTACTGGAGGCTGGTAATCGATTACCAATGTGGATTTTGAGATCCTGAGTGCTTGATGATGATTGATGTTAATTGATGATGCTTTATAATGATTATGGTGCTGATGATTGATGATGTTTGATGATGTTTATGATGATGGTGATTGATGTTGTTATATGATGCTTATAATAACTTATGATGATGATATTTGATGATAAGTATGATGATGTATGATAATATTTGATGATGAGTATGACGATGTATAATGATGATAGTGTATATCACTTTATGATGATGATGTTAATGATGATAGTGTATATCACTTTATGATGATGATGTTAATGATGATAGTGTATATCACTTTATGATGATGATGTTACCTAAGTTGTGCGGGCACATAAAAGGGGTACAACTTAGGAGAGATGCCCTTGAGCATATGTGATGAGACTTGAATTGTGCGGGCCCATAGAAGGGGTACAATTCCGGAGGTGAACTGAGTTATGCGGGCCCATAGAGGGGGTACAACTCGGGGGACCATGATGGGGCGTTCGATGCACGGGCCCACAGAGGGGGTGCAACCTAGGGATGATTTGTACTGACCCATAGAGGGGGTGCAACCTAGGGTCGAATGTCATTGTGCGGGCCCATAGAGGGGGTACAACCTATCGGATGGTGTGTGGTAACACCAGTAGACTATCTTGGTACTAACTAGAGTGATTGATGAGGTGCACCCATTGTGCGGAGTTCCAAGTCATGATCTTTGGGAACGATGTTGTTGAGTTTCGGTGTATATGATGATGATGCTATGAGTTATAATTGATGATGAAAATGAGTTATATGATGATGGATGAACCTGTGCTATATTGATGTTGAAATTGAATTATATGATGATGCTATGAGTATATCGTGTTGAGAATCGAGTATGTGCTTTCTTCGGTGAATGATGTTGTGAGATTTATACGATGATATTGATGAGTTGTTATATGATGATTTATAGATGGTTATTACCTGATGAATTATTTGTTATTTGCATATGTGATGTGATTTATTGATGATGTTGTTTATATGAGGGTGAGGATAGGGTAGCCTCCTATGTGTATGTATGAGTAGTATTCTTTTTCTCACCGTTACACTTTGGATATTTTACAGGTGATGATGATGACACTACTGGTGTCGAGTTTTGATTAAAGGGAGTGTTGCTCTGGTATATGTGACATCAGGGCATATGATTGAGGGTTCTTTTCTTTATGTTACTGGATAGGAAGGATTTTGTAAACACTTTTAAATGCCTTACATGGCGCGTAGGATGTTTTAATTATTGATGATTTGGAGATTCCGCTGCTTGTATATTTTGAAAACCTTTGAGTTCTATTTTCGTTTTAATTCAGTTGTTTTACAATGAATGATGTTTTAAATGAGGAGATATGTGAACCTTTTTACCTGTTGTGGGACGTTACCTTTTCTACACTTCAATTTATTAAACGTATTAGAGTTTGGGGTAGAAGGGTGTCACAGAGTATATTATTTAAATCTTATAAGAACTATTTCAAATAAATTAAAATATAGATATTAAGTAAATATGAAAATAAAGCTTGAATACTGACTAGATAATATTATATGAATAAAATAAACAATGTAACCTAGTTTTAGTATTCAAATAATTTCGTGACTTTTGTTTATAATTTATCTTCAATTAATTTTTACTATATTTAAAATATTCTATTCATATGAAATTAAATAATAATTATTCAATTTCTCATTTATATGATGTCTTATCCTTTATTATTCTAGTGTTTATAAGATTTTATGCATAAAGTTATTATAACATAAAACATTTTTATTATTATCATTAATTTATTAAATAAACAATGATTGTCATTATACATTACACTTCATTTATTTAATTCTAATTATATTTTATTGATTGATACTTTGAATATTAACCACTATAATATGAAGTGTTTCATCTTTCCACTTCCAATACACTTAACCGGCCCAAAGTCATTCACTCTACATATAATACTTTGTTATATATTATTAGATGCTAAGATAGTGGTGAGATAAAATGGTGGATCTATTAATATTATGCTTATATTTTTATATTGTTCATTAATTCAATACCCTTTTATCTTTTCATGGAAAATAAATTCTATTTAGTTTCTTATTTTTCATCTTTAATATTAGTATGTTACCTTTATACGCTACAAAAATTATAAACGAAATATACCATAATGATAACATAAATTTTCACCATAATTTTGAATCACATGTAATTTGAGAAACAACTTAATCAAATGGTTTGAAATTTTTTATTATTTAGAATGATATACAAATACAATTCAACTTTTAATATTTTTATATTCAATATTAGTATGTTACATTTCTACGATATAAAATTTGTGAAGGAAATAGACCATAATGATAACATAGTTTTTTTAAAGATTAGACGTTATTTATAAAATAACTTAACTAAAAGGTTGATAAACTTTTATTAATTAGAATGATGAGCAATATGCAAAATAGTATAGTGTCTATAATGTAGTGTTTGTTGACTTTTTCAATGTTATTATATTTGATATATCTTCATACATACTTAAAATATTTAAATTTTAATTATTTTCAGACATTTCTTTAAAAATTACTATTAAAAAATGCATGATTATAAAACATAAATAAACCCATATATAAATATATAATAACTTTAATACATTTATTAAAAGATTATTCTTATAAAATATTATAGTTAAAAAATATAAATAAATCCGTGCAACGCACAGGTATTATTTATAGTAATATTATATTAATACCTCTATAATATATCAATTTTAAACTAATTTTAAATTAAATTTCATGTTTTATGTTCTTCTTTTTATATAATTTTATATTTTACATTTATGTTAATAAATATAAGTTTCAATAATTTTTTTTTTTAATTTTTTCAATTTTTTATTTTTTAAAAAATAAGAACTAATCCAATTCAATCAAACATTTTTTCCCGATATTCATAAGCAAATCAAGAGATAGTATAACAATATCAAACATTACAAATTACTACCCTCGATCCTAATTAAAAAAACCTTTTAACTACTTCACAAGGATTAAGAAAATTGGTTAATTTAGTTGATGATAATAAATTTGTCATGAATATGTATCATCTTTACAAAATTACCCTCAGATTTATTGAGACCCATTATCTTTTTCTTTCCATTTAACTACTTCATTATCTCATTATCTCTCTATTTATTAATTACTCGCCTACCTCCACTAATGAGATATTTTTGTCAAAAAATAATTAATACTAGTGATAATTTGAAAATGTTCTTATAAGAGCATCCACAATGGGAGCTGAGGAAGCAACTGAGCCACTGAAGCAACGGTGCTTAATGGGATCCAAGCATTGCAAGCAACTGGAGAAAATTGTTTCGCTGACTACATTTGCTTTAGGAAGCAACAATAAAATGGGTTAAAAATAATAATAAAAATGATAGGATGATAGGTTGGGATCTATTGGAAGCAATTAAAGAGAGTTGCTCTATTGTAGAGATAAAGTGTTTAGAGGTGCTTGTATTGAGAAGAGTAAAAATGAGTGATGTGTACAAGTGGGTCCCATTGGAAGCACCCATAAAGAGTTGCTCCATTGTGGATGCTCTAATAAGGACTAAGAGCAACTCTCCAAAAGAATTTTATAAATAGGACCGGAGGTAGTATAGTGTTTTTGTAATAACAAGTTACTTGGGCAAAGTTGAAGAGAGAGAGAGAAAAGGGGGGCGTGCGTGAGTGCAAGATAATCAAAAGTGGTGCACGTTAACGACATTTATCAAGTTTATTCAGGAAAATTTCTTCACAATCTTAGCTATTTCTCCGCAAAATAGGAGAGAAATTTTAAGATATAAGATTCACCACCATCTGAAAATTTCTCTCTTCGTATATTTCTACTCTACCAAACACAATCAATATTTCTCTTTCCTTTATTTATCTCCTTTCGCCCCTAATTTCTATTGCACCAAACAGGGTATAAGCATATGTTTGCGTAACCGTAGAAACTCATGCATATGTTTGTTCCAATCTAATCTACTCCCTCCGGTCCTAATTATAAGAACCTTTTAACTACTTCACACAGATTAAGGAAGTTGGTTAATTTAGTTGGTTGCAATAAATTTGTCATGAATGTGTATCATATTTCCTGAATTGCCCTTGAATTTATTGAGACCCACTATCTTTCTCTTTCTTTTTAATTACTCTATTGTGTGATACTCTCTCCACTAATTAATTACTCACCTACCTCCACTAATGGAGTATTTTGGTCAAGAAATAATTAATGCATAGGACAATATGAAAAGGTTCTTATAAAAAGGACCAAGACTCACCCTAAAAAAGTTCTTATAAATAGGACCGGAGGGAGTATTATTTTTTTGTTTTTTTTTTTTTGCAAAATGTGCATTGAAAAGCCCAATTTTACCTTGAGAATAGTGAACGTAAGTTTGCCAACATCCAAACAAACATACACTGAGTTAAAATAAGTTATCCTGTCAGGGGATGCATTTAGGGGTATCCATTTTCGGCACATGTATAAAAGCTCTATTTAGATGAAGAATGAAAATGAGAGGAAAAAAAAAGAAAAAAAAAGGAGAAAATAAAAGAGATGTTGGAGAATTTTTGAGTTGTTTGTTTTGAGTTAAAAAAAGTAAAAAAATGAGAGAAAAGAAAATGAGTATGATATATAATTATGCATTTGAACTCATGCTTAAAAAATTATTATTATTATTATTAGTAAATAAATATAATTTATATGAATTAATTAAAATCATACCAAACATAATAATTTATTTATAAATAGAATTAAACTAAATTAATAGTAAAGGAATGTATTTTAAGTATATTTTTTTATTATTAGACATTTCATTGTCAAATTACTATTTTGTAATTAACTCTAATAAATTAAACCTCGGAGTGAAGAGAGTTAAGGAATCATGGTCTAAAAATTATATTCTTTAAGCAACTAAATATCGATTATCCCCTGTTAAAGTTGAAAATTTTAAATATTAACAAAAGGATAAAATATGTTTTTGGTCGCTATAAATGAAAGTAATTTTACTTTTAATACTTGCAAATAACTTTTTTATTTACATATATACAAATGCAATTTTTTTAATTCATCCCTAAGGTTTTCTTCTTCTTTCCCCCTTCTTCCCCCGCCCTTCTCCTTCTCCCTTTTTCTTCTTCTCCTTTTTCTTCTTTTCCGCCTTCTCCCCCTCCTCCTTCTTTTTCTCCACATCAAAATCTGAGAATCTATGATTGTGTGGCTCTTTAAAACAAATCACTCTTTCTTCTCTAAAAGAAAAAAGCCACTTGTTGATGAACTTGAATGGAGCACCATTGCCACATAGGAGGCTCCATCATTGCTGTTTTTCACATTCTTCAATCTGATTGGAATTTAACGCTTGCTTGAAAGTTTGAAATATAAGTGCGAGGAGCAAATTGAGTGAGGCTTTTGGTGGTGGTTTAGAGTATTTGGATTTCTTTTCCAGGATGGAAGGAGGATGGGAGGAGCAGAAGGAGAAGGAGGGGAAGGGCGGAGGAAGAAGAAAAAAATCATTAGTGTTAACAAGTGTATAACAACAAAGATGAATTAAAAAAAACTGCATTTATAGGGATGTAAGGAATAAAATTCATTTGCAGGACTAAAAGCAAAACTCATTCCACTTACTGGGACCAAAAACATTTACCCTTAACAAAAAATATACCAAATAGTGGTAGGTCACACTGCAAATAAAATATGATCATAGACGAACTTTACCTATAAGATCATGGTTCAAATCATAGAGTTGATACTTTTAGGACGACTTTACCTAACCACCACCCTCAACTCAAGGGTTAAACTAGGGGTGTAATTGGTTGGGTTAGGTCGGGTTTGAGGTGACATCAAGTTCGAACTGATAGAATGATGATGGGTTGGGTTGGTTCGGGTTTTTTTTAGTAACCCGACCTGACTTCGTGTTGGGTTGGGTTGAGTTATCGGGTCATGAACATTTTTCCTTTTTTTAAAAAAATGTGGAAGATGACATGAAATTAAAATATAACATGAAAAAAAGAAAAGAAATAGGGAAACATAAAATGAGAGGAGCAAATGAAATAGGGTTTGGGGAACCACCGCTCATTGTGTTGCCATTGCGCCTATTTTTGTTCTCTATGTGAAGGAAAATGAAATAAGATTAAGGCTTCTTTTTTTTGTTTGGTTTGGTTCGGGTCTATTGGGTTCAAGATAGGCAAACCCGATACCCGATACCCGAACCGAACCGTTAAATATCCTTCGGGTTGGATTGGGTTAATCGGGTTCGCGGGTTGGATCGGACCCGCTTACATCCTAGGTTAAACTCACAATTGTAAGAGATTCCAAGTTAAAAACAAAAAAATATTAATAAAAAATAATAGATGAAATGATTATTCAAAAATTATAAATAATATTATTAATTTTCAATGTTTAATTATTTAAATATAAATTTATTCTAAAATCAATATAAAAAACCATAAATTAAATCAAAATGCACGGGTTTGCACTAAAAGAAAGAATTAATCATAAATTTTTGTGAATTAAGTCAATAATTTTTTAAATCAATATTGCTGTTCTGTTCTTTGATGATTGATTGACCATGCTTCTGTTCTGTTGCTGCTGCTATTCTTAGCATTTGCTGTATGAAGGCATGTGTGCTTCAAGAGCTAGGATTACACAACACTGTACTCATTTTTCCACCCAAATGA
Organism: Sesbania bispinosa; assembly: GCA_026901365.1. NCBI lineage: Eukaryota > Viridiplantae > Streptophyta > Magnoliopsida > Fabales > Fabaceae > Sesbania > Sesbania bispinosa. Next base: position 708,270 of record QLOH01000355.1, on the reverse strand, counting down.
CACACCAAAGAAACAGTCCTTGATTCAATAAATCAAAAGCTTTATGGATGTTCTTAAACTCCACCTCATGAGTGACAAATTCATCCAACTATAGTTGCTGTTGATAAAGGGGGAAAAATTAGCAGACTAGAAATGTCCCAAATGATTTCATCTTTCATTAATTTATAATTACTCTTTTAGTTCTCCCATACTTGAAGGCAAAATTATCATATTTCCACATACTGAGTTCAGCAAGTATTGATATATGGAGCTCATACCAATGGCAAATTCAATCAAGCCTGTAATATGAAATAAAGAAATCATAACTATAAATGATTATACTTGATTTTTCTTACTTTTTTAATCTTCAGGATAAAGTCGTAACCTAGATATAATTCATAAATTGTTCATGAGCACTAAAAAATTCGTATGTTATTTTAATATATTTTAGAATTAGTTGATGAATAACGAATAAAAATTTAACAGTAAAATGTTGCACTAGGTAAGTAAAATCAAAATGTAAATTACACTATTAGTAAACAAAACCTTGATATTATTTTTCATGTGATTTTTTTATGACATGATAACACTAGTGTGTGGTAGTTTAGGGGAGGGAATTCTATCATGCAAAAATTTACTATTATCTAACATACTATATATGTAAATTATGAATATTTATAAATAGAGAGATAAATATAAAATTTTAATACGTCCAGATTGTGTGAAATTTCAACGTCGCAGAAGCTGGGTGTGACTGAAGGTCAGTGGGGTGAGTGAGTGAAGCACAAGAACAAGCATCAGCAGCATTAGCATTCCATTGTGAAAGCAGTGATGAGGAAACTAAGATGGGTTATGGATGGAGGAGGGTTTTGGGATTTGGACGTTTCCACTCCTAAAACGCTTGATGGTTTGGCATGTCCTGTGCCTGGAGACCCTCTCCCCTTGGGTTTGTCACGAGGGACTAGTCTTTCAAGACCCAAACAACTCCATTTTATGCAACTTTTCATGCATGCCCCTCTCCTTCCTACCTTTGCCCAACCTCACGGCTTCTCTCTCCAGCGTGTTCTCTCCCTCCCCTTTTCTGATAACTGGTAAATTCATCACCTTTCTCCCTTTCTCTTTCACCCCATTTCCCAAAGTTTCAATTTTCATATGCATTTAGTTCTTTTCAGTTAATGGGGTTGTAATGTGATCAGTTCGACAGGGGAAAGGAAAGGAACCCTTTTAATAATTGTGTTGCATTTTAGATTAGATGATGATAAAGCTGTTAAGACACTTAAAATATAGGATTGGAATTGGATATGGTTTGACTACTTTATTTTAAACTCTAGTAATATTGTGCAATTTGCTACCTGTTAGGATGTGGGTGGATTAGTAATGAGCTTATTGAGGGTGAATTTATGAATAGGATTATATGAAAAAATGATTAACTAAGTCAATAATTGTTTGCATTAATATAATTTGTGATGTTAATTGTCAGCTGTGTCTTCAATATACATAATTGAAGAGTGTCTGTCAATTGTCATGGAGTTTTTATATCAGCTGATATTCAAGTATGAAAGTTTTGCAGGTTTGTATTTTTACTGGGCCAGTTCAATTTTCAGAGATTTATTTCCTCTGTTAAGAGCAGTGAGGAAAAACCAGCACGGCTTTCCTCTTGGTTAAAAACCTTTGGGAGACACCTTCAGCAGAAATCCTTGTATGCCCTGGGTTTCTGTTCAGAGTTCCAGTTAACACCAGATGATACTTTACTTTTTGGCTTAGATGCATATGACTATACCGGTAAGCCTCGTGGGAAAGCAGTCCTTCATCATAAGGTAAGCATTCGTCTGTACCCTCTTATGAGTTTCTAAATTCTAAGTCTCTTGTGATGCTTTCATTCTTAATAATTTTAGTTTTTACTGCAACCACAGTTCTAGAATTCTGTGGCAATGGTATTGGATGAGGAGTCCATCTGTTAAATGGGTCATACCAATTTTTACTATTATGTACTTTTCATATATCGTAGAAGAGATGAATTGTGTTGTTAAATTGGTCATCCCAAAGCCAACTTTGCAATTCTCAGTTTGAAAGAATTTGAGCATAAGTGAGAAAATAAAAGGAAGTATGGGAAACTGTGAAAATGTGAAAGAGAGAGATAAGCCATAGAGCAATATCGGAGATATTGTGCACTTCATATTCTGTTCAACTCAGTGTTGAGTTCTTACATTTGTACAGGCTGTTGTAGAGTTGGAGACTGCTGTTACAACAGCTAGCTAACTCTACCAGACTTTAAACAACTAAAGGCATCAAAAGAGGAAATGTAGTAAGAAAAGCCAATTTTGAAAGCTTCAAACTTGGACTTTAAGAGATAGATCCAAATATAACTAAAGGCATAAAAAAAAGGAAATTCATTAAGAAAAACCACCAGAGGAAGCCATAGGTGCAGGTCCCCACAAATCACTAAAAATAAGTTTAAGGGGTTCTATGCAATTAGTGGCTGAAGCTGTAGGGGGTTAGCAGTGGGGGTTCTATGTAATTGTTAGTTATGACAGTTATGACTTAGGAATGAGTTTGTTAATTCTGTCATGTTGTTATTTCAGTTAGGTTAGTTAGTCGTTGCTCTCTAAAAATGTTGTTATTTCAGTTATTTCAGATGAGTTTAACAGTTTTTGCAGAAATCAGGGAATCAAAAGACATAAAACTGTGGCAGGGACTCCTCAACAAAATGGACTTGCTGAAAGGATGAACAAGACCATTCTGGAGAGAGTCAGATGCATGCTTTTGGGAGCAGGGATGCCTAAGGTCTTCTGGGGAGAAGCTGTAAACACTGCTGTGTATCTGATTAACAGGTGCCCTTCGTCTGCTTTGGGGTACAAGACACCTATGGAAGTTTGGAGTGGAAAACCAGCTGATTACTCCAATCTGAGGGTGTTTGGGGCTTTGGCATATGCACATGTCAAGCAGGATAAGCTGGAGGCACGAGCTGAGAAATGTATCTTCCTTGGATACGCTGATGGAGTCAAGGGATATAGGCTATGGAGGTTAGAACCTAAACCTTCAAAATTTATTAGGGATGTAACATTTGATGAGATGAGAATGAAAATGCTTGGTGGAGACTCTGAAAATGGGAGGGAGAAAGCTCACATTGAGGTGGAGGCATCTACGAGCAAACTCAGGGAGGATCGTCTGAAGACTTCAGAAGGTGCTACTTCAGAAGGTACATCAAATGATACTTCAGCAGACTTCAGAAGGTCTGAAAACTTCAGAAGGTCTGAAGACTTCAGAAGGTCTGAAGACTTCAGAAGGTCAGACAGACTGAAGACTTCAGAAGGCCTGAAGACTTCAGAAGGTCAGAACGCGCTGTGGATGACTATCTGCTAGCTCGTGATAGAGAAAGGAGGGTTCCAAAACCTACCAAAAGGTTTGGACATGCTGACCTTATCTGTTATGCTCTTAGTACGGCTGAAGAGATACATGGTTCAGATGAACCAAGAAACTTCAGGGAGGCACAAGAGAGTTCAAAGAGGCAGCAATGGCAACGTGCCATGGAGGAGGAACTTGATTCGCTGAAGAAGAACAACACATGGAGACTTGTGGACTTACCTGAGGCACAGAAGGTAATCAGATGCAAGTGAGTCTTTAAGAAGAAAGACGAGATTCCTGGTGTTGAGAAAGCGAGGTTTAAGGCAAGGCTTGTGGCTAAGGGGTTTACACAGGTTGAGGGTGTGGATTATAATGAGATATTCTCACCAGTTGTGAAGCAATGTTCTATCAGGATTTTGATGTCAATTGTAAACCAGTTTGACTTACACCTGGAGCAATTGGATGTCAAGACAACATTTCTGCACGAAGATCTGGATGAAACCATTTATATGGAACAACCAGAGGGGTTTGCTGAAGATCAGAGAGTGTGTCTACTTCAAAAATCATTGTATGGTCTGAAACAGAGCCCAAGGCAGTGGTATAAGAAGTTTGATGATTTTCTGATGAGAATGGACTTCAGCAGGTGTAGTTATGACAGCTGTGTCTACATTTTAAGAAGAGAACAAAACATTTTGTACTTGCTCTTGTATGTAGATGATATCCTGGTGGCTAGCCGTAACAAGCATATGATCAAACAGCTCAAGACAAGGTTAAATTCAGAATTTGAGATGAAGGATCTTGGAGTGGCTAAACGCATACTTGGCGTTGATATAGTAAGGGATGAGTTAAAGGGTGTACTGCGTCTAACTCAGCAGGCCTATCTGAGGAAGGTTGTGAAGAGGTTTAGGATGCATGAATCTAAACCTGTGGGCACACCCTTAGGACACCACATGAAGCTCTCAAGGGGTCAAGCTCCTGATTCAGAAGATGAAAGGAGGAAGATGAATGATGTTCCTTATTCTAGTGGAGTTGGAAGCATCATGTATGGGATGGTTTGTACCAGACCAGACTTGGCTCATGCTGTGAGTGTTGTCAGCAGGTTCATTGGAGACCCTGGACAAGCACATTGGGAGTCTCTGAAGTGGATCCTCAGATACCTGAATGGAACTCTGGATTCAGGATTGCTATATCAGAAGAAGCGGTACCTTTCTGAAGGTGGAGCTGCAATTGAAGGGTTCGTTGATGCTGACTATGCAGGGTGTGTGGATACACGAAAGTCCTTATCAGGGTATGTGTTTACTCTATTTGGAACTGCAGTGAGTTGGAAGACAAACCTTCAATCAGTGGTAGCATTGTCTACAACAGAGGCCGAGTATATTGCGTTGTCTGAAGGAGTGAAGGAAGGTCTATGGTTGAAAGGCATGCTGAATGAGTTGGGAATCGAACAGGAGTGTGTTCAGATTCATTGTGATAGTCAGAGTGCTATCACTTGGCCAATCATCAGATGTACCATGAAAGGACCAAGTACATTGATGTGAAGTTTCACTTTATCAGAGAAGTGGTTGAAACAGGGGCAGTAAGGATTGTGAAGATTGCTTCTGAAAATAATCCTGCTGATATGTTGACCAAAACACTACCAAGATGCAAGTTTGAGAGATGCTTAAACTTGGTGGGCTTCGTCTGAATAATGTCATTCCAAAGTCAAGGTGGAGATTGTTAGTTATGACAGTTATGACTTAGGAATGAGTTTGTTAATTCTGTTAGGTTGTTATTTCAGTTAGGTTAGTTAGTCGTTGCTCTCTAAGCTGCCTATATATAGTACCTTGCTGTATAGGGAAAAGGTGATGTGTTAGTGAGCGAGAACGATTGTGGGAAAACCTGTCTGAAGTTAACAGGGTGTAACCTTGTCTGAAACAGCTTGTCTAAAGCTGGGTTGTCTGAAATAGAGAAACGTTTTTCTCTTGCATATTTTCTTCTCTCTTTTCGTGTTCTTTGATTCTTTTTCTTTTAAGCTTTCAATTTCTTGTTCTTACCCATCAATAATGAAGGCAAGGTAAGCAAAGAAGGAGGATGGACCAGGACATGAAAAAATCTGGGCATGAGTGAGAAAATGAATTGTGGGAAACTGTGAGAAAGTGAAAGAGATATATAAACCAGAAAATAATCTGACAATCTGTTAATTTAATATTTTGTTGAATTCAGTGTTAAGTTCTTATGTTTATACAGGCTGTACAGTTGAAAGACGTCTGTTATAACAGCTAAGTAACAGTTAGAATAACAAACAGCTGACAGTTACAAACAGTTATAACAGAAGCTAGCAGATTCTGTTACTAACTAGATAATAGCCTGCCGAGCAATATGAGGATACATCTGACACGGTTTATTATAAATTCTACATTAGCTACCACTTGGACATGCACATCAATCCAAATCATATCAACTATATGTTTTTTTTCTTTTGGGTTCTGTTCTCACTTTCTGACATGAATTGAATTAGTTTTTTTCACTAATACAAAATTTTATTGGTGTGTGGTTGTAGTTTCCACATCATGATCTAACAGTGGAGGCAGTTTATCCTGGTCTTTTTGTTGATAAGACTGGTAATTACTGGGATGTACCATTTTCAATGGCTGTTGATCTTGCTTCTGTGACTACTAGTGACTCTTCTGTTGGTTATCATTTGTCTGCACACTACACTTCGGGGTCACCTGAGCAGTTTGAAAATATTCAAAATCAAATTGGTAGAGTACCACCTTCTCTACTTCCGGGTTTGGCCTTCAAAAGTGTCTTTTCTTACAGGAAGAAGATTGATATTTGGAGAAGTGAAGCCCCTAAGTTGAAATTGGTGCAACCATATGATATATTTCTTTCAAATCCTCATGTGTCTGCCTCAGGGATTATTGGTAAGTTGTCTTCCTTGTGCATAACATTTTTTGCAAACACATTCTAGTGTCCATACAAAGAAAGGACACTTGGCTGTAAACTTTAGGTAGCTACTCCTTCATTTAGTAAAGAAGTGAGGAAACTTTCATATATTTTCTTAACATTTCAAATGCTTGTTTTTTTATCATTAGATGGAAAGGATTTTGGAGCATTTGGAATGTATGACTTAAGATAGTGAGTGCAAGAAAAGTATAACAGTAGGCTTATTAGCTGATGATGGACTGGACTAAATAACTAATAAAATACATTGGCACTGCTCATGAGTATCTTTTATCACTTACGCTTTTCCATGTTACTTAAAGTTATGGTTTTTTTAGAATGTGCTCATTATTTCCTTGAATTCTTTTATGATAAGGCGCTGCTGCAACCACTGCATTTGGGGATAATTCAGCAAGAGCACAAGTAGATGGTGATAGACAAGGTTCTGCAGGATTTTTTCTCCTGGCTTCTGGAATAAAGTCTTCCTTTCTAGCGGATATATTTGCATCCATTTCATTTACAGCCCTAACATGGAAATTTCCAAAGGCTTTTTACTAGATCTTACGCGATTCCAGGCCCGGCTGGATTTTCCTTCTGGTTCCAATTTTCTTTCAGGTGCAACAAGTTTAGCACAAGATCTTCTCAATTCTCAAAAGCCCAACATGGAAGCTGTTCAGGCAATCTGCCCTGTTGGGTAGACAACACTGAAACCGCCGGGGAGTCCTCCAGCATAGGAGATGAGCAAACGAGCAAACCACATAAGTGGACTAGACACTACATTCAACCCAAAATCTTAAGGTGTTAGGTTTATGGGTCTTTCCACTTATATATTGCTCTCCATGCTCATCCCTATCCGATGTGGGACTAACACTTGACATCCCAACATGCCCAAATGCTACCTTATCTTTTCAGCAGCAGGTAATTCAGAGTTTTAAAAGTTTACAGACAATATTTGCTTTGTAACTAAGTTGTTGAAGAGACTTATTCTTATTTATATGGCTTCCTGTTGATTGTTCATAAGTGAATGCTCACTGTCTTAAATGTTAAGATTATTAGAAAATCAAATTTCTCAACCCAAGTTTCACTATCATCTTATGATTCTCATCTGGCACTGCAAATATTTCAAGCATTTAGTTCTTAATGCTACAGTCCTGTTAACCAAGACATATTTTATGTATATCTTGCAGATTGTTGGTCCTGTCAGTTTTAGAATTGATTCAGGAATTGAAGTTGATCTGAAGAATCCTGACTGTTTTATACATGCACAGGAACCTGTATTTGCCGTTGAATATGCATTACAAGTACTTGGTTCGGCCAAAGCAGTTGCTTGGTATTGCCCCAAGCGCCAAGAGTTTATGGCAGAACTTCGTTTCTATGAGACATAGACCATAGCACTGTATACATCTATTCTGTTCCTTGAATTGCAAAATACTACTATTACTATGCTCATAAATATATCTTTCAATTTAAATAAATTGAATTTTATCAAATTACCAAAACAGTGATTTTAATAGCCAAATAAGGATGTCTTCGCATTCGTGTTATTATTTTTTTTTAACTTTATCAATCTCTTTTAATAATATGCAATCAAGATGAAATACTGTTTATTTTATAATAAAACAAAAATGACGTATTCTTTTATTTTTCAAATAATTTACAACACGTATGTCTTTGACTACTTAGTGTCTCCCAAACAATTAAATTTAGATTTTTGGAACTATCCAACCATAATTTTAAATAGTTTTCCTAAAGAGGAGTTTGGGAAAAATAGAAAATGACCTAAATACCCTCAATAATTGTGCGATTAAAGAAAATATAAGTCTAATTATGAAAAATATCTAAAACTTAAGGGGATCTATATTTTTAGTCAAAATGTTCTTATTATAATTAATAATGAATTTTAGAAATTAATTTAGAATTTTTTCTGGCACTTTTGGGTAAAAAGACAAAAGTACCCCTAGTTAGCGGTGTAACCCTAGCCAGCATATTAAAATTCGTGAAATAATAGGCAAAATGTAATTTGGACATTAAAATTTGATTATTAACCATATTTATAAATTTATAGAATTTTTGTGTATAACACCACAATTTTTCTTTCTGCTTACTCTTGTTGAAATTTGACTGTTTGTGTGAAAATTGGGAAAAACTGGGAGATAAGTGAGTTTAAGTGAGAAGTGACTTCCAATCATTTTTTAGGCTTAAAATACGTTAGAATAATTATAGGAATTTTTGTAGAATTTTTGGTAATTTTTCTGGATTTTTCCGTGGTGGAATGACCATTTTGCCCCTGGGCGCAGTGTGGAGCTACCAAACTGACACTGTCTTATCTCCCCACTGTTATACATAAATTAGGATCAATTATTCACATTACCTCCATCAAACTCGAATTTGGACAATAAAGCAAAAGAAAAGTAGGTTTGTCCCCTTGTCTACAAATGTCACTTTCACTCTTACATTTCCTCTCTCCTACTTTTGACTATATAAGTTAAAATATTGTTTTTTATTCATTTCTAACCCTAACCCTAAGGGGTCGGATCCTCTCCAGTTTAAAAAACTGGAGAGTGTCCTGTTTTTATGATCCAAGGGTCAGCATTTTTTTATTGATTTCTTAATTTTTTTTAAATAAAAATACATGGCCGAGATCTCATCCAGTTTAAAAAAAACTGGAGAGAATCCCGGTCCAACAACCCTAAGTGGAATTCGTCCAGCAGCTTCCTCCTTCTCCTCTCATCTTTCTCTTCCTCTCCTCCATTCCTCTATAGTCATACCTCCATAGTTACACAAAAACCTAGCTTTCTACCCTCATTTCCTACCATTCTCACTCATTTTAAGAGCTAGGAGCCTAGGATCATAAATAGAACTTCATCTACGCTCCACCCTCTACTCAACCGAAGGTAAGAAGGGATCATTGGAGGCCTCATTTTCTCTCTTACACATTCTCAAAGCTCCAAGAGCTCCCTCAACTATTTTCTTATCATTCTAGTCCTAAGACCCCCTCTTTTGTGGTATTTAGGTTTTTTGGTCAAGCTTGGAGCTCTTCACCTTCATACCCACGGTTTATCTTTAGGTAAGGGGGGAGAACCCATGAAACTCTAGTAGGATTGGTGACTAGAGTGAGGGTGATCCTTGACCCTCTTCCCTTTTCATTCTTCCTCTTTAAAACTTTGAAAGTATGAACTTGTTCTTGTATGTATAGAATTCGGTTTTCTTCATATGTATGGGTATTATGATTGATTATAATTTTGTGTGTTGGTTGGAATGTGTTAATATGATGGACATAAGCTTATTAAAAATATTACTTTGAATTAAACAAGTTGTTGTATGATTAGATCTTGAAAATAAAGTGTTGTGACCGTATTTAAATCCATGTCAGCAAACTCTGCTAAATATTTAATGAGAGGCTAACGGTAAGATTAGATTTGTTCAATTTTTAAAGAAGAGGGAACAAAATTGAGCAATTAAAACTAGGGGGACCAAAATCACCCATTTACAAAAATATAGGGACCAAATTTGAGCAATTAAAACTAGGGGAACCAAAATCACCCATTTACAAAAGTATAAGGACCAAAAGTGTATTTAAGCCAATAAAAAAATTGAAAAAAAAAGATAATTTTAAGAATTTTAAATAAAAATGTGGGTAGAAATCTAATCTAATTTACAAGAATAAACCTGATGTGTCTCATTTTAAACATTAAATGGACACATGTCATTAAAATATTGCGCCAATAGACTAATGCACCCAAAACTCCAAAATTCTCACGACAGACACCACACTCCACCGTGACATTGTTCCTAACTCACACCATAGTCCAATCTATAATCTATATCTATAATCTATAATAATAATCTATAACAAAGTTATAGTTTTTTTTATTTAAATGGCACTGTTCATCCCAACTTTTGTGCTTTTATTGTTTTCGAGAGCTTTTTATTAATTTTTTAATATTTTTTATTGTTTGAAAAGTATTGGTTTTGTATTTGCCGCCAATAGCCCGTTTGGTTTAAATTTTGGAGCATCCAGAATCAATTCTGCAGAATTGATTTTAAATCACTTTCGTCCAATGTACTTCGTAAAACGTACATAATCTATCTCAACAATTCATTTCTAGAACAATTCTTCTCAACTGTAAATCAAACGGACACTAATGTTTGCTAATTATCTGCTAAATTTTTAAATTTTTAAATTTCTTTTATTCCATAAAATTATCTGCTAATTATTACTCCCTCCGTTTCTTATTATAAGACTATTTCAATCGTTTCACACGGTTTAAGAAAAAGTGGTTAATGTATTGATCTTTTTTAAAAAATTAATAGTATTCCAAATATATCTCTCTTTAAAAGTCACTATATTTTAGAGACATTAACTGTGACATGGCGAAAGACTCCAAAAGTCACTTCCCAATGATATAGTTGAGCATGTGGGTAAAACTTCATTAATTATTCACACTCATCAATATATGAGGAATAAAAAGAGTTGAATACTAATGAAGGGCAAATATGAAAAAAAAATTGATCTGCCTAAAAATCTGCAAAAGGTCTTATATTAAAATACGCTCAATTCTTCTAGAAGGGGTCTTATAAACAGGGACGGAGGGAGTACATAGCTTTGCTACATATTAGCTATGAGTTTTTATCGATAAAGACTAAATTAGTGTATTTTTTTATTTTTGGAAAACCAAAACAACCGGTTTTAAATTAGAGGGATTAAAACCAAATCTCGACTATATTCCGGGTATTAAAAATATATTTAACCAAAAAAATTACTACATCTATTCTTATTTATTTGTCTCATTATGTGGAAATATATAAAGTAAGAAATAGAATGAATGTACTGAATTTCATTAAATTTATTATGTTTTTTCTTAATATATTCTTTATCTATTAATTTTATTCATTAACTTTTTTTTTCATTTGTTATTTTTTTATTAAGGGTAAAAGTAAAAAATGTAATCAACATGCATGTGTGTTAAATGAGGCTCGCTTTTTAGTTTTTAAATTTCTTTTATTCCATAAAATTGTCTGCTAATTATTACCTCTTTCATCCCTTATTATAAGACCATTTCAACCGTTTCACACCGTTTAAGAAAAATCGGATTGATGTATTGATCGTTTTAAAAAATTAATAGCATTCCAAATATACCCATATTTAAAAGTCACTATGTTTTAGAGACATTAACTGTGACATAGTGGAAGACTCCAAAAGTCACTTTCCAATTGCGTAGTTGAGCATGTGGGTAAATTTTCATTAATTATTCACACATCAATATATGGGGAATAAAAAGAGTTGAATACTAATAAAGGGCAAATATGAAAAAAAAATTAATCTGCCTAAAAATCTGCAAAGGGTCTTATATTAAGAGATGCTCAATTCTTCTAGAAGGGGTCTTATAAATAGGGACGAAGGGAGTACATAGCTTTGCTACAGATTAGCTATGAGTTTTTATCGATAAAGACTAAATTAGTGTATTTTTAATTTTTGGGATCCAAAACAGCCGATTTTAAATTAGAGGGATTAAAACCAAATCTCGACTATATTCCGGGTATTAAAAACATATTTAACCAAAAAATATTACTACATCTATTCTTATTTATCTGTCCCATTTTGTGAAAATATATAAAGTAAGAAATAGAATAAATGTGTTGAATTACATTAAATTTATTATGTTTTTTCTTAATATATTCTTTATCTCTTAATTTTATTTATTAACTTTTTTTATTTGTTATTTCTCTTATTAAGGGTAAAAGTAAAAAATGTAATCAAACATGCACATTGACTAAATGAGACTCAACGCTAAAGAGTATTGTGAAAATTTATTACACAGGTCAGCAACTTGACAAAATTAATGAACACGAAGACTATGATTAAGGTGTTTTAAAAGTGTAAAGATATAGAACAAAGGTTTTAAAAGTGAGGGACTGAGATCAAAGTTGTTAAAGAATACAGAGACAAAAAATATATTTTACCCACAAATTAATAGATATGCATGTAAGATAGAAAGAAAAGAAAAAATGAAGAGAATGTAATACATTTGAAGTGAAAAAAAGAGAGATATAGAAAGAATAATAAGATGAGGAATTTATAGGTGTATAAATATTATGGTTGCTATAAATATTACAAATATGCATCTGAGAGTGGTTGGAACATGACCTGCACTGTAGATTTTGTGTTATTTTAATTTGTAATTGAGTAAAATTGATTTTAATAGAACTATAGAATCAATAACTTACAATGAATGATGTATGATTTATCAAACATATTAGATAAAAGTGATTTAAAATCAGTTATAATAATATTAATTATTATCTTTTATTTTTTAACGTTAATTATGTTTTTATCTATTAAAACTAAATGTTAATTTTTTTGTCGTAACACGTTAATTTTTTGGCTGAATGTTAATTATTTTATTGTAGCATTAATTATTATCATTATCTGTTACAAAATAAAAACCACAGATTGATGATGGATAGGGGTGTAAGCGGGTCCGACCCAACCCGCGAACCCGATTGACCCAACCCAATCCGAAGGATATTTAGCGGTTCGGTTCGGGTTTCGGTTCGGTTCAGACATTTTCTTTCAAACCCGATGTGGTTCGGTTCGGGTCTCGGGTTTGCCTATCTTGAACCCGATGAACCCGAACCAAACCAAAAAGAAGTATTAATTTATTTCATTTTCCTTCTTAGAGAGGACAAAAATAGGCACAACGGCAACACAAGCGGCGCAGTGGTTCTTCAATCCCTATTTCATCGGCTCATCTCATTTTATGTTTCCCTATTTCTTTTCTTTTTTTCATTTTATATTTTAATTTCATTTCATCTTCCACATTTTTTAAAAAAAAGGAAAAATGTTCATGACCCGATGATCCAACCCACCCCAACCCGAACATATTCGGGTTGGTTCGGGTCGGGTTGCTCGCCCAAAAAAAACAAAACCCGAACCAACCCAACCCACCATGATTCTATCGGTTCGGACTTGATGTCACCCTAAACCCGAACCAACCCAACCCGATTACACCCCGGATGTTTTTTATCCTTTTAGATTTCTATTTTATTATATAACTTTAATTGTAAAAATTATTCAATTGTAATATACAGATTGAATAAAAAAACCCAATATTCACACTCAACTTACTTCGTTCGTTTACTTTTTGTTTAATAATTTGAATTCTCAATCCAAATTAAAAACAATATAGAGCACAAGATATAGCATTTTTATGTTATTCGAGTAATATTTATTTACATATTTTAGAGTTATTATTTTTTATAACGGATTTTGATAGTTAAAATAATTAATTATGACATGTTTGAATATGTAATACCAATAAATATCCATGTTAATGGTGTTTTAATCAGTAAATTAAAATGTGTATTCCTACATTGCACCTTCCCGTTTTGATTCATTTGAGACAATGCTCATAAGTATATTACTCCGCGGTTCCAATTTATAAGACCCCTTCTAGAAGAATTGAGTGTCCCTTAATATAAGACTCTTTGTAAATTTTTAGATAAATTAATTATTTTTTCATATTTACCCATTAATGTTTAACTTTTTTAATTCCCCATATATACATTGATGGGTGTAAATAATTAATTCTGTTTTTTTTGGTAAAACAAAATTAGGGTGAGGGGATGGTGCTCAGTCCAAGGCAGAGAAAGCCTTCGGGTTCTTTGAGCACTTTACAGAGGTACTTACATTTTACCTCACCCTAAGGAGATGGGTGGGGGTTCGAACCTGCGACCTGTCATATACGAGACTTTGTCTTGCTCCACTCGACCAACCCCTTGGGTTATAATTAATTAAGTTTTACCCACATGCTCAATTATACTATTATAAAGTGGCTTTTGAGTCTTCCAACATGTGATAATTAATGTCTCTAAAATATAGTGACTTTTAAATATGAGTATATTTGGAATGCTATTAATTTTTAAAAAACCAGTACATTAACCAACTTTTCTTAAACTATGTAAAACAGTTAAAATAGTCAAGAGACAAGGGAAGTAATTGATTAACATATAAAACAAGACTCTACACAATCCTATCCGTATTTTATACAAAACTTTTTGTGATCCCCGTGCATTGCACGAGTGTCACACTAGTTTTATCACAATTGTACAATATCCATTATATTACTCATTGTGTGTGTCTATATATATATATATGAGGAGGGTTCAACTTACACCGGTGTAAGTTACACCAAGTATTACACCGCTGATAATTACAATCAACTTACACCGGTGTAAGTTACACCAAGTATTACACCGCTGATAACTACAAATCAAATGTGTTTTTTAGTAATCCAACTGTTGAATTATGTTTATTCATCATCATGATTATATGTGTCAAATTTCGTAAAATTTTGACACAATAACTTAATAATCATGATGGTTGTGTTTTTCATGTATTTCAAATGTATATATAATGTTAATATTGAGACATCACAATGACTATCAAATCATCTCGGATTAATGTAAAATTTTATATGTATGATCTATATGATAGTAACTTTCAATCCAACGGTGGATTATTTAATACAATGATTCATTAAAAAATTATTCAACGGTGTAACACTTGGTGTAACTTACACTGGTGTAAGTTGAACCCTCTTCTATATATATATATATATATATATATATATATATATGAGGAGGATTCAACTTACACCAGTACAAGTTACACCAAATCTTACACCGCTAATAACTCTAGATCGAATTTGATTTTTATTAATCCAACCGTTGTATTATGTTTATTTATCATCTTGATCATCTGTGTAAAATTTCATAAAATTTGAACACTAATAAACCGATAATCAAATGGTCCTTTTTTTCATAAATTTCAAATGTATATATGACGTTAATTTTGAGACATCTCAATGACATATCAAATAATTTCCGATTAATGTAAAATTTTAGATGTATGATCTATATGATAGTAGCTTTCAATCCAACGGTAGATTACTTAATATGATGATCTGTTAAAAAGTTATTCGACAGTGTAAGACTTGGTGTAACTTACACTGGTGTAATTTGATCCCTCCTCTCTCTCTATATATATTACATTATCTTGTGACTGTCAATTATTTTCTTAATTATGCATTTTTATTAGTAAAGTATAATTGCATATTAATATTTTATATTTGTAGTATCAAATTTTATAAAAAGATTAACTTTTATTTGTTAAATATTTAATTAATATTTCAAATAAATAATGAATTATTTATATACAATTAAATATTTTATATATATATATATATATATATTTATTTTGTATAAAATTTTAAAAATAACAAAAAATATGCATGGATTGTTAAGACAAACCCTCATATGCATAATGTTTTAATAATTGGCAACCTCTCTGAATAAGTAAAAATTTCAAGTTTGAATCTGAGTTACTCTTCTATCTGACCCATTTACTTGAGTGCGCAGTATTTTAGAATCTGACTAAGATGTAGATACAAAGACTTAAAAATCACTGTTCATCAAGCACCAAAAGAAAGTCTTATAGTCAGACGCAGAAGGATGCAAGTCAGACTCATAACCAAATGGTGAAGACAGAGTCAAAACTCAGAAACTTTGTGCTTCTCACATCTTGAGCAGATGATTCTTTTAAGGATCTTGAGGCTTTATTTGTGAGTTTATTGTTTGTAAGATCAATTCTTTCTTCCATCTCTGTTGTAACTTCTCCACCAAGTCAAAATGTGTTTCTGGACTTTAGTGTTGAGTGGAGAAGCTTGGACAATAATACTCAGGAGCCTGAAGAGGCCTTGCAAGGAGAATACTTGTAACTTATTGAAGTTAGTGGAAAAATCTCACTGAGGTGAGGACTAGACGTAACTCTTGGTTGATAAGAGTGAACCAATATGAATCTTGTTATGTTCTTCTTCTCCTGACTCTTTCCTCAGCTGATTCAACTTTCATAATTCTAAATTTGCTTCTGAGTTTTTAAACTCAATTTTGAAACTGAACTTTAACTCAAAAACAATATTCATCAATTCAAATTACTTGAATCATATTTTTGATAAAGGTGATCAGAAGCAAAAATCTTTAACTTAATTAAGCTTAAGTCAAAACCTCTTTTGCATTCGTCTGTAATTAACCTTCTGACATCCAAGTGAATCCACTTGAGAACTCAAGTCAGAAACGAGTTTAAATTTTTAACAGGCTTAGACATGTCTCAATTCAACCCCTTCTTGAGACTTTGCCAACTACATGGATACCATTCTAGTTTGATTAAATGTGTGTGCATATATGCACACATTTTTTCCCATATATTTTTAATCATATAAAAAGAAAATCTTTTTTTATTTTATATCTATTTTTCCCCTCCATTCACATAACATATAAAACTATATTACCTTTTTCATCTATTTTTTATTCTCCTATTTTCTATCCACACCCAAAGAGTCTGAATATACGTTGTACTTCATATCATTTTTTAAGTCAATTAAAGACATCCAAACAATAAATATGCATGTTGAGTTATGCCGTGTAAGGATCCTCTTTAGCCTTCCAGTTCTCTCAGCCAAATTTAGCTACGGAATAACTACGGAATAACTATGAAATAACTACGGATTTTGATTTCCTAGTTATTCCGTAGCTAAACTTGGCTGGAGAGGACTAGAGGGCTGGAGAGGATCCGGATCCAGTTCTGCCATGCACAATTTTATGTATGATTAAAAAATTTAAGGAAATCACTATTGTTATGAAGATATATGCATGTTTTTAGGTAAACAACAATTTTCTCCGCTAAACACACTCTTAGAGAGCCTTAAATGTGACTAAACCTCGAATAACACCATCTTTGATAACAGAGAATACTCGTGTTTTAAGAAAATGACAATTTTTCATATAAATTTACATTTAAAGACAAAATTAAATATTGTGACTATGTAAACAATCATCATTTCTCTTTTGCTACATAAACAATTGTTGATTTGAAAGGAGATGTTTGTTTTAATGTACAAACAGTAATAATCAATTTTAAAAAATAGAAATGAAATTACTTTCATTAAATATGCATCATAATTCCTATGTAATTCATTTTCAGTTATTAATTATATATAATTTATTTTTAATCATTAATTTTAAAATCAATTTTATCTAAATGTAAACCAAACAAACTTATCACTCAAACAGTTCATAGCTTTCTTGGCAAATATCCCTGGTGGTAATTGGCATTTCTGTTTTCTGGTTCCTTTGGAATCACGTTTCTTTGGAATATATAATCAATTTTTAGTAGCTTATTATTAAATTATTGATTATTAACTTTTATAATTATCCATGCATGATTAACAACTCCTGATAGCTCGTAAAAAAAAGTCCTGATTAACCAGCCTCCTTCAAATTCGTAACATTTTCGTGGGACTGTAGTTCGTGTGACATAGCACTGCTGTAACGTAAAATATAAGGGAAAAAACTATGATCATATTGATTAAAAATTGACCATAAATGAAACTGAACATGCTCCATGTGCATGGACCTTCGAACTAAAACATTAACCATGCAAACACAAGCTGTGGACACAACACAAACAGTCAACCAGCAGCAGTAGTGCATAATATACAACGCATTCGAGGACCACTCGGTTTAGTTTCTTCACTGTCATCGCTAGCATCATCCAAATAGCCATTGTAATCATCATACGTTTCTGCTTCTTGGGAAGTGACTTCAATCTCTTTCTTGCTACTATTTGTGTAGGATGAATCCGTGAGACAAGTTGTGTGATAACCATGACAGCAAAAGAAAACAATGACCGATATATTCTGTATATAAAATGGGTCAAAACATATGCAACACCTTCCACCCCCCCTAGTCTTTGACTTCACCTCCATGGTTCTCAGACTTGGGGATTTCTCAAATACCTGAGAAGCATGATCATCACTCATTTTAACTCGCGGCTCATCTTCTTCATTACCTAAAGAAATTCCATGCCTTGCCTCCTTGTAATACTTAATTAAAAGATTGACACAGTCCGCCTATTTCAAACAGTAAATCAGTGAGATATTTTATTGTATCAACTTAATGAGAGGGAAGGGGGAAAAGAAAAGCACCTTAAGTATATCATTGCATCCATGTCTGAGTGATGTTTCAGTCCTGTAATCAGTGATAATTTTAACCAGCCGATCCCTGAGCCTATAAAAAAGAAGATAGACAAATCAGAGCTAATAAAGAATATAATGCAACTGTATCTGGATTCTGGAACTGGAAGCCAGAATGATCTGACTATCTAAGCAATCAACTAAAATTAATGCAGGTGAATAACATGCAAACATATAACCAGAAATAGTGTGGAAGGCATTTCGTTCTTACTCAATGATTTGATAAGATAATGTATCTGTCAAATCACTTTTATCACTTACCGAGGTATTTCCAACCCGTTAGGAACCTTATTTACAATGTAGAGGGGATCAAGATTTCCAACTGT
Source organism: Sesbania bispinosa (assembly GCA_026901365.1). Classification (NCBI taxonomy): domain Eukaryota; kingdom Viridiplantae; phylum Streptophyta; class Magnoliopsida; order Fabales; family Fabaceae; genus Sesbania; species Sesbania bispinosa. The sequence goes on along the minus strand of QLOH01000355.1, from coordinate 689,606 downwards.
GTGCTCCAATAGCATGCCCACCTGTTAATTACAAGAATCAAGCTAAGAACAGGATGAAAGACAGTAGGTACACAAGATAAGCAAATACCGGGTCTGTTGTTTCTGTTATCTTTTGGTTTCTATTTTGTAAAACAGACTTGTAAAACTTCTATCAACAAAAACCTTTGTATAGCAAATTTGGAAACGGTTTCCAAATAATAAAAACAATAAAAATATATGTTTAGAAATATTTTTCTTATTTTGTATTCGTCTTTTTTATAAAAAATAAAATAAAATAGACTTGGAAGAGGATCTGAGGTAAAACATAGGTAAGTTAAAATAGGATAGAATATACCATAAGGGTTTTGTTCTATGTCTGGTACATACTAAAAATAGAACTGAACAGGACATAAAGTAAAAAATGATGTATTTTGGTTTCATTGAAAGGATGGAACCAAAGAGAGCAGAAAAGGACAAACTGTTCTTTTCCATTCTGTTCACATGTCAATCACTACCTTAGTGTAACCAGCCCAAACAGGTAGGTATTGATACTATATAGAACATTGATTACAGGAGGAGAAAATCAGCACATGTATAATGAGTAATAACAAAACAAATACTACCCATTTATACATGTGCAGTAAATCATTATGCTAACATATGTAATGATTTCACATCCATCCATCCTGTCAAAAACAACAGCCAAAATTTTTCACTGTAGATGCAGAATGTGATCATCTCAAAGCATGAACACACTTCATCTGGCAGCACCTTCACAATGAAAGGAGAGGAGTTTCCCCAAAAAAACCTGGCTATCCCACTTAAGATATCTATACTTCGGTTCCTTTCATCTGACTACAGACAAAGCAATATGGCAAAAGGATGATGGAGTGAGATAAAAGAAGAAAAGACGCTGTTGCTGGCATGTCATTGACAATGGCAAACACTAGATCCATGAAACAGAAAATAAAAATAGAGAAGGGAGAAAATAACGAAGAAAAAGAGCAGTATGGTCTTCAAGTGTTATTGACAATGCTGCAAGGCAGAGATGAGTAGCCTGGTGATGGAAATTGGAAAGACGAGTGACTTGGTGATCAAAATTGGAACCATAAGTGGCTCAGTGACAAAAAATTGTAAAGAGACACTGGAAACAGGAAGAAACAAAGGAAAGAGATGAGAATCTTCAAAATGATTGAAATATTTAACAAAAATTTCCACCACATATTCGGAAAACAGATAAAGTCAGTAAACATAAAAAAGATGTTCCAGTTTTTTGTTTTCAAACAGCTGCTTTCTGGTCTAAAAAACAGAATAAAATTAAATACCAACTCCCGTACATGTGTTTTTAAGAAAAACAAAATAACTTTTCTCAAAGCAAGTATTGAAAACAGGTCCATATCTTAAATATACAATTCAGGTATCCTGATATACCATTTCAGGTTTGTGAAGACATTGCTTGATTAGTTCTTCCCAGAGTTCATCATCATGCTGCATGGTAACAAACTCTACAGCCTGTGCAAAATCATGACCACTTCAAACTTTAACATAAAATTTCCGAAGTTCTGATTCAAGCTTCAGATGCTGATCAAAATAAAAAACAACTTCAATTGAAAAGATAAAATACCTCTTCTATATCCACCAATTTATTTATAATAACAGACAGGGCTTGTTTTGAGTTTCCCATCCTTCCTAAGATGAAGACTTGCTCCCTCATTAGGTCTCTTTTAATGCAGATTTCATAAGCCTGAAAAACAACTTTGAAAGTTTGATTCACAGGCATGCATACACATAATTTTCGAAGTTAGTAATCGATCCATCACCTTCTCAAGGGTATAGTGTTGACTGCTACGAAGAAAAGGTAGTAGCATCTTTGGATCATAATCCGCATAGAGTTCTACCTATGCATATTAAGACAGAAAAATAAACATTATATAAAATTCCGGAAAAGAAACATTCAATCACATGCAGAACATAAAATATTCATGTTTAGCTGCAGAAGACACATATTTTAACAACCACGCACAAATTTTAGGCAAATGGGAGAAGACTAGAGACTGAGCATTGATATGGTATTAAAATTAAAAGTCTTCAATGTTGTAGCCAAACAAGCTGAAAGAAATGCATCACAAAACCAGGGGAATGGCCAGAGACTATTTAAAGATTGCAAACGGAAATTTGCAGAAATAGCTAATAATTTCAAACTAATAAAACAAGATTGAATCAGAATAGACCAGAATTGTCTAAAAATTACAGTGCCAAGGTACACACTACTAGCCCTAAATTGTCACTGTGTGTCACACAAAAATGAGAAATGCTGATTCAGTGCACATATATCTTCTTCAATGTGAAAGAGATGGCAGTACCATGTTTACTTAGAACAGTAAAACAGCGTGGCTGTAAATGCCAAAAATCTGTAGCTAAGGACACAACCGCATAGAAACTTAATCAAGCTTTCAGAAAATTTCCTACATTCATGGCTGCATGTGGATAAATGATAGGTATTGGATTTATGGTAGCACAGGATTGGATAAGCTGACTAGAAGTTATCAACTCAACTCAAGTTTGGTGTACAAAAGGTAGATTTTTTTAGTTATGACATTTCAGCTACGTTTTTCAATGTTTCTGAACTTTAATTTGTCTTGATTGTCAGATTGTTTCCCCCTTTCTAATTAGATCATTTATGGAACTGTTTACCATATGTTTTTTCTTGTTTCAACACTCGAGACAAGTTAGAGATATAAAACCATTTATGTGTTTTCACCTAATAACTTGAGGTTTTAGGTGACTCGGTTCTGGTATCAAAGCTTTTTTGACAAAATGGTCATGAATTTGATCCTTTCTATCCCCATGCTCCTAATAATCAAATAGTAACAACAAAAGTCATCTCCAACTAGATGAAGTCGGTTACATGGATTAATCAACAACATTGAGTTTTGTCACAAACCTAGAATTAACACAATCATATCCTCTGTCCATGGATTAGAAAAAAATTGCATTGGTTGTTGATTACCTAAAAGAGCCCTCCTCTTTTATATAGGCTTGAAACTGGCTATGTAATTATTTTCAACACATCATAGGCAAAGTTTTTCAAATAAATTTTAAATTTCAAAGATTCTCCTAATACAATAAAATGTTAAGTTAGAGCACATGGTAAAAGTGTTCCTATCCATTGTCCACAACTTAAGCCTAAAAGGCTCTTGCAAGAGGTGAGGGAGCATTGCAAATCCTCAATTAAGAACTGAATATTAGAATGAAAGAATGAACAAAGACTCATTTGTTATTGAAGAATAAAATCTGAACAAAAAGGAGAAATAACTCTCCTTTAAGGGTTTCCCCTTTCACTCACTTTCTAACTCTCTGAATGACCCTCTCCATCCTTATTATTCCTATTTATCTAATTGATATCGTCTCTAACTAACTACTCTAACTGTTCCTAGCCAATACCCCCAACTAACTAAATTCTAACTAAATTCTCTAATTGTTCCCTTTCCTTCTATCCTAACAAGGGGTGTGTTGGAGATACAATTCATTAGCCATCACCTAATAGCTTAAGCTTTTAGTAGAGCTAATACTTGACAAGACATTTGGTAAATTTCAGCAGACACACACGCGCTTCAAAATCAAGACAGGACAAGGTTTCTCTTATCCAACCAGAAATACAGAGCGCGAAATGAAGCCTATATAACTTATAATATAAAATATGTCTAAGAGAGATGAGGATATCAATCAAATAGATGAAAGTTGAAGAAACTCTAAAGAAGGCTGCAAAATAAAGGCTTTTATTCAAAATATTTCAAAGTGCAAGACTGCAGAGTAATTTGCACATAATTAAATATCTAGGTATTCAGTGAAGCATTGAGTCCTATATTTCCTCGTCAAGCATTTCATGCAGTTTTGTATTGAACAATAATCTATCCAGAACTGTCACATATTTTGGATTGTTACTTTATTTTGTATAAGAAAAACAAGGCAGTAATAGAATTCATAATGACAGACATATAGCTTTCATCCATTGTAAATATAGATGCTGCATTGAATTACACCTTATATTCCAAAACAAAGGATGCTTGCAACGGTTGAATGAAAGAAATAAAACCTACCTGCATATCATGGAAATCTTTCCCAGCATGTGGATTTACTTCAAATAATGAATGGAGATATAAATGTAAAAAGTATCTGCAGTCACACTTATTATCTGCATTTAGAAGTTGCTTCACAACCTCAGGTGGACTTATTAAGTCCCTATTCTGGATTAACAGAGGAACTGCACGCTTGCAATCTAGCATCATCAGTGGGACAACCTGAATAGGCAGAGATTGAACAAATAAGAGTCCAGTGATCATGTAAGGAAATGAAAACAAATCAAGGAGAATTGAGCTCCAGTGATCATGTAAAGAAATGAAAATACATCAAGGAGAATTGAGCTCCAGTGATCATGTAAAGAAATGAAAACACATCAAGGAGAATTGAGCTCATATACCAGTTCAAGAAGAAAATTCAACAACTTTTCCCCTCTATAAACAAATATGAGAATCTTCAAATCTAGATCAAACAATTTTCGAATCTGGTAAGGGACTTTGTTGGTTCATCCATTTTTTTCCATATGCATTCAATGCCGTTAAGATCCCACATCAGCTAGGTACATGGCCAAAGTACTCCTTATAAAGACTTGGGAAATCCTTACCCCTAAGCTAGCTTTCGGGGTTGAGTTAGGTCCAGTCCATTCTCAATCCTGATAAGGTATCAGGAGTCTATCCTAGACCTGATATTGGGCCACTCATAGATGTCTAAGCTTCACACTCCAAATGTCCATTCTTGGGCATGAGGGGGTGTTTTAAGATCCCACCTCAACTAAGTATATGGCTAAGAGTACTCCTTATAAAGACTTCGGCAATCCTACCCCCTAAGCTAGCTTTTGGGGTTGAGTTAGGTCCGCTCCATTCGCAATTCTAATAAATATCAAAGAGATATAGCAAACATGGATAACCAGATCCTAACATACTACATTGAAGCTTGTAAAGAAAACTCTTCAGGTGCTTAAAATTGAATGCCAACAGAGATATGAAATATGAATTTGCACATCAGGTAACACCATAAAGCTATATAGAAAACATGGAATTCCAAAATTTAGCTTCTACGAAGAACAGTCATACCTTATCACGAATTGCATCATGTAGGTTATGTTTATCAATGAAATCAAATACTTCTGGCTTCATAAGCTGAAAATGTCAATCAAAAGGAAAGAAAAAGGTAAGTGTGTTAGCAGTCAAAACAAAATATATAATAGACTCTAGTATAAAGCATTTGTATTACATTTAATTAACATAATTGCTGCTTGAATGCAAGAAAAAATAATTAGACCACCTACATCAGCATATAATGAGAAGGCTTTCTCATATTGCCCATCAATTACATACAACTCTGCTAAGGCCTGAAAGAGAATAAGAACATGTTAATATAAAGAGATGGTTAACAGGTCAAAATGCATATATAATTAATCAGACTAACCTCCTTAAGCGAATCAGTCATGGATGAAGTATTTAGCTGAGGTTCGATGGCTGAAATAACAGGTAATGCATAATAAATTACAGGTGGCCAAGATTTTACTGTGGACAAGAGATCCTTATGAAAAGATGGATTTGTAGCCAATGCAACAAGAGCAACCTGTAGAATCAAAAGCAGAATAGAAGAGTTTTTATCCCAGGTCAGTTCAGTACAGATACTATGTGAACACATTAATTGTGACAGACACCACTTTGTTTTAGCTAACCTCATAAGCAGTGTCACGTAGTCTAGGGTTTTCCGTAGGCATGTAAGGAACCAAAACAGGGAGTTGGCGAAGGTGTGCAAAGTGGAAGACCCATCTGTTGAAAGCAGTCCATTGAACACTCAATTACAAAACATGAAGTCTACAACAGACTACTAAAGGCATGTGGTACCTCTCCCATGCTGAAGCTGAACCTCGTAGTAACTTGGGACACAAAGAAGCTGCTTCACCATATTTTCTTTCCACAATCAGATGATCAAGATACCTAGATCCCACCTACAAAGATAGTGGGGAAAATGAAAAACTTAAACCTCATTATGCTCAAAGGGACAAATTCACCTAGAAGGAATAATACATAGATACACGATTAATATATACAATACATCATACCGTGTGACTTTTAATAGAAATAGAAGAAATATCAACAAGATAAGAAAGTATAATGAAGGAGAGGATAAGGTATCCTTGAACCTTACACAAATAAACTGAAACAAACATAATAATTACCAATAGCATCAAAAGAGAATCTTGAGGAAGCTAGAGAAGAAAGTGAAGGGAAATCACGTCTCAATACTGACCAAATCAATTTCAAGTTTCTCCATAGATGTAACCACAGGGGATTTATAGTTTTATATCATGCAATCACAATTCACTAAATAGGAAAATACGATAGGTTCCATTTCATTTTCCTTTGAGCTTCAAACTCAAGTGTCTATATACATTATACAGTGTTATTGATGGCAAAATACATGATGACAAATTAAAAGATTTCTTGAAAAGAAAAACAGTTGAGAAGCATTTACATTATGCAATCAACATAAACAAGATCCTCCATATGCACACAGGCATCCTCTTATTCCAATTATGTGCTACACAATTACTCTTTATTATGTATTTTTACAGATCTAACTCTAATGCTCATAAAAATTTCAGAAAATAGATGGAATTAGGATAATCTTAAATACCTCATCAAGTAGTTCACTCCGTCCCTGACCAGATTCAGCCACAGCTAGAGCTTTTTCATGCCACCCATGTTGAAGAAGCCAAGCAATATGATCTTCAGTATCCCTGATTATCAAAATGCATCAACTTCTATCCATATTTTAGTTTAATTTTTTTTGAATCTGTAGAAAATCTTATAATATAAACATTATATTATAGACATTTAAAAAAATTACAGCAAAATTTTGTTAGAGTATGCGCAGTAATTGTATTCTGACATGTGCTACATGTGTTTAGTTAGCTTCTGTTAGTAAACAGAATTGGTTAGACATGTGCCAGTTAGCTTCTGTTAGTAAACAGAATTAGTTAGTCCAGCTGTCAAGTGCAACAACTTATAACCATTGTTTTGAAAACCGGACCGACCGGTTCGACCGGGAATCGGTCTAGTAACCGGTCCATTGAACCCTAAAAACCGGTGAGAACCGATGAAAACCGGTACTAGAAAACCGGTCGAGCCGGTCATTTTCTAAACTTTTCGAAATTTTTTACTTTTTTCAAATTTTTTAATCTTAAATATTTTAAAATAAATAAAGACATAGGTTTAAGGATTACACATAGATATCTATTATTTTACCAATTATTATTAATTTTTTTGGTCTTATAAGACTTATAATAAGGTTATTTATATTAATTTATGACTTTATATATCTTAATTTCTTAGAACTTTATCTTAATTTATTATTGAAAAATTTATATAATATTTAAAATATATATTTAATTTATACTGATTCGACCACGGTTGAACCATTGAACCGGGAACCAATGGCTTCACCGATTCAATCACCGGTCCGGTTTTTAAAACATTCAGTTAGTTATAAGCTGTTGCACTTGACAGCTGGACTAACTAATTCTGTTTACTAACAGAAGCTAACTGGCACATGTCTAACCAATTCTGTTTACTAACAGAAGCTAACTAAACAAATGTAGCACATGTCAGAATACAATTACGGCGCATACTCTAACAAATTGTTAACAATAAATTTAAGTTGAACACCAGACCAGACTTCATTTGTTTTGATTTGAATGTTCTAGTCCCTTGAGGGTAGTGATTGATGGAGTAACTTGCTCATGAACACCTAAGTTCTGGCCACAATAGTATATGTTAAAGGGGCAAATTATTGGAAAAAAACAAAGTTAGGTTTCCTATTACAAATGTTGAAGGATCTCACACATAGTCTAGAGCATTACACATTTTCTGTAGGCATTTCTGGACTAAATCAATAATTTGAGGTACATATACGATTTTCTAATGCAAAATAAACAAAAGGGAACATTACACATTAATTATTCATCAAGAACATGTTTATCATCCTTCTTAGCTCCCCTCCTTACTTCTTTATTTTTTATGGTGATAATTCATACATAAATGCATCAAACAATCAGAAAGGTACAATAGGATAAACAAAATTGAAATTAACCTTGGCTTTGCAATAACTACATCCTTTGGGGATACAATATAGTATAGTGGTTCATCACCTGCAGCCCACTGACCACCAGCATAACTGCTACCTACATTTGAATGAAAAACAAATTTATTATGCATGACCATTCCATACACAAAATGACAAAACATGTTTGGAAACAGACCAATTAGTAGTGTATATTAGGAAGGAGTTTAGAGGATCAGGGTCCCAAGGAGAGAATGGTTAATGTTAGAATTAATCACATTACTCACATGTCTTTTTTAGAATAGCTGTTACAGATTCTCAGTAGTATATTTGTTAGCAGTTACTTATTTGTAGGCCTTGGATTTAGCATCACATTCCTATTGTAATTAATATTGTACAACATATAAATACAAGCTTGTGTAGACTGATTAGTCACACAAAATTTCAAACTCAACATGGTATCAAGAGCTATAAGATCCTAGGGACTCCACTGTGCTATCCTTCCAGTGGCCCCTTTTCTTTTTTCTTTTTTTCCAAACAACTGTGCCCTAACCAGCTGCTCCCTCTCCGGTGCTACCCACTCCCGGCGATCACCACCATTGGACCCAGACACCGCCGATGACCCGGAAGCCGAAGCCCGCCACCAGTCGCCGTCGCACGCGCCTCCATGTGCCATCACCTTTCTCTGCGCGTTTTCTGCATGCGCCGGCGCATCCGAGCGCGTTTCACACTTTCCACCCACTGTTTCACGCTGGCGACCACCGCATGAGGCTGTTCTACCTCCGTTTGGTCCTAATCCACTCCCTGCAGTGTGCTTTTCATCTCCTCCGAGCCTCCGATCATGAGTGCGGCTGTTTCTTCATCGGACACCTTTGCTGTCAGCTTTAGAAATGACCCTTTAATCCCCTATGACGAGCACGTTGTTGCTGCTGCTATGCAATCCACTATACCTGTTGTTTATGTTGCTCATATTCGTAATCCTGTTGCATTTGTCTCTCAGTCTTCCTCTTGGATTCTTGACTCAGGCGCTTCTGATCACATGTCTGGTAATAAATCCCCATTTTCTCACCTTATATGGACACACTCCCAAGTGTTACTTTAGCTAATGGCTCCCAAACCAAAGTAAAGGGTATTGGCCAGACTAACCCCCTTCCCACACTTTCCTTGGAGTTTGTTCTCTATGTTCCTGGATGTCCATTTAATTTGATCTCCATTAGTAAACTTACCCATACTTTACCTTACTCTGTTACCTTTGCAAATAATTTTGTTCTTGTGCAGGATCGGAGTACTGGACATACGATAGGAGTACGACATGAGTCTCAAGGATTGTATCACCTTTCAGTACCTCCCATTGCGTGTTCAGCAGTCGAGTATACCCATCTCATTCATCAACGTTTGGGACATCCTAGCCTTCCCAAGTTGCGTCTTATGGTTCCTAGCCTGTCTAAAGTGTCCACACTAGAATGTGAGTCGTGTCAGTTTGGAAAACATGTCAGAAGTTCCTTTCCCAACAGAGTCAATAAACGAGTCGTCTCTCCGTTTCATTTGATTCATTCAAATATTTGGGGTCCTAGTCGTGTTACTTCGTGTTTGGGTTATCACTATTTTGTTACTTCTATCGACGATTTTTCTCGTAGCATTTGGTTATTCCTCATGAAAAATCGATCAGATGTTTTCTCAATTTTCCAAGCTTTCTTTTCAGAAATACAAACACAATTTGATACCCAAATCAAAATATTGCAAAGTGACAATGCTCGTGAATATCTGTCTACACAATTTCAATCCTTTTTGACTTCACAGGGTATTATACATCAGACATCATGTGCGCATACCCCTCAACAGAACGGTGTCACTGAAAGGAAAAATCGACACTTGGTTGAAACAGCTCGTACCTTGCTTCTTCACAACAATGTACCACTTCATTTCTGGGGAGATGCCATTCTCCATGCATGCTACTTAATCAATCGTATGCCCTCTTCATATTGCCCCCACCCCTGTCATTGTCCCTCCTCTTTGCACTTATCAAAGGAAGCCTCGCTCGCAACCAATTGGTCCAGACTTTCATCCTCCTCAAGACTCATTTCCTGCTCCACCGGACTCTCCTCCTCCGCATCTTGCACCGGAACTTCCCATTGCATTGCGCAAAGGTACCAGGTCCTCTCGAAATCCTAATCCTATTTATGCTTGTTATTTGAATTATCATAGAATATCTTCTTCCTATTCTACTTTTGTGTCCTCTTTGGATTCTTTGTCTATTCCCAAAACTACAGGAGAAGCTATGTCTGATCCGGGTTGGCGACGGGTAGGGGTGGGAATAGGACAGCCGGCCTGTCAGGGGCCTGCGGCCTGGCCTGTTTAAGGCCTGGCTTGGCTCGTTTATTAAAAAGGCCAGGCTAAGGCTTTTTAAAAAGCCTATTTAACTAAAAAGGCCAGGCTTCAGGCATATTAAAAGGCCTGTTAGGCCTGACAGGCCGGCCTGTTTAAAATATATAATATATTATTTAATAAATTAATTACATATATAATTATAAATATAATTATTAAATAACATAATACATTTTTAAAATCAAATAAGAGAAATAAAAATAATAATAATCTTCTAAGTATAAAAAATTTAATTAACAAGTAGAAAATAAAAATAAACCAAAATGAAACAATCATACTAAAACGTGAAACAGTGAAAAAAAAAACCCTAACTTTCTCACTTCCTTGGCAATTGGCACAGCCGCACAGTAGAGATATGTTCTCTTTGAAGGTTCTTCACCGCCGCCCACTAAAGGTTGCAAGCTAGAGAACACTAGCTACAGCACCACCGTGTAACAACCCAACCGCGCCTGGATTGCACCTCCGCGTCTCAACCACGAGTCTATATAGCTCACACAGAACTGGACAGAACCACCACGCCTCAGCCGCATGTTCGTCATCTCGCTCTTGCAGAAGCCTAACCGCACCACCGTGCCTCAATCGCAAATTTGTTGCAGTAATGGAGAAGCTAGGCCGCACCACTTTGTCTCCGCCGCTGACCGTCAGGCTACACTACCGCATCTCCACCGAAGTTCATCGCACAGTCCCAGAAGTTGGATGCACCACCGCATCTCAGTCGTACGTTTGCCACTTAGAAGCTTGACACCACCATGTCTGTTTGATTCTAAAATTCAATTATTTATAATTGACAAAGATGAGTGCTTTCAATATATAATTAGATGTATGTTTATGTGGAATCAATTTCTGGATTGCCATTTCATATTTTTATGTTGTTAGATTAAACCTAATAAGCACTGAACAATGGCGGCTTGGATTCTGGAAAAGCTAGGGTAGACTAGTTAGGTCCTGTTTCTAAGTTTTGTTACAAACCAGACTTTTAAACAGGCTTTCAGGCCAGGCCAGGCCAGACTTTTAAGCAGGCCAGAACAGACCTTAAAAAAAGCCTGTAACAGGTAACAGGCTCAGGCTCAGGCTCAGGCTTCATAATTAGGAACTAGGCCAGGCTCAGGCCTACCAAAGCCTGGCCTGGCCTGGCCTGTTCCCACCCCTAGCGACGGGCAATGGTGGATGAAATGGCTGCTTTACACTCCAGTGGCACTTGGGACTTGGTTCCCTTACCTGATGGCAAAACAACAGTTGGTTGTCGATGGATCTATACAGTCAAAATTGGGCTTGATGGAAAAGTTGACCGTTTAAAAGCCCGCTTAGTGGCCAAAGGATACACACATTTTTTGTCTCGACTATGGCGATACTTTCTCTCCAGTAGCCAAGATTGCCTCTGTTCGACTATTCCTTGCTATGGTTGCTATCCATCAATGGCCTCTCCATCAATTAGACATTAAAAATGTCTTCTTACATGGTGAGTTACACGAGGAGGTGTATATGGAACAACCACCGGGTTTCATTGCTAGTGGCGCTTCTGACTTAGTCTGCCGACAGTTTAAACAATCTCCTGCCGACAGTTTAAACAATCTCCCCGTGTTTGGTTTGGGAGGTTTAGCACTGTTCTCCAACAGTTTGGCATGACCAGATGTGAAGCTGACTATTCCGTCTTCTTTATGCATTCCTCACCAACCACCTGTCTCTACCTGCTTGTTTATGTTGATGATATTATCATTACAAGTAATGATCAGGTTGGCATCCATCAACTTAAACAACATCTGTCCACCCACTTTCAGACGAAAGACTTGGGTCCTCTGAAATATTTTTTGGGGATTGAGGTTGCTTAGTCAAAGACAGGTGTTGCCATCACCCAGCGAAAATATGCTCTTGATATACTTGAGGAAACTGGGATGCTAGATTGCCGACCAAGTGATACTCCTATGGATCCCAATGTCAAGTTACTTTCGAGCCAGGGGGAGCCACTGAAAGACCCGGGTAGATACCGACATCTGGTCGGCAAACTTAACTACCTTACAGTAACCAGACCTGACATTACCTTTGCTGTAAGTGTAGTAAGTGAATTCCTAAATGCTCCTTGTGATAGTCATTGGAACGTCGTCATTCGCATTTTAAGGTATATCAAGGGTGCACCAGGTAGAGGATTACTTTATGAGAACAAAGGTAACACCAAAGTAGTTGGCTATTCAGATGCTGATTAGGCAGGTTCACCATCAGATAGAAGATCCACTTTAGGATATTGTGTTTTTGTTGGAGGTAATCTAATCTCATGGAGGAGCAAGAAGCAGAATATAGTTGCCAGATCAAGTGCAGAAGCAGAATATCGTGCTATGGCAGCAACAACATGTGAACTTACATGGCTGAGACAATTACTCCAACAACTCAAATTGGGAGATTTCAAGGAGATGAAACTAATTTGTGACAATCAACCTGCACTACATATTGCTTCCAACCCGGTTTTCCATGAAAGAACTAAGCACATAGAGATTGACTGTCATTTTGTAAGAGAGGAAGTTCTTTCAGGAGAAATCACTACTGATTTTGTTGGCTCTAATGATCAATTGGCTGATGTTTTTACTAAGTCTCTTAGGGGACCTCGGGTTGAAAATATTTGTAACAAGCTTGGTGCATATGATATATATGCTCCAGCTTGAGGGGGAGTGTTAGAATTAATCACATTAGTCACATGTCTTTTTTAGAATAGCTGTTACAAATTCTCAGTAGTATATTTGTTAGCAGTTACTTATTTGTAGGCCTTAGATTTAGCATCACATTCCTATTGTAATTAATATTGTACAACATATAAATACAAGCTTGTGTAGATAAGCTTGTGTAGACTGATTAGTCACACAGAATTTCAAACTCAACAGTTAATGTATCGGTATACGAGATAGGCAATCAAGGGAAGTTATGGGTCTGTTTTTTGTGCAAGACCACAGGTATCCTCCATGGGAGGCAATATTGTTCGAGTCGGGTAGGAGTTAATGGTCTATTTGGTTTGAGAAAACATTTTTGTTTTCTTTTTCTATTTTCACTAATAATTGTAAAAATGTCACCTTATTTTCATTTTATTTCCTGTTTTAAAAAATTTGTACAGAAAATAGTGAAAATAATAGTTACTTTCACTGATTCCTATAAAAATATTTGGAAAAAAAAGTGAATTGAAAACAAAGTAGTAGTTTTTTAATTATTAGTGAAAACAGAAAATGAAAACAAAAAAAAAATGTTTTCTTAAGACCCAGGAAGGGAATGGTTAATGTAATGGATTGCCGGTGAGGTAATAAAGGGGAATTGGGAGGGGAAGTTTGATCTGTATGGATATATAAAAAGGAGAGGGAGAAGATAGATGGGTAAGGAAAAAAGTGGAGAGAATGCAGGTTCTCTTGAATACCCTATGTTGCCCATTTGTCTACCATTGTAAATCCACCACACAGGTACTGATGTCACACTGGTATCAGTATCCACAGAAGAATAACACAGTAGATTCACCATAACCTAGTGAGTTTTGATCCAGTTTCTATCAATACATCATAAACAACAACAACCAAATGTTAACCTGAGAAGGGAGCATGAGCGAGATAATAGTCCTTTGCCTTGTAATGCTCAAACCCGTGTACTGGTAGAGCATCTGTTGAAAGTTCATCATTATTCCATGTAACTATTCTTACTTCTGGTCTCTGCGCATTGCCCTGTTGAAAATTATATTTACTCACCTTTAGAACAAAGACAAATTTCCAGATTTAATGAAGAGGACTGTATAAGTATTATTTCACTTCTCTTTCCTTTCATAATACAGAATATATATATATTTTATTTTTGGCAAATACAATAAAGAGTATCATTGCTTTCATACTTGAACTTTATTGGCTGTCATATCTAAATGTAATTAACATCATGCAGTTAGTGTTTATTATTCTCTAGAGCCCACACAACTGATGCCAGTTAAGAATAGTATAAAAAAATGAAAATGATATACAACCTCAATGAGACATAACACACTATGTAATGTAATAGGGGTGTGCGTGTGTGAAAATAACTAATTTGTGGGAAGCTACATTGTGCTTGTTTGGTACTGTCACTTACATTATGAAGCAATCTAAAAATTCCATTTCACCCAGTTCATTATCTGATCCTTCAGACAAAAAAAATTCAAATCTCCAATATGTCAAAGTATTATGGACCACGAAATGACCCATTTAAATTAAAATGCTCAGAGGCAGCTGCTCCTTTTATATCAGTGAACACACGAGAATGAACCAAGAAAATTAGTTGTAGTTGTTTATAACATAGGAGGGGCTGGGAGAGAAATTTACAGAAAATAGGTGCAAGGTCAGCATGAAAAGTTAAAGAATTTCATTATATGCAAGGAATATAAATACCTGCCGTGAAGGAGCAGTGCTACTAAAATCCTTATCCCCATCTTCTTCTCCAGGAATATAAGCTAGAACAACCAAAGAATCACCAAAGGGGGCAATTCCTGAGATGAAATAGCTGGTTTGAAAAGATGCCACAATATCCACCTGGGGCATACCAGACAAAGGAACTTGCATGTATGTCCCATTGGCTGCTTTAAGCTGATTTGTCCTTATTGAAGCAATTTTGACCGATGTTCCCCAGCCAATAACCAAGAGAGTATCATCCTAGTAAGTGGTAAGTGGTAAGTGGTAAGTGATGGAAGGGAATTAAGTTCAGCAGTTTTATCAGGAATGATACAACGAAAGATCAAATAATGTCAGTGCCGCTGTTCAAAGTTTAAACTTCGAAGTGATAGAACAAGCCTTCAATTACAGGTTACAGCAGTGAACTATGCTTGACAGAATGACATAACCCAACAACATGCCTATATAGATATTTGACTAACCTGCCAAACCAGGTGAGGAAGCAAAAGCTCAGGGCGTGGGCACCCTCGTGGTCTTTCAATAAATGTTATACGCTGATCATTGGCAGTATCATAAACCTTCACCCCTCCATCATTAGCCCAAGCAACAAGACTTGCTCTCCACTTCACAGCATGTATTGAACCTTCACCAGAGTGCAAAACCTTTTTTTGAGAGGGGGGAGGGGAGGGTTTATTATAGTTAGCAAACAAAATGTACCATTGAGAACATATGTGATAAGAGTTACAATAATCTTACAAACCTGGTCACGATAGCCCAACCATTTCTTTGAATTTAAGTACAAATGACCTGCTAAACCACCAGCAACAAACCTCCTAGACGTTTTCCTCGCATAATCAGGGTCCAAAGCAATCGCCTTCATGGGGCGATGGTACTCAAACTTCATTTTCTCATCAGAGAAAAGGCTGCTTATAACAACCGATCCGTCATCAGAACAACTTCCAATATATTCACCTTCTATGTCAAAGCTAAGGTCGTTGACAACAGAAGCATGGGCGTTGAATTCTTTCACCTGTAACAAGGTGACTCAATTAGAAACAGGTTTCTGAAACACAACACAAGCACCCAAGCAATTGGCTATCACATGACAACAGCTACCATCCATAACACTGCAGATGATATCTCAAAGCACAGGGTGTCAACATAAACCAAACGACATCCATAATTCCTGACATCTTGAAGAGAATGTCAATGAACACAAGTGCCCCTGCTCAATATGACTTAAGAAATAATTTTCTCTTTTCACCAATAATCACAGAAGTGTCACCGTATTTTCACTTTATCCAGGAAAAGTGAAAAGTGAAAAATGGAGACAGAAATCATTTACTCAAACCAAACAAGCTTTGATTCCTAATTGTTTCTAGGCAGCTCCAGTTTGAGCTATAACTGCTCAAGTTCACAGAAATTGAGGAATTTTCCATGATGAATTATGTAACGAGTAGAGGTAACATTAGCTAACCTGATTCCCGAGAAAATCGAGCATGTGAACGGTGCCGCCATGGGTACCGAGGGCGATCATCCGCTCCGCAACCGCAATACACGATGCTGCATCAGTGGCTAGCAGCGACGGTACGCTGCCTCCCATTCTCTGGTACTTGAGCCTTGGCTCCTCTTCGTCTTCTTCATCTTCCACTTCTTCTTTTTCGTCTTCTTCCTCTTCGTCCCCCTCTTCTCTCTCATCATCTCCTTCCACGCCGTTCTCAGGCGGAATCGGAGCCATTCGGATAGTTATCCCGGGCGGCCTCGTTTTCTCTGAAGAATGGTTAATCGTGAAATGAAAGAGAAAATGTCCCCTTCTTTTTCTTTTTCTTTCTTTTGTTTCTCCTCCTCACTTTCGTTTTCGTAAATTGAGTTATAATTTTTTCGTTCAAATTTTCTCAAACGGTCCTTCGATAAAGTATTGAATGGGTAGACGACAAAAACAACGAGGTGTTTTGGATGCTGATTCAGTAAAAAGGTGTTAGGTAGGAGGCAGAGCAAATGAGCAATGTGTTCCTCTCGCGGTGGATCTGCCATTTTACATTTTAGATTAGAGGAGGATAATGCTACATTATTCATTAAAAAATTAGTAATAATTAATATTTAAATAATTTTTTATTTTATTATTATTATTATTATTATTATTATTATAATATATATATATATAATATATACGGATATAAATATTTAGTTATAATTTTAATTGTCAGTATTATTTTATAGTTAATAATATCCATATTTTTTTATTTTAAATTCATGTTACAAGAGCCAAATCCTTCTCTTGTTATATCTCTAGACTAGAATAGAATGTAAAAGTGAATGTGACCCACCTACAATTGTGGCGCTCTCCAGTTTGCGGATCCGAGAACGGAATGAATAATCAACAAAGGCCAGATGGACCATCCTCTCCTTCGCCTCCTTGGAGTGATTATCATTTATAGCAACATTACAGATTTACAGATTGTCATGGTCATGGATCAGTAACCCATAGCATACGCATGGTTTGAGTTGTCAGGAATCACCGGTGGCCCTGCATTCCCCACTCCGGCATATCATTTTATCTCGGCAAATTCCTTAATTTTATTTAAAAAGAAAGGGCTAAATATGTTTTTAGATGTTTAATTTAAATTCGGTTTTAGTTTCTAAACTTTAAAATTATTGTTTGGGTTCATTTCTGAAATCACGTAACTTTAGTCCATTTTAATACCGTTAATTTTGATGCTGACGTGACAAAAAAAAATTGTATCAGTTTGTCTGGTCACTTTCAATTATCATGATGTAGCAACCCATCCAATCGATTTTTGTGATCTCCTTTGTTCATAAAAAATGTGAAGTTAAATTTAATAAAACCCTAAATAAAATCTGACTAAATGAGTAGAAGTGTAATTCAATTGCCACAACATGATCATTGTAACTGGATGGACAAATTGACAAAGAAATTTGTTTGTCACGTCAGCGTCAACGATATTAAGGGGGGACTAAAGTTACATAATTTCAGAACAAGAAGAACTAAAGTTACGTGATTTCAAAACATGAGACTCAAACCAATAGTTTTAAAGTTTAGGGATTAAAACCAAATTTCAATCAAACTTTAGGAACTAAAAACATATTTAACCAAAAAAAATTACAACTTCAAAGAAATATAATTATCATCACATTTATTTATACCATGGAGAAAGGCACTTCGTGGATAGTTATTTTTTATAAATAATTATTACAAATTTAAAATCAATATCAATCAATATATTATATAAAACACAGTTGCTGACAGGTCCTATTATGTGACGTGTCACCCTCTCGTGATGCCAGTTTCCCTCCGAAACAGTATTATATGAAAGTAAACAATGAATAAAATCCCATTTGGAACGTGTACAATCCCATTTTATTGATATAATATATTGTATTAATGTTTTAAATAATCAGGATATTGCCTAAAATATTTTCATAATAAATCACTTTATTAAATAAAGATTCACGTTGATTATTAATAAAAATAAAAATCTGATCAGTAAATTGAAATGATTTGTTTTTTTAAATATTTAAATATTAATTTATTTTAATGGTTTATTTAGTTTTCTGATGCCATTAAGATTTCTAATGCAATCAATATTATACTTTATGAGTTTAAATTTTAAATTTGAATTTTGAAACATTTAGTGGGATTGGAAACTGTAGCCTATAATAATATTAAGAATCCATAATTCACGTTTTATTAATGAATGAATAATGATCTGTAAAGATTTAAAAATCAGATTTTATAATTTTGGAACGTGTACAATCCCATTTTATTATTATAAAAATTTTATTTTTAAATATTTTGTATTAATGTTTTAAATAATCAGGATATTGCCTAAAATATTTTAATAATAAATCACTCTATTAAATAAAGATTCACGTTGATTATTAATAAAAATAAAAATCTGTATAGTAAATTGAAATGGTTTATTTAGTTTAAATATTTAAATATTGATTTATTTTAATGGTTTATTTAGTTTTCTGATGCCATTAAGATTTCTAATGCAATCAATGTTATACTTTATGAGGTTAAATTTTAAATTTAAATTTTGAAATATTTAGTGGGATTGGAAACTGTAGCCTATGATAATATTAAGAATCCCATAATTCACGTTTTATTAATGATTGAAGGATGATCTGTAAAGATTTAAGAATCAGATTTTATAATTTTGGAACGTGTACAATCCCATTTTATTATTATAAAAATTTTATTTTTTAAATATTTTGTATTCATGTTTTAAATAATCATGATATTGCCTAAAATATTTTAATAATAAATCACTTTATTAAATAAAGATTCACGTTGATTATTAATAAAAATAAAAATCTGATCAGTAAATTGAAATGGTTTATTTAGTTTAAATTTTTAAATATTAATTTATTTTAATGGTTTATTTAGTTTTCTGATGCCATTAAGATTTCTAATGCAATCAATGTTATACGTTATGTTGTTAAATTTTAAATTTGAATTTTGAAATATTTAGTGGGATTGGAAACTGTAGCCTATAATAATATTAAGAATCCCATAATTCACGTTTTATTAATGCATGAAGAATGATCTGTAAAGATTTAAGAATCATATTTTATAATTTTGGAAAGTGTACAATCCCATTTTATTATTATAGTAATATTTTATTTTTAAATATTTTGTATTAATGTTTTAAATAATCAGGATATTGCCTAAAATATTTTAATAATAAATCACTTTATTAAATAAAGATTCACGTTGATTATTAATAAAAATAAAAATCTGTATAGTAAATTGAAATGGTTTATTTAGTTTAAATATTTAAATATAAGACTAATAGATGGTTAAATATTCACGTTGTGCTTATGTTTTTTGAGTTATAAGTATCCTGTTTAGTATGGCTTCCCGTTATGATTTAATCTGTAATGTGAATGGAGGCTCTGAGCATAAGATATGGAGAATTAAAGTCAGAGTCATTAGGCTATGGAGGTCTTCATATTTTAAGGATAACAATAATAAACCAATGATTGAATTGGTTGTTTTGGACGAACAGGTTCAACAATTCCTCATCTTTGATAACAATTTTTCTTTATTTTTTTGTTATAAATTTTTTTGATAGTTTATTGCTTTACATGTTTTAGGGAGGTCGTATCCAATGCACGGTGAAGAGCATTCATGTGTATCTGTTTGAGAATAGTATCAACGAAGGTAATGTGTACATGCTAGAAAACCTCAGCGTTGCACTTAACAGTGGAAAGTACAAACCTACAATGCATGAATTTAGAATGTTCTTCAAGAGAGAGACACGAGTTACTCTGGTAGAAGATTCTTCCATTCCCCTCTATGGTTTTTCATTTGTCCCATTCGTTGAAATATTGAATGAAACTAAGGGCGACAGACGTTTGGTTGGTAAGTTTTATTTACACTATGTTTAATGATTTTTTTTTTCATAATGATTTCATAGTTATTAAAATTCTAACACAATTTTTATTTTAAATATCCTACTTTGCAGATGTACTAGGTGTTGTTACTGGGAAAGGTAATCTGATTGAGTTCAAGAAAGAGGGAAAGCCATGCAACTATGTTGTCATAGAGTTGGAAAATATTGAGTAATCTTTATCTATTAATACAATGCATTATCTCTTCAAATCACACATTATTAAATGATAAACTTGAAACCTTTTTTTTATTATTTTTATTTCAGGGGAGGTCTTAAACTTAGGTGTACTTTATGGGAGGACTATGCTTTTATGTTTTTGAAACATTTGGAAGACCATCCATCTGAGTCCTATGTTGTTGTTCTTCAATTTGCAAAAATGAAAAATTTTAAAGGTATTAATACAAACTTATTACCAAAAGGTTATTTTAAACAATATATTTATCATTTTGGAAGACTGACCATTTCATTATTTGCAACAGGGTCAGTAGGTGTTTCAAACACAACTTACAACTCTAAGTTGTTTATCAATGCCAATATTCCTGAAATTGAAGACTTTCAAATGAGGTTTTTGGGTTTAAACTTTGTTTTTTGTAGGGTTTTAATGTTTAATTTTTACTTAGTATGAATTGTGACAAATTGAAATTACATCTTAAATCATGCAAGGTTGAAATCTTCTGATTCTCAACAAGGTATTCAGTTTAGTCAGTTAAGTGATCATGCTTCTTTGACCCTTGAGGAAGAATTTCTTGAAAGAGGAGTGTACAAATCAATTGCTGATTTGAAAGAAGTAACACGGGTATATTAAGTATACTTGAATTTTTTCAATTTCAAATTTGCATTTTTATGATTGATTGATTTTTTTTGTGAATTTTGTTTTGCATCAGAATTCTGTTTTTGTAACAATTGGGACTGTTAAGGACATTGAGTCTGAATATAACTGGTGTTATCGTGCCTGTAAGAAATGTTCTCTTGGTTTGAAGTTAGATGGGTCTATGTTCTATTGTAAAAAATGTGTCACTCACTATTCAACTTTTGTGACAAGGTATGTTCTTAATAGTTTCATTTGTTAATATTAAAGTGAAATGATAGGAGTGTACATTACTAAAATAAGACTTTCATTATGTAGATATTCTATTCAGCTTCGTGTAGTGGATGAGACAGATTCTGCATCTTTTATCTTATTTGATAAAGAAGCCTCAAATTTCCTGAAAATTCCTGCATATGAACTTCGCACTTCATGTATTGCCAAGGTATTCACTTAAACTCTTGACTAATAAACATTTTAAACAATCACACGTTTGCTCTTCAATCCAATCGTATGCAATTTTTCTATTATAGGGTGGAGATAAGAATAGGCATCCCGAAGAGATTGATTCCTTTAAAGATAAGAAATTCCTTTTTAAAGTGCAAGTTAAGATTCAAGATATGGAGTCAATTGTTCCTTATGTCATTAGTATTTCAAGGCTTTGTTTTGAAGATAACATTATAGCTTCCTTTGAAAAGAAATACCAAATTGAAGAGGTATGTAATTAGCATTCTCAGTACAACATGTTTTCATTGTCTTACATATTATCTATAATATGATGTTGTTTTGTTTATTTGACATAGGTAGCATTAATTCAAGACAACTCTGAACTTTTGAGTCAGTTTACTGAGTCCTCAGATCTGTTGAAGGTATTTTTCTAATCTCATTTGTTATGGAAATTAGGTAGTTTATTATTTAAGTATTTCAGATTGTTTTCTTATTTAAATTTCAATTTTGGTTTCAGAACAATTTATCTGTGTCATGTGATAATGGAGTAGATACTCCAAGTCCCCTTTTACCGACTGGAAAAACGGCATCGAATATGGATTCAAGTGTTATAAAGGTTCTTGATGTGGATCTTGCTGAGTATTGTGGAAATGCAAGTTTTGATACTCCCTCAAAATCCAAGGGTGAGATGCATTCTGAACAGACCATAGTTCGCGTTGCTGTTCATGGTGATGAACAATCTGCTAAGAAGCTGAGGAAAGTTATCAAGGAAGAGAAGAATTAGTCTCATTTCTTTTTTATTGTTAATTATGTTCATCACAGTTTTGTTAAGACTATTGTTACATGTCTTTTTTACGAGTTAATCCTGGCTTTTTTTTTTGGAAAGAACAGTTGTTAAACATTATTTGTTGGTTTTCAACAATTTGCACTTTATTATTTCCGATTATTCATCGCTTTTTTGTTTCTATTATCCGGTGTTATAATCATCCTGTGAAAATGATTTGGAAAGGCATTGAATAGAAGTGCCATTAATTCCAATTTTTTATTTGATTTTTAACAAAAATTTAAAGCTAAAATAAAATTTTAATACATTTCTTACCTGTTCCAAAAACCTTTTTTGTAGGTGCATAAATAATTTAGAGAGTAAGCCTGGGTTTAGTTACTTTAGTAAGTAATTAACCCATGTTCTATTTTTTTATTTAAATATTGATTTATTTTAATGGTTTATTTAGTTTTCTGATGCCATTAAGATTTCTAATGCAATCAATGTTATACTTTATGAGGTTAAATTTTAAATTTGAATTTTGAAATATTTAGTGGGATTGGAAACTGTAGCCTATGATAATATTAAGAATCTCATAATTCACGTTTTATTAATGATTGAAGGATGATCGGTAAAGATTTAAAAATCAGATTTTATAATTTTGGAACGTGTACAATCCCATTTTATTATTATAAAAATTTTATTTTTTAAATATTTTGTATTCATGTTTTAAATAATCATGATATTGCCTAAAATATTTTAATAATAAATCACTTTATTAAATAAAGATTCACGTTGATTATTAATAAAAATAAAAATCTGATCAGTAAATTGAAATGGTTTACTTAGTTTAAATATTTAAATATTAATTTATTTTAATGGTTTATTTAGTTTTCTGATGCCATTAAGATTTCTAATGCAATCAATGTTATACTTTATGTTGTTAAATTTTAAATTTGAATTTTGAAATATTTAGTGGGATTGGAAACTGTAGCCTATGATAATATTAAGAATCCATAATTCACGTTTTATTAATGCATGAAGAATGATCTGTAAAGATTTAAGAATCAGATTTTATAATTTTGTAACGTGTACAATCCCATTTTATTATTATAAAAATTTTATTTTTTAAATATTTTGTATTAATGTTTTAAATAATCAGGATATTGCCTAAAATATTTTAATAATAAATCACTTTATTAAATAAAGATTCACGTTGATTATTAATAAAAATAAAAATCTGATCAGTAAATTGAAATGGTTTATTTAGTTTAAATATTTAAATATAAGACTAATTGATGGTTAAATTGAAATCGTATTTCATTTAAATATTGATTTATTTTAATGGTTTATTTAGTTTTCTGATGCCATTAAGATTTCTAATGCAATCAATGTTATACTTTATGAGTTTAAATTTTAAATTTGAATTTTGAAATATTTAGTGGGATTGGAAACTATAGCCTGTAATAATATTAAGAATCCCATAATTCACGTTTTATTAATGCATGAAGAATGATCTGTAAAGATTTAAGAATCAGATTTTATAATTTTGGAACGTGTACAATCCCATTTTATTATTATAAAAATTTTATTTTTTAAATATTTTGTATTAATGTTTTAAATAATCATGATATTGCCTAAAATATTTTCATAATAAATCACTTTATTAAATAAAGATTCACGTTGATTATTAATAAAAATAAAAATCTGTACAGTAAATTGAAATGGTTTATTTAGTTTAAATATTTAAATATAAGACTAATAGATGGTTAAATTGAAATTGTATTTCATTTAAATTGGAGTAATAAAACATTACACAAGATACAAGTTTCTTTACTTTTCATTGAATTCTTTCTCCCTTCATTAGCCATGGAACAAGATGATGAATATCAGAAGAAGATGGCTCGGTGTACAAGGATGATGATTATGATGAATAAAAGGAAAAGACGAATTCAGCCTCAGGATGGAAATACTGAATCACTAAGCAATAATACCGGTTTAAACAACAATTTTCAGAGCAGGAAACCTTTGATTTTTTTTCCTATATGGTTATGGAGGCACAGGAAAAACCTTTGTGTGGAATACACTATCTGCTGCAGTTCGATGTAAGGGTCAAATCTGTTTGAATGTTGCTTCAAGTGGAATTGCTTCACTTTTACTTCCAAATGGAAGAACTGCACATTCAAGATTTAAAATTCCATTGAATATTAATGAGGACTCATGCTGCAACATTAAGCAAGGATCTCCCCATGCTAAATTGATTCAAAAAGCAAAGTTGATTATATGGGATGAAGCTCCCATGGTCAGTAAGTTGTGCTTTGAGGCATTGGATAGATGTTTTAGAGATATCTTGAGGTTTTGTGATAACTATAAACCTGATTTGCCATTTGGGGGAAAAGTAGTTGTTTTGGGTGGAGATTTTAGACAGATATTACCAGTTATTCCAAGAGGATCAAGGCAAGACATAGCTAATTCAGTAATCAATTCTTCATACCTGTGGTCTTTCTGTGAAGTACTAACACTTACAAAAAACATGAGACTTAATGATCAAAGCAGTAAGTGCACAACTGCTGAGTTGAAAAGCTTTAGTGAATGGTTGTTAAAAGTCGGAGATGGCCTTGCAGGGGACACTACTGATGGTGAAGCTGAAATTCAAATACCTGAACAGATGTTAATTAAGAATTCTGAAAATGGATTGGATGATTTAATTGATTTTGTATATCCTGATATGTTATCAAACATGAACAGTCCAGGATTCTTTAAGGAAAGAAGCATATTGGCTCCAACTTTGGATGTGGTTTCCCAAGTAAACAATCATATCATGGACATAATCACAGGAGAGGAAAGAACTTATTTGAGTTCAGATTCTGTTTGTAGAGAAGAAGGTAATTCCCAGTGTGAATTAGAAACTTTTTCACCTGAAGTTTTAAATGGTTTGAATTGTTCAGGTCTGCCACCACATAAATTGGTTTTGAAAGTTGGTGTTCCCATCATGTTGTTGAGAAATATAGACCAATCTAATGGGTTGTGCAATGGCACCAGAATGCAGATAAGAAGGTTGGGTAATCATGTTATAGAATGTGAAATTCTTACTGGAAATCGAGCTGGTGGAATTGCACTTATTCCCCGGATGAACATGATTCCAAATAATCAAACTCTTCCAGTGAAATTTCAAAGAAGACAGTTTCCTATTGTTGTCTCATTTGCAATGACAATCAATAAATCTCAGGGACAAACATTGTCATGTGTTGGATTATTTCTTCCAAGACCAGTATTTACACATGGTCAGTTGTATGTTGCTTTGTCAAGAGTGAAATCTATCCATGGATTAAAGATTTTATTGAAAAATCATGATAATGTTTCTGAGAATTGCACAATTAACGTTGTCTATAGAGAAGTATTCCAGAAACTTTCATGAACATGTATTTATTTCAATACATCTGATCATTTCAAAGTATTCTGAGCAGGTATTTATTCAACACTTTTTTCTATATTTCATTCCATTATTAATTTTTTTATTTACATTTATACAACATTTTATCTATTTTTAAATTAACCAACTCCCTTTATTTTTTTTGCAGGATTTCTGTCATAAGTCTCCTATTATTGAATTTTGAAGATTAGCTTTATTAAATTGTTTATTTAGAAACATATTATCATTTTTTTAGTATTTTCAGTTATTATAATTGCTCTTTTCAATGATTTCGTGCAACGCACGGGTTCTACACTAGTTTAATATTAAGGTAAACTTTTATTTGGTGAAATGTGAAAACCAAAAAATTAACATTCCCTTTATAATATAGCATAAATAGTGTTTTGGAGTTTGGACCGAGCCTGACCTCGGCCCCTTAGAACCGACATGACCATTAGAATTGCCGACGTAACCACGTACCTTACCACGGATCCAATGAATGAAGATAATGCTACATAAGGTCAACCAAGATAGGTTGGTGACCGAGGCCAATAGGTCGGGGTTGTAAATCAGTATTATCACAACGCGTGTATCATCACCTCAGCCCCGCGTATGGGAATATTTGCAGAAAACCGTTACAACATACAACAGACTTTCCCGTCCAAATATGCCTATATATACTCCGTGGTGGCCTCCAGTTCAGGTACGCTTCCAATACTATATTGAAACTATGCTAGAATCGCATGTTGACTTGATTGTCGGAGTCCCTGCAGGTACACCACCACCGTTAGTAGCGGTTTGATTTAGGGATGACAATTGAGCCCAAGCCCTATGGGTACCCGCAAAAATTACCTGTAATGGGCAGGGTAAAAACCCGCAACACGAGTATGAGCGCGGGTACGGGCAAAAACCCGCATTTTTCATGGGGACGGGCGCGGGTACGGGCACTTTGATGCCCAGCCCGCCCCATACCCGCACTTATATATATAATCATTTAATAAAAAGTATCATATATAATTATATATAGGGATGTATTAATTTTATTAAAATATCTAATATATTTATATATGTATTAAAAATATATTTTTATAACTATTGTTCTCAAATGTCCCTAAGAGACCAAGACCGGGTACCAAGGCGGCGCCGAGCTTAGTCTTTAAGGGTAGTAATTGTGAGATGTCTTAGGTTAACCAGAGACCTCCTATTTATAGGTTTCGGCCATTGGGCCTCACTTAGGCGGCCCAATAGCTAAGGAGACATGAGGGGGGGTCACTGATATACCCTAACATGAGGTCGGTAATGGGGCCCATATCTATAACGGAACACAGCCCCCCGAGCTCGAGCCGAGGTTATTCCAGGCGAAGAGCTCGGTGCAATGGGCCCCCAGACTTGTTGTTGTGAGGTCGGCGACAGGGTCCCTATTCGTAACAGAACACAGCCCCCCGAGCTCGAGCTGAGTTCCTTCTAGGCGAAGAGTTCGGAGTCGCGCTATTCGTAGTCCTAAGCTGAATTGTCATGATTTCGGGTTTCGGTTTGACCGACCTGTGCCGGCTTGTTTATTGTGATAAGCCAATAATTTTAAGTCAAAGGTGTCCCTTAATCCCATGGTGCTTTATTTATTCTGAGCCCGCCTCCAGGCCTTATTTTAAATAAACGTTTCTGTTTTGTCGATTCTCAACCGCTTGACCATTTATTTGTTATAATTATTGCGCATTTTTTGAAAATATAACATATAATCATGGAACTGAAGGGTCGTTCCATCTTAGTCGTATATGATGTATCAGGTTGTCCCTCGCCGTTTAATCGAAACACATCTTTTGAGGATGTGACTTTTCACC
This sequence comes from Sesbania bispinosa, assembly GCA_026901365.1. NCBI lineage: Eukaryota > Viridiplantae > Streptophyta > Magnoliopsida > Fabales > Fabaceae > Sesbania > Sesbania bispinosa. Next base: position 662,021 of record QLOH01000355.1, on the reverse strand, counting down.
ATTTCCCAATATCTGCTTTTTGGGAGATGTGGCAGGGTCATGATGACCGCTATTTAATACATAATCATGTTTGGAGAAAATTAGAAAAAATGCATGATAAATTCATTTAAATGCAAGTTAGTGGAAGTTTGATAACCGCCCACTATTTATTAGCCATTTACCCACTAACTATTAACCGTTCACTATTTATTAACTTGTTTCCATCATTTCCCTCTTCCTAACCTTCGTCCCTTCCTTTTGTTTATCCCTCCGTTTCTGCGTTTTCTCCTTATATTCCCCATTTTATACTGCATCCTCCTTCTTCCAACGTGTAGCCTTCCTCAGGTATTTCTTCTCATTTTCCTCCATTTTCCTTGCTGCTGGAACGTTGGTTCATATGTCTACTCCAATGGCTGATGAAGGTAGTGTTGCGGGAGGGGAGGCTTTAGTAGATGTCTCAGGTGCTTCAAACGAAGCCAGTAATAGTTTTCCTTGGGTAGAGTCTGCAGTGCTCTCACGAACCTCCATCCTTCTTTCTCCCGAATCACTTATCCCCTTTAGGAGCTTAGTGAGAAGCCGATTCCCAGAGGTTAGCAGGTTTTTGATTTTAGAGCTACCTGCGGGGAATGAGTATATCTGCTCAGGCCCTTCTTCTCCTTCCTCCCCTGCCTTTACCTTCCTGTATGAAACTTTCCTGACAAAGCTAAAAATCCCCTTACCCTTTACCTACTTTGAGTGCCAAGTTTTAAACTTGCTAAACGTGGCCCCAACCCAACTTCACCCGAACAGTTAGGGCTTTATCCGAGCGTTCGAGATACTGTGCCAGTATCACAACATTGCCCCTTCTATTAGGATATTCTCTTATTATTTCCAAGCAAAATTAGGGAACCGCCCTGTGGGTTGGACTTCCCTAAATGGGTTTTCTGGGAGACCTTTGTTGAACGTCATCCATTCTTCCTACAAGGATTTTAAGCCGCACTACTTTCGGCTGAGGGGGACAGAGGAGAATTCCAAACTGCTTTTTAACAGCCTGGGGGAACCCAAGTTCCCCCTCTACTGGACCAAAAACCCGAATAGGTTGAAAGCTCTTAAAGAGAGTAGTTTGACTGACTTTGAACTAACTGATGTTAAGTTGTTGTCATCCTTCCATGCGGTTGATTGTAATGTGTTGATTGAGAAGGAAGGAGATGCTGAAGCACTCCAACCTTACATTGGTAATTCTTTATTTAGCTAATTTATGTTTAAGCTGCTCCCCGAACTTATAAAATTTGTATTTGCAGTTGACATGTCGAGCAACAAGGAGGGTTTTGTTCCCGTGATGGATGCTAAGGCTATGAAGGCTTTCAGTAGGACGAACAAGCGGAAGCAAGGTTCACAGGCTTTCGGTCTCGTGCTTATTACTGAAACCGAGCAGGAAGTTTCTTCTTCGACTGTGTCTGACAAGCTCGTCAGCAAGAAGACCTGCGCGAGCAAGGGGCCTCCTTCTTCATCAGTTCCCCTTTTTCCGAGTCCCGATGCTGCGCAACCCGTTCCGACGGGGCAAGCCCTCTTAGTAACACCGGGCATCCCTAAATGGTGGCATTGGTTTCAAGGGTTTGAGGGGCAACCCGGTACCAATGTGACGTCTGTGTTTGATCGCCAGTTGCCTACCGAGTAACTCGTCCGAAGTCACTTCTGCAAGCCGGACGATTTTGTGCGGATTCAAAAGGTTGGGATGATAAACACTACAAAAATGGTGCAGGTTTTTACTACGCAGACTGTTTTTCTAGGTCATGCTTTGGAAACCGGGATTGGGTTGCTGGAGAAGGAGCTGAAAGAAAAGACTAAAAGGCTGAAGGACGAAGAGGCCGAAGTCAAAAAGGCAAAAGAGGTTATCTCTGAGCTGGAAAACTTGCGCGAGAACTTCAAAAAACTAAGCATAGAGAAAGAGAAGGTTGATGCCGACCTTGCCGACCTCAAAAAGGACAAAGAGAAATTTGATAATCTTTTGTCTGAAAAGACTAAGTTATTAGAAGCGGTTGAAGAAAAGCTGGTTGCTGAGCAAAAAGGTCGCAAGGAGGATGCAGATCACTTGAAGGCTGAAATTACATTTCAGTATGAGCAAGGCTTTGAGAAGGCCGTGGATCAGGTCAAGTTTTTGCATCCCGAGATCAACGTAGATGAGGTCGACGCTTTCAAGGAAGTCCGGGGTGGCAGGCTGGTGGATATTCCGGATGAAGGATGAATCTTTTTTAACCTATTGCTTATTTTGTTTTGTTCATGAGTTGTTACTCATCTCTCCCATCAAACTTTAATCATGTAATGCCATTAACCTATTTACTTCAAGCTCCTATTTAAGAATCCTGTTTTGCATTACTATTTATAATTTAAATGAAGCATTGTTGCAAGGGCAAATCGTTTTTCCCACGCCTAAAATGCCAATTAACACTTATATCCATATCAGCATAGAACCACGATTACTAATGACTTTAATATTCAGTAACTTATCTGGAATGCCTACTCCTTTTTATTCTAAACCCTGATAATTTTGCCCTTTTTTTTTACGTCAAGCTTCATATTAAAAGAGGGTTCATACTAACAAGACCAAGGGAGCACAGTGAGCTTAAGGACTTAAACAAAGAATAGTGCATTTTAAACTAAAGGTAGTCTCCAAGACTTAAACAAAGAGTTGTGTAAAAAGTAATGGGCACCTGATAGATCCAGAATATTGCGTGTGCAACATTGTGAACAAGATATAAAAGTGCATTCAATAACTTAAAAAAAATATTTAGTACTTTAGGAGTACCTTATTTTCCGCGTGTTCACTTTCTGTAGGCATGTAGCTTCAGTTTTACCCTCCGCCGAGCTGTGCTCGACGACACCAATCTACTTGGTGTTTGTAGCTTCAGTTTTACCCTCCGTCGAGCTTTGCTCGACGACACCAATCTACTTGGTGTTTGTAGCTTCAATTTTATCCTCCGCCGAGCTGTGCTCGACGACACCAATCTACTTGGTGTTTGTAGCTTCAGTTTTATCCTCCGCCGAGCTGTGCTCGACGACACCAATCTACTTGGTGTTTGTAGCTTCAGTTTTACCATCCGCCTAGCTGTGCTCGACGACACCAATCTACTTGGTGTTTGTAGCTTCAGTTTTATCCTCCGCCGAGCTGTGCTCGACGACACCAATCTACTTGGTGTTTGTAGCTTCAGTTTTACCCTCCGTCGAGCTGTGCTCGACGACACCAATCTACTTGGTGTTTGTAGCTTCAGTTTTATCCTCCGCCGAGCTGTGCTCGACAACACCAATCTACTTGGTGTTTGTAGCTTCAAATTTCCACCACCGATTCGTGCTCGGTGACACCAGTCTACCTGGTGTTTGTAGCTTCAAATTTCCACCATCGATTCGTACTCGGTGACACCAGTCTACCTGGTATTTGTAGCTTCAAAATTTCCACACCAACCTACTTGGTGGATTGTAGCTTCATATTTTTCTTTTATAGTTGGGATTTGTCCTCCACCATGTCAGCATGTTGGTTGTGAGAGCGTAATTTGCAAATAAAAAGAATCTATATTAGTAATTAGGATAACAATTATAATTAATGCTATCATAATAATACTCATGCTACCTCATATGGTAATTAAAGAAATCATACAAAATAACATTATTTGACCAATAAATAATAATCAATAATCAATAATGATAAAAATAAGATGCTTATTGAAATTTATTGCGTATTGAATTTGACATGCATATTGAATTTGATAGTATTAAAATAGAATATTTCTTGCCTATATAGTATGTATATTATTTAATCATGCAAGACTGTTAAGTTGAATTTATAGATATGATTTATTTAAATTGATTATGATGACTGAATTAATTAAGGCTGAACGAAGATTTTATTTAAACCAATTAATTAAAGTTATCATCATGGGAGAAACTTAAATTTTACGGGATATATAATTGTATATCAAATAAATAGCTAAATTAATGCTATCATCATACAATAAGAATAATTTAAATTTTAAACAGATTTGTAGTTATGCTAAACATGTGAACCAAAATTAATTACAAATCATGTATAAATGAAAATTAATCAAAAAAGATAACGGAAACTAATAAATCTCGATAATTAGTCTGTTATATTCGAATTCATATTTAATAAACATAGCCTTTATGATATATTACTAGTGTGGAACCCGTGCGATGCACGGGGCGAGAATATGACGGAAACGATTAAGAGTGGAGTGTTAGATTTATCTAAGAATACATGATCAGTTAATAATGACAATTAATATTAATAGTAAACTTGATTGAAAAAACTTATTAACTAAAATTTCAGTAAACAGTTTTTCATAACATTTGTCATATAAAACAATATTGGTCCAAAAATATGTAGTTTCCCACTACATAAAAAATAGTAAGTAGACATTGAAAGAAGTTTCGTGGATGCCCTGCAAAAAAATAGGTTGAAAAGTTATAAAGGTAATTAGTATATGATAGTCATAAATCGAAGACAATTTGAAATAAACATATTTGAACAATAAAAAAAGTAATCATAATCATAATCATAATCATATCATAATAAGAATAATATTAATAATTTAAAAATAATAATTAATGATTATAATAATAATTATAACAACAACAATGATAATAATAATGATTTTTATTGAAAAGATTTAAGCTCAAACCTATTGTAAATTTTGGAAGACTTCTTTGTATACAACATTTGAAGTTGAATCTGAAACATGTCCTTCATCATCAGTTATGAGTAATTTTAATCCTCCCCTGTTGGTGACTCTGGAAACTGCAACATATAATTGGCCATGGGAGAAAACAGACCTTGGCAAGTAAATTCAACATGCTTCAAAGATTGACCTTGACTCTTATTGATAGTCATTGCAAACGACACAACGATAGGGAATTGCCTTCTCTGGAACTTAAAAGGAATTCTATTATCTGAAGGAGTCAATGACAGTCTAGGAATGAATACCTTGTGCCCCACATTTACTCCAGAGATGACTTTTGCTTCTAATACATAAGCTCCTAACTGAGTAATAATGAGCCTTGTACCGTTGCAGAGACCTGAACACTGATCAATGTTTCTCAACAACATTACTGGCGCACCAATTTTCAACTTTAAGACAATGATTTGGAAGACCAGATGAATTAATTGTATTAAAAAATTCTGGAGTGTGAATATCATCTGCAAAATTGAAATCAACACTTTCTGTACACGGACTGTCAAAACTGAGATATGTTCTTTCTTCTCCAGGAAGCAATGACAACATATATTCATTCAAGTTGAAAACTATGTCATTTGTTGGAGCTAAAATAGCTCGATGTTGAAAGAATAATGGATCATGCATGTTTTGTAATAATGATGGATAAGTATTTTCCACAATTGAAGCAATATGATCAACAGTATCTGATATAAGAAAATCATTGGGAATTTCAATACTGACCTCTCCATCATTTGGTTTCCCAATGGTTCCATCTCCAATGCTAAGCACCCATTCTGAGAATAACTTTATTTCTTCAACATCCAGATCAGAGCAGCCAGTTTGAAGCCTCATATTTTTTGTTAATGTCAAGACTTGACAATGCTTCCAAAGGTATGATGCATTAATGCTGGCATGAACAACATCCTGTCTTGATCCTTTCGGTATTACAGGAAGTATTTGTCTAAAATCTCCACCAAATACAATCACTTTACCACCAAAAGGTCTATTTAAGCTATTTTCATTGGAAAAACGCATTATGTCACGAAATGTTCTGTCTACCGCTTCAAAACAATGCTTGTGTGTCATTGGTGATTCATCCCAAATAATTAATTTTGCTCTGACAATCAGCTCTGCCAAATCACTTCCTTGCTTAATATTGCAAGTAGAGTGCTCATCCACATTAATCGGAATAGAAAACCTTGAATGAGCTGTCCTACCACCTGGGATTAGTAAAGCAGCTATTCCGCTTGATGCCACATTAAGCACAATTTCTCCCTTGCATCTAATAGCAGCTGAAATGGTTCTCCAAATGTAAGTTTTCCCAGTCCCTCCATATCCATATAGAAAATAACATCCTCCTTTGTTGTCATACACAGATGTCATGATTTTATTATAAATTTCCCGTTGCTCAGAAGTCATTTTAGACAATAACTAGGTCATGCTCATTAGCCAATGCTTGTCTATCGTAGTTTAGCTCATCAAAAATCAACCTATTCATTGATTGATTAAGAGATATGAAATCTGGTTGTGGCATTGTTTCAAAATTAGATAGTCTCTTACCATTACTCTGCAACAATTTGTCTAATTCTGCAAGGGTCAAATTTTTGAGCTCATCCTCAGTAAGGATTAAATCTGTGATACATAAAACAATATCAGATATAACCATAGATTAAAAATATATGAAAAATGTTTCCGACATAAGATAATAAGTTAGATGAAGTTAACATACCATTTCGCTGCAAAAGTGATCTTTGTCTATGAAGAATGTCATCACTCAGATATTCCCAGGTCCTGTTCCAAACAAATTCAGGAGTTGAAAGCTGATTTGATAACAACAATGTTGTGAATAGCCTTCTCAAGTATGTTGCTGAGCCCCAATGACGTGCTTCTTTAATTGCATCAACATACTCCTTGTCATCATCTAAAAGACCCATAGCATAGCAATCATCTTTGAAGGTAGGATATGTCACATTATTTACAGTCCTTATCTGCAAATATGATGATGGTCCTCTAGCTGTAGTCAACAATATCCTGAGGTAGTAAAGTTCTCCACTTCCTGGTGGAACAAAATACAACCTTCCAATAGAGAAACCTGATTTTCTTGGAGTCCAATATCGGTCTTGCGCATTCCAAACAAATTTTGTGGGAAATTCAGCATAAGTAAGATTTTTTGCTTCAGGATATATGCTATTGGCTTCCATCCATGACAAAAATTGTGATTCATGAACACGGGGTTTTTCAAAAAGTGAATCAATGCAGGTACTATCATGGAATACAACAACATGCTCATTTGGCAAGTGAAATGATAGTCTTTCCACTGAAGGCTGCCTGTAGTGAATGTCAAATGCAAATATTCTCCAAGTTGCTTCACAGGAAGACAAATATCTGCAATCATAGTATAACTTGATTTCGTCCACTTCTTGGTTATCTTTTCCAGCATCATAAAATGTTGCTGTCACACGGTCATGACCTTTGTTCACATACTTGAACAAATACTTTATTGACCTGCTTTGATTGCACCATTCAACATTTATATGGGCATTAAATCTAAGGAGAAGATGCTTGTTATATGGCACTACAAATCTATTATCAATGAAGAATTCTCCTTTTCTAACTACCTTTCCATTATCTCTTCTTCTATAGACGGGATAACCATCCTGATCGATAGATGTCTTTTCGACAAATTTCTTAGGAAAGTATTTCATGCACTTCCCATTTTGCATACATGGAGATCTTCTATTTTGAGGACCACATGGACCATGAATCATTAAAGATTTTACAATTTTGAACAATTCCGGTTCAGCATTTTCATCAGGAATTTCAGCTGAAATTATTCTATCAATATCATTTGGAGTTGGATATCTATGCTCAGGATGCAAAAATATCAGAATATGTGCATGAGGTAATCCACGCTTCTGAAATTCAATGGTATATATGACTACAACATAAATAAGTACCATTGTTAAGTCATGATTAGGATAATTATCAATCATATATGGCATTTCAATTTATATAAATAAACATGGAAGAAAAGCTAATAATAGAGTCATTTACCTGCTTTGACTTTTCCAAAAATTGATCCCTCCTTAATATCCTTCATAAATTGGGTTAGCTTCATCTTGAACACTCGGCAAATAATATTTGGTCTATCCTCTGATCTTAGTCCTTGGCTTGTCATCAATCTCGTTATTTCAGGCCATTTATGATTACATGTGAAAGTTATGAATAAATCCGGATACCCAGCCCATCTACATATACCCATAGCATCTTGATAATTTTGAATCATATATCTTGCACCCCCAGTAAAAGATGAAGGCAATACAATGCGCTTTCCTGATGTGGATGGATTTGTTTCTCCTCTCAAAATTGCTTCAGAAAGACCTTTGTACATTTCCGCCCTCAATTCTTTTTGATGTGTTCTTATGTAAGTAAGACAGGATGATTCTATCATGCTATAAGCATCCACCAAAAATTGTTGGAAAAGTCGTTTAGACTTCAACAACGGAGATTGCTCTATGCGTCTTTGTTGAAGTCTGAATGCAAAAAACTCTCTCATTGTGACTTTTTTCCTCTTTCTCGATGATTCCTATGAATACTCATTGTATGGCACATCATTTCTATATCCGTCTTCTCCTCGAGGAAATAGAAGAGGATATTGCAACGGCAAGTATGCACAACTTATGATAGAGATACGTTGCAAAAAGCCTCCTTGTGTTTGAACAATAACATCTCTCTCTGCATTACCAACATCAAAATCTCCTACAATTAATGCAGCTACTTCAGATGTTGTTGGTAAGTTATATCTTCTTCCATCCCCTCCCCTTTTTCCTATAAGCCTCAACCTCACATCTGCTATATTGTCTTGCTGAAATCTGTCTCTAATCATTCTATATGTTTTTGCATACGGATTATAATTGTCCAGCATGTCCTTAATGTCTTTAACAATTGAAGAGTGTATTTCTGCATCATCATCTTCCATTCTGCATATTTGAATAACGAAAAAGGATTACATTTTTGTTTATATATGAAATAAATACATGAAAATTATATAAATTACTTAATGGGAAAATTTAGTCTCACCCGACAACATTCATTCTATTTGTCAACTCATGCTCAGTATCATAAATGTATAGCTAGGGCAAACTTGGGTTGTGAACCAATTGATGGAAGTAAACTCCCAATTCTGTGATAATTTTCTCCTCCCATAACAAAAATTGGAGGAGCATTGCCATCATTCACTGACTTTTCTATTTTTCCGCCCATAGAGGTAAATGAAAACATCATGTTGAATGAGCGAATATTTGGCAAAAAAATTTGCTTCTTTTATCCTTCTTATTAAACAAATCATTCAAGATTTGAGGAGGCTCCATCAAGTATGGCAACTTTATCTTCCCTTGCAAGCAGCATAGTGAAAATTTAGGATTCGATGCTCTGTATGACTTTTGCACACGCTCAGAATACCATAGTAAAGCTCCACAAAATGAGCACTCACATGTTGGATCCCCTACGTCAAAATAATCTACAGAAAATTGTAATATTTATATTATTATAACGAAAGACTAAATCATGAAAATAAAAATTTGCATAATAAATAAACCTGTAGGAGATTCAACATCTGGTTCAAATTCTACTTCGCTATCAACCTCTTCATCATTATGCACATCAGTGTCTTCATCACCTAATAAAGGAATTTAATATATGCGAAATTATATGATTAATAGTAGCCAACATATTTCTTATATATTTACTTAAAATTTTTCCACCACAATATGCATAAAACTATAATAATTCACTAAATAATAAGATATGATTATTACGTTTAGCCACCTTAATTATTATCTTATAATAATAATCTAATAAAACATTAAAATTTAAATAACTCTTCATCAAAATATCTCACCAAGATCAACTGTAAAAGGATTTCCATTTGGCTCATAATTTTCATCTGATGCGATAGCATTTTGAGTATTTGATGGTTCATCATCATCTATTGAAAAAAAAGATTAAAATAAAAAAATCAATTCATATTTAAAACATAATAAAAAAAATAAAACATATTTTATAATAAGAAAGGAATGCAACTTCATAGTTTGGAAAATATTTAAACATTAAAATAAATTTAAAATACCTGATAATATAATGACATCAACATGTTTTGAGACTGTGGATTGTTGAGTAATGTTTTCAAGCATAGTCAGCTGTGGTGTAAGTCTTGATTTTAGCACAAATTTTCCTGCACGAAAACCATTGTCATGACCAATACTTCTTGACTTATGGGATGATGAGCCAGTTGATAGTTGGCCAAACGTTTCTAAGCGGCTTCTCTGCACAGACATTCCATTAACTATAATTTAAAACAGAAAAAATAAGTTAGAATAAGTATGAGTGATATTAAATATTAAATATATGGTAATAAAAAAATTTCATTAGTTAATTGGAATATCATAAATTTTTACCATTTGTAACATCAGACAATGGAGTGGTCTGAGTTCTTCTCATATTGCGTAGAAGGTGGGGTACAAAAGTCATTGATTCCCGTACTATTAGAAGTCAAAATAGGAGGAACACAATTTTCTGCATAAAAAATGTATGGGATTTCATGTTTGCAATTAAATTCATAAATTAATTAAGATCATATAATTAATTAAGATCACATAATTTACGGTGCACGGTTCGATATGACATACCATTTGTAATGATGGACATTGGAACTCTCTGGTCGACAACATATCTACTATTAACTTCATTTGAGCTTCCATCCTCAAAATTTATGTTGTCATTATCATTCAGAACCCTTTTGGTCTGAGTAGTCAATCCAACCTCATTTCGTTTTCTTTTATTTTCATCAATTCGAGACATTTTGAATTTTATACTTCTCTAATAGACAACAAAAATCAAATTTAGCATTCAGAAAAAAAAATTAAACAAAAATTTAAAAATTATAGTTAATACAAAATCAAAAAATGAATCTTACAATATGATAAAATTCTACAATAAAAAAACAATGTTTATAAAAGAAATGTAAAAGAACATTTATCCATGATGATATTATATAGATATCGTCAAACATATTCCTTTTACAAAATAATATAATAATATAATTTGTAAACAGTGAATAATATTTTCATTATTGTTCACTTTTTTTATTTTATTCACTGAATAAGTAAAAAGGGACATTTAAATATGATGCATATTAGAGAAAATAAAGGGCAGGTTTTAAATATGTTACATACGCTATAAAACAGAATTTAAATTTTACATACACTATAAAACAGATTTTTTATCAGCGATATTTAAATATGATGCATAAACAAAATTTAGCCCTTTTTTTACATGCATATTTATTAGTTTCCAAACTCTGATGTTTTTACTTCTAATATTATGTCAAAGACAAACGAATTCAATCACAGGTGGTATTTTCCAAATATCTCAATTCAACATGGGTAGAGGCTAATTTAACATAACGACTCCCCTATTTGTTTATTCAAACACAATAATCAAATAAATAAATAAATAAATATGATGTGAATTTTTCATAATTGATAACTCAATATAAAATGATGTAAATTTTTCATTTCAACAATAAATTAAGAAAACATTTAAAAAGATAACTATGAAAACAGAAAATATGACTAATAATAGAGAAGAAGGACAAATAGTTTTTTCACATATTTTTTTGAAATAGGAAACAAATTTTTTGGAAAGAAAAAACAGAATTTATCATACAAAAAGAATCAAATCCATCAATTCATCCTTAAACAGATAAAAGGTTAGAGAATTTAATACAAAAATCAGGTCATAAAACCTAACAAAAAAAGTAAGAAAGCATGACATTAGATGAATTTAATAGAAGAAAAGAGTACTGATAACAAAGAAGAAGACGAGAACTTTCTCAAAGGAATGTTGCATAATAAAAAAAAATACTTGTATGATTAGATATTTTCCAAATAGCCTATGGAAAATCTGACAAAAGTGAACTCAACATTGCATATATATATACATGGTAAGGAGATACAACTATATTCAAATTTAGAATCAAATTTAGAAAATACAACTATATTAAAATCAAATAAGATTTAGAATCAAATCAGATTTATAAAACATATCGATCTATATTCAAATAAAATCAAAATACTGTCTCTCTAAATCTAAATCACGTCTCTCTAACCTATTGACAAAAACACAACTTTGCATATATTAATTTATTATAATCAAAATTTAAATCAAATCGAATTTACAATCTTTATTTGAACACCTATCTAAATTCAAATCAAATCAGCTTTAAAATCAAATCAGATGTAGAAAAACTACCTATCTATATTCAAATAAAATCAAATTTAGAATGAGAACGGATTTATACAAACAAATTAAAAGCAAACCTATAAATTTTCAGATCAAATCATTGATTATAATTTATTATAATACAAATTTAGAATCAAATCATATTTAGAATCAAACTCAGAATACTCATCTATATTCAAATCAAACCAAATTTAGAAAACATATGTATTTATATTCACATTAAATCAGATTTAGAATCAGAATAGGTCTATACACATAAAGTGAAATCAATCTATCTATACTCAAATCAAATTATTGCTTTTATCCATGATTTTAATTTATTTTAATACAAAATTAGAATCAAATTTAGAAAATACAACTATATTCAAATCAAATAAGCTTTAGAATCAAATCAGATTTATAAAACATATCGATCTATATTCAAATAAAATCAAAATTCCCACTTTCTAAATCTAAATCATGTCTCTCTAACCTATTGATTATAATCAAAGCATTAAGCAGGTACATAAATTAAAATCTGAAATAATGATCCACTATCAGAAAATTCAGATCAAATCATTGATTATAATTTATTATAATACAAATTTAGAATCAAATCATATTTAGAATCAAACTTAGAATACTCATCTATATTCAAATCAAACCAAATTTAGAAAACGTATGTATTTCTATTCACATTAAATCAGATTTAGAATCAGAACAGGTCTACACACATAAAGTGAAATCAATTTATCTATACTCAAATCAAATTATTGCTTTTATCCATGATTTTAATTTATTTTAATACAAAATTAGAATCAAATTTAGAAAATACAACTATATTCAAATCAAATAAGCTTTAGAATCAAATCAGATTTATAAAACATATCGATCTATATTCAAATAAAATCAAAATACTGTCTCTCTAAATCTAAATCACGTCTCTCTAACCTATTGACAAAAACACAACTTTGCATATGTTAATTTATTATAATCAAAATTTAAATCAAATCGAATTTACAATCTTTATTTGAACACCTATCTAAATTCAAATCAAATCAGCTTTAAAATCAAATCAGATGTAGAAAAACTACCTATCTATATTCAAATAAAATCAAATTTAGAATGAGAACGAATTTATACAAACAAATTAAAAGCAAACCTATAAATTTTCAGATCAAAACATTGATTATAATTTATTATAATACAAATTTAGAATCAAATCATATTTAGAATCAAACTTAGAATACTCATCTATATTCAAATCAAACCAAATTTAGAAAACCTATGTATTTATATTCACATTAAACCAGATTTAGAATCAGAACAGGTCTATACACATAAAGTGAAATCAATTTATCTATACTCAAATCAAATTATTGCTTTTATCCATGATTTTAATTTAGTTTAATACAAAATTAGAATCAAATTTAGAAAATACAACTATATTCAAATCAAATAAGCTTTAGAATCAAATCAGATTTAAAAACATATCAATCTATATTCAAATAAAATCAAAATTCCCACTTTCTAAATCTAAATCATGTCTCTCTAACCTATTGATTATAATCAAAGCATTAAGCAGGTACATAAATTAAAATCTGAAATAATGATCCACTATCAGAAAATTCAGATCAAATCATTGATTATAATTTATTATAATACAAATTTAGAATCAAATCATATTTAGAATCAAACTTAGAATACTCATCTATATTCAAATCAAACCAAATTTAGAAAACGTATGTATTTCTATTCACATTAAATCAGATTTAGAATCAGAACAGGTCTACACACATAAAGTGAAATCAATTTATCTATACTCAAATCAAATTATTGCTTTTATCCATGATTTTAATTTATTTTAATACAAAATTAGAATCAAATTTAGAAAATACAACTATATTCAAATCAAATAAGCTTTAGAATCAAATCAGATTTATAAAACATATCGATCTATATTCAAATAAAATCAAAATACTGTCTCTCTAAATCTAAATTACGTCTCTCTAACCTATTGACAAAAACACAACTTTGCATATGTTAATTTATTATAATCAAAATTTAAATTAAATCGAATTTACAATCTTTATTTGAACACCTATCTAAATTCAAATCAAATCAGCTTTAAAATCAAATTAGATGTAGAAAAACTACCTATCTATATTCAAATAAAATCAAATTTAGAATGAGAACGGATTTATACAAACAAATTAAAAGCAAACCTATAAATTTTCAGATCAAATCATTGATTATAATTTATTATAATACAAATTTAGAATCAAATCATATTTAGAATCAAACTTAAAATACTCATCTATATTCAAATCAAACCAAATTTAGAAAACCTATGTATTTATATTCACATTAAATCAGATTTAGAATCAGAACAGGTCTATACACATAAAGTGAAATCAATTTATCTATACTCAAATCAAATTATTGCTTATATCCATGATTTTAATTTATTTTAATACAAAATTAGAATCAAATTTAGAGAATACAACTATATTCAAATCAAATAAGCTTTAGAATCAAATCAGATTTATAAAACATATCGATCTATATTCAAATAAAATCAAAATACTGTCTCTCTAAATCTAAATCACGTCTCTCTAACCTATTGACAAAAACACAACTTTCCATATGTTAATTTATTTAATCAAAATTTAAATCAAATCGAATTTACATTCTTTATTTGAACACCCATCTAAATTCAAATCAAATCAGCTTTAAAATCAAATTAGATGTAGAAAAACTACCTATCTATATTCAAATAAAATCAAATTTAGAATGAGAACGGATTTATACAAACAAATTAAAAGCAAACCTATAAATTTTCAGATCAAATCATTGATTATAATTTATTATAATACAAATTTAGAATCAAATCATATTTATAATCAAACTTAGAATACTAATCTATATTCAAATCAAACCAAATTTAGAAAACATATGTATTTATATTCACATTAAATCAGATTTAGAATCAGAACAGGTCTATACACATAAAGTGAAATCAAATTATTGCTTTTATCCATGATTTTAATTTATTTTAATACAAAATTAGAATCAAATTTAGAAAATACAACTATATTCAAATCAAATAAGCTTTAGAATCAAATCAGATTTATAAAACATATCGATCTATATTCAAATAAAATCAACATACTGTCTCTCTAAATCTAAATCATGTCTCTCTAACCTATTGATTATAATCAAAACATTAAGCAGATACATAAATTAAAATCTGAAATAATGATCCACTATCAGAAAATTCAGATCAAATCATTGATTATAATTTATTATAATACAAATTTAGAATCAAATCATATTTAGAATCAAACTTAGAATACTCATCTATATTCAAATCAAACCAAATTTAGAAAACCTATGTATTTGTTTGATGTAAGTGTCATATTAATTAAATAACTAAATGTTGTAGTAATTCAATGAGGCCAAAAAAGATGAATCACGATGCAACCCAACTAATAGCCCAATGATTTCATTAATTGTTAGAAATTAATTGAATTATTAAATGATTTATTTTGGAATCTAAAAGGAAAACATAAAGTTTTAATTATTAGGTGAATGAACCTCATTTTATTGTTTATTAATGCAATTTTTCATCTTCTCAAGGATGTTTTTGCATTCCAATGACTCAAACTCCATTACTGATCACTGCCCAGGTGCGGTATTAATTGAATATGGAAACTCAGACGTTTCCATTCATGACAATAATATAATTATTATAATAACGATAACGATAAGCATAACTAAACACAGAATTCAAGTTCATAAATACTGGCATAAAATGGTTCAAAAAATGAATGGCCAAGTAAAATTCACCAATCCTGCCCAAATTCAGAGTGTAATTCTGCGCAGTATTATTTTAAAAAAAAAACAGCAGCTCCATTTTAGTCCTTGGGCTATTAGTCCTTGGGCTCTATCTTGATCTTCACTTTTTTGGGGAATTTTGCACTGGAATTCTGTGTGCCTCCATCATCGACGGCTAGTGAAATTTCAGCATTATCAATAGATCTCTTCCCACTTGGTTTGCTCGATGGAGTCTCGTCATCATCGTCTGATAAAATTTCCTATATCAACATGACCAAGAAATAATCTCAACTATTTTAATGATCATAATTATTATTCAAACTAAAAGAAATCCGTTACTTCCCCAATAAAAGTATTAACGTCCTCAATAAAAGTATTAACATCCCTTTCAAATTAATGTAAGCTACAATAAGTGATAATGAATCAACCAAATTTTAACAATCACGCATTCTAATATCAAACATTAAAATTAAAAAAAATAAAAACTTAATGCAAATTCATAACATAATCATACATCTAAGTTGAATAGTTCCCACAAAAAAGAAAACAGTATTCAAATTGGTAATAGCATCTATATCTAACACTTATATAAAATGACTTACTTCAATGTGTCGAGACAACTCAATTTTAGAGGCTGACAATTCCTGCTCAGATTTATCCTATATACAAATAAAAACCAAAATTAAAATGAATCGATGCAAAAATAATGATTCAAAAGTAGGTACTAAAAAGAATTATATTATCTATTCATATTCACCTTCATGTTATCATCTACTTGTATTGTCAAATTTGGTTGTTGTTCATTGTACTCATTATCTTCATACAAATCCTAAGCAAACAGTAGAAAAGAAATATGATCAATGTTATTTAGTGAATAAAATCCTAATAAACCATTATTATATTTTTTAAAAGAATAGATGTTTCACAAAAACCTTAATTGAGTGCATAATCTTAAACTGATCAATCAGTTCTTTGTCATCTGTCATGAACCTGACTTTGTATGTTTTGAAATTGTAAACAATGTTTGCATCAGATACTTCCACTTTGAACAAAAACTCTTTATCCACCAATGCATCAATCTCAGGGGGACAATATCCTTTGTCTTTTGCCTATAATTTGAAAAACAAAAGATTAATTTTGAACTGAAAACTAATTTTCAAAACCATACATGATTGTTTTAATGAATTATGGTAAGTAAATTCCACCTTATCATTTGCCCCAAGTAACTCAGAAGCAGTTTTGCCCAAAAACTTAGAAAGGACACCATCAAACATGATCAAACATGTTGACCCAGTTTCATCAATCACAGTTGCATTCACTTTAAACCTGATCGAATTAGCAATTTAAAAACGCATATTATATGGGACAGAAACTAAAATCAGTTTCATCTTTGAATAAGAACATAAACTAAAATCCTAGTTTTACCTTGGGACAACAACAATTATCTTGCATTTTTCACAATAATGCTTTGTCCCCATCTCGACAACATGTTTGTAATTTTAGAACATGATTGAAACCACCAATCTTTGTCAAGATCTATTTCTATAATGGTTGCCAACAATGATCTATTGGTTGTCTATTAAAAATGAAGAGAGAACAAAATTAGTTCCTAATGATGGACTAAAATAGTAATCTAAATAATTGTACAAAACTACTTATAAAATAAACATTCCTTAACCTGGATGCTTTCTATTAAGTCTGAAATAGTCATTCTTCTTAACGCAAGCAAATCATCAGAAAATTAAAGAGACTGTTGTGAAGACATTTGGCTTACTACTTGAGTCAAAGATAAGTCCCCACTTTGAAGTCTATATTGGAGCATAATAATGAAAAGCAAGATCAAAAAATGAATATCAATTAATAACAAAAGGAAACTGAGTTTAGTTAAACAGGCATGCACTTACTTTTCCTTGTAATTAGTTAATTCAGCTACATCCGGGTTGATTAGCAATTTAGTATCATTGTAAGCATTTGAAATCTCAACTTGTCCTAAGATAAACAAATGTACGCATCAGATACAAATAACTCATTAAGTAAATAAAACATTGAATACAATAATAAACTATTTTAGAAAAATTTACCATTAAATATCTTCCTTTTTCCAAGCTGCAAAATGACAACAATACTATCATTGTTATCTGTTGTTGTATTCAGATAGTTGAACATTTGATCCGCAAAATTACCCCACAGAGTGCAGATGAGACGATTCTTGCTGAAATTACAAATGTGCTAAGTTAGTGGGTGATTTAATTAAGAACAATGAGGGAAAGAAAAATGGTACATTTAATTTTAAACACCCCATGCAAGAATAAGATTATAAACCTCTATTATAATGTACTTACTCCAAATCCTCAAGGACAACATCAATCAGTTTACTTTTTTCCCCTTCTTTGTCCTCTTGTTGATTGAATAAAATTGAGCTTGAATTTGTGTTTAATTGTCTTCAAATTGAGCTCAGGCTGACCAACTGCCAAATTGCGTATCTCATAGGTAAATCCTTCTTGAATCATGTTTAGGTGTGGGTCCAAACATGCACGTTTTACAGTAGCATGAATTCTGTGACCCTGAAATGAAAGAAAAATCATAAATTGTCTCTAAATAAAAGTCTATAATTTTGGCTGTTGATATATTACAATTACTAAACCTCTTTTAAAAAAGTGTTAAGAAATGATTATTTCAGAATAAAATTTAACCTTTTTCATCTGCAAGAATCATTTCCATACTTGAAATGACTCCAGGATTCTTAAAATCATATGGTGTCCACAAACTGATCACTCTTACTTTAATTTTCCAGTCAACTCTCCCAGCTTTAATTTCATTGATCAAGGAAAATCTATTCGCCATCCTATTAGGTAGTTGTGACATCTTTATATATATATATAGAGATGAGTCTGAAATTTATTTTACCGCAAAAAAAAGGGCAATTTTGGCAAAAAAAAAGCAAAATTCGTTTTCAAAATTCAAATCAGGAATCTTGAAGTTTTAATTATATTTAAATTTAAATATGCATCATATTTAAATATGCATCAGATTTAGAGAGACAGTATTTTGATTTTATTTGAATATAGATCGATATGTTTTATAAATCTGATTTGATTTGAATATAGTTGTATTTTCTAAATTTGATTCTAATTTTGTATTAAAATAAATTAAAATCATGGATAAAAGTAATAATTTAATTTGAGTATAGATAAATTGATTTCACTTTATGTGTATAGACCTGTTCTGATTCTAAATCTGATTTAATGTGAATATAAATACATAGGTTTTCTAAATTTGGTTTGATTTGAATATAGATGAGTATTCTAAGTTTGATTCTAAATATGATTTGATTCTAAATTTGTATTATAATAAATTATAATCAATGATTTGATCTGAAAATTTATAGATTTGCTTTTAATTTGTTCGTATAAATCCATTCTCATTCTAAATTTGATTTTATTTGAATATAGATAGGTAGTTTTTCTACATCTGATTTGATTTTAAAGCTGATTTGATTTGAATTTAGATGGGTGTTCAAATAAAGATTGTAAATTCGATTTGATTTAAATTTTGATTATAATAAATTAATATATGCAAAGTTGTGTTTTTGTCAATAGGTTAGAGAGACGTGATTTAGATTTAGAGAGACGGTATTTTGATTTTATTTGAATATAGATCGATATGTTTTATAAATCTGATTTGATTCTAAAGCTTATTTGATTTGAATATAGTTGTATTTTCTAAATTTGATTCTAATTTTGTATTAAAATAAATTAAAATCATGGATAAAAACAATAATTTGATTTCAGTATAGATAAATACATAGGTTTTCTAAATTTGGTTTGATTTGAATATAGATGAGTATTCTAAGTTTGATTCTAAATATGATTTGATTCTAAATTTGTATTATAATAAATTATAATCAATGATTTGATCTGAATTTTCTGATAGTGGTCTCCTTACCATGTATATATATATGCAATGTTGAGTTCACTTTGTCAGATTTTCCATAGGCTATTTGGAATATATCTAAACATACAAGTATGTTTTTTGATTATGCAACATTCCTTTGAGAAAATTCTCTTCTTCTTCTTTGTTATCAGTACTCTTTTCTTCTATTAAATTCATCTAATGTCATGCTTTCTTTACTTTTTTTTGTTAGGTTTTATGACCTGATTTTTGTATTAAATTCTCTAACCTTTTATCTGTTTAAGGATGAATTGATGGATTTGATTCTTTTTGTATGATAAATTCTGTTTTTTCTTTCCAAAAAATCTGTTTCGTTTTGATAAATTCACTTGATAACATAATCCTATTTCAAAAAAATATGTGAAAAAACTATTTGTCCTTCTTCTCTATTATTAGTCCTATTTTCTGTTTTCATAGTTATCTTTTTAAATATTTTCTTAACTTATTGTTGAAATGAAAAATTCACATCATTTTATGTTGAGTTATCAATTATGAAATGTTTTTTTAGGATGAATTGTTGCTAATGACTTTTTGATTACTGATAGCATGATGCTAATATTTTAGATTTTTTTAAGCATTAAATATTGATTCACTCATGATAAATTCCCTTTATAACATGTTTGAAGTTAACATGTGATTGTCATATATTTCCATGTCACAACTACCTAATAGGATGGCGAATAGATTTTCCTTGATCAATGAAATTAAAGCTGGGAGAGTTGACTGGAAAATTAAAGTAAGAGTGATCAGTTTGTGACAAGAGTATATATGACAATTATGTAGGGATGATATTAAATCGAATTATTCATATTAACTTTCCTTAACTAATAATATGATTAAAATTCACATCATTTTATGTTGAGTTATCAATCTGGTTTTCATATTTATATATGATCACTCAGGGTTATGTCTTCTTTGATTCTAATTCTGATTTTATCTGAATACAATGTCAATGAAAGTTAATATGAATAATTCGATTTAATATCAGCCCTACATAAATGTCATATATACTCTTGTCACAAACTGATCACTCTTACTTTAATTTTTCAGTCAACTCTCCCAGCTTTAATTTCATTGATCAAGGAAAATCTATTTGCCATCCTATTAGGTAGTTGTGACATGGAAATATATGACAATCACATGTTAACTTCAAACATGTTATAAAGGGAATTTATCATGAGTGAATCAATATTTAATGCTTAAAAAAATCTAAAATATTAGCATCATGCTATCAGTAATCAAAAAGTTATTAGCAACAATTCATCCTAAAAAAACATTTCATAATTGATAACTCAACATAAAATGATGTGAATTTTTCATTTCAACAATAAGTTAAGAAAACATTTAAAAAGATAACTATGAAAACAGAAAATAGGACTAATAATAGAGAAGAAGGACAAATAGTTTTTTCACATATTTTTTTGAAATAGGATTATGTTATCAAGTGAATTTATCAAAACAAAACAGATTTTTTGAAAAGAAAAAACAGAATTTATCATACAAAAAGAATCAAATCCATCAATTCATCCTTAAACAGATAAAATGTTAGAGAATTTAATACAAAAATCAGGTCATAAAACCTAACAAAAAAAAGTAAAGAAAGCATGACATTAGATGAATTTAATAGAAGAAAAGAGTACTGATAACAAAGAAGAAGAAGAGAATTTTCTCAAAGGAATGTTGCATAATCAAAAAACACACTTGTATGTTTAGATATATTCCAAATAGCCTATGGAAAATCTGACAAAGTGAACTCAACATTGCATATATATATATATATATATATATACATGGTAAGGAGACCACTATCAGAAAATTCAGATCAAATCATTGATTATAATTTATTATAATACAAATTTAGAATCAAATCATATTTAGAATCAAACTTAGAATACTCATCTATATTCAAATCAAACCAAATTTAGAAAACCTATGTATTTATCTATACTGAAATCAAATTATTGCTTTTATCCATGATTTTAATTTATTTTAATACAAAATTAGAATCAAATTTAGAAAATACAACTATATTCAAATCAAATAAGCTTTAGAATCAAATCAGATTTATAAAACATATCGATCTATATTCAAATAAAATCAAAATACCGTCTCTCTAAATCTAAATCACGTCTCTCTAACCTATTGACAAAAACACAACTTTGCATATATTAATTTATTATAATCAAAATTTAAATCAAATCGAATTTACAATCTTTATTTGAACACCTATCTAACTTCAAATCAAATCAACTTTAAAATCAAATCAGATGTAGAAAAACTACCTATCTGTATTCAAATAAAATCAAATTTAGAATGAGAACGGATTTATACAAACAAATTAAAAGCAAATCTATAAATTTTCAGATCAAATCATTGATTATAATTTATTATAATACAAATTTAGAATCAAATCATATTTAGAATCAAATTTAGAATACTCATCTATATCCAAATCAAACCAAATTTAGAAAACATATGTATTTATATTCACATTAAATCAGATTTAGAATCAGAACAGGTCTATACACATAAAGTGAAATCAATTTATCTATACTCAAATCAAATTATTGCTTTTTATGCATGATTTTAATTTATTTTAATACAAAATTAGAATCAAATTTAGAAAATACAACTATATTCAAATCAAATAAGCTTTAGAATCAAATCAGATTTATAAAATATATCGATCTATATTCAAATAAAATTAAAATACTGTCTCTCTAAATCTGATGCATATTTAAATATGATGCTTATTTAAATTTAAATATAATTAAAACTTCAAGATTTCTGATTTGAAATTTGAAAACGAATTTTGCTTTTTTTTGCCAAAATTGCCCTCTTTTTTTGCGGTAAAATAAATTTCAGACTCATCTCTATTTATATATATAAAGATAAAGATAAAGATGTTATATATATTGTAATTAATATTTTAAAAACAACTTCACGCTATAATTATGCGATAAGTGTTTTAATGAAAATTAAAACAATAATTAAAGATTCTTTAAGATTTTTATGTTAATGAATTTGCCCTGAATAGTATTCATGAAACCGTGATCTTTTATTTTAGGAAAACAAAATTAATTGACGAGACAATACTACTATAATTGTGCAACACAAATATGTTAGATTCATGATTTCAAAATAAACAGTATGGCCAATTTCCTATATTACTTTACCTAATCAATCTTAAAAGAAAAGAAAATAATGTATTAATTATGGAAAGAAGTAATAAAATCATTCCATCAAGCAGGCAGTAAATCACTAATACCCACTTTACAGCACCAAAAAGATAATACTTTCTACTTATTCTTATTTTATTCTTTTAAATCAATATTTGCTTGATGCATTGAATGCCAAATTCTCATCATTGAAATTGAAAATAATAATAATAATAATAATAATAATAATAATAATAATAATAATAATAATAATAATAATAATAATAAGCATCACAAATTCTTAATCGATCAAAGACAGCAGCACGAAATAATAATAATAGTCAAGTTCGTCTAGTATGAAAATCAAGTCCATCTAGTATGACATGATGGACATTTAAATTTAGAAATTTAAATACAAATCTTATTAAAAACATGAAAAGAATATAACATTAAAGAGTGCAATTATATTGTAGGATGGGATCAAACATTGTAATCATACAACAGTGCATCATACAATAGTGCGTCCAAACTAATTTTGACAAATAGTAAACAATTTATCTTCATAGAAAACTATTAAATATAGCTGGTGTTATAATATAGGAGCAATTTGGGATTTACCAGTGTAAATCTTAATGTGGTGCAAGTTATATCCTTATAGTAGTCATGAAATCAACAATGCAAGTTATAGTTAGAGGCAACAATTGCAGTCAAAATCTTCACCCTGCATCGATCTAATGGTATAAACTTGAAAGGGTGAATAATATTATAATAAGCATTTAATTTAATTTGTAACTAAAACAATACCTGTACTGCTTGGACCAGGGTGCATCTCTCAGTAATAAAATTCTGTCCCCCATTAACCTGTGAATCGCTAAAGAATAGTCCTCAGCTTTTTCTTTCATGATTTGGTCACCTCTAATACAGATTTCATGAGGAGCTGCCGTTGGTTCTGCTTCCAAAACTCGAAGCTGCTGCTTCCATAACTCGAAGTCGCGGTAGGAGAAAAAGACATCATCATCGTTCTTGTGATCGGGGAGACGATTTACCGTCATGTGGGCACCAATCTGTTCTCAAATGTCGCCGAGCTTAGTCTTTAGGGGTAGTAATTGTGAGATGTCTTAGGTTAACCAGAGACCTCCTATTTATAGGTTTCGGCCATTGGGCCTCACTTAGGCGGCCCAATAGCTAAGAAGACATGAGGGGGTCACTGATATACCCTAACATGAGGTCGGTAATGGGGCCCATATCTATAACGGAACAACTATCTATTTGTGTTTTTTGTACTTTATAATATATGATTAATTAGTGTTAATAATCATTTTTTACAGATCTTGAAAAATTCTAACACATGATATCCATGTTTAGTTTATAAAATAGTGTGACGTGAAAGTATATTGTAATATTTAATAAAAATTTTGAACTTTAGATCATTTGTTGTGTTTTAGAACATTAACATATTGTGTTACAATGTAATTAAATTATTGTATTGCTGATATTTAAATATTTTGATTGGACGATCTTCGAGTAACTTTTTCAATTGAGATATAATTTTCTTAAATTAATATTTTTTAGTAAGTTGCTAATTTTTTACTTAATAAAAGTGCGGGTAACGGGCGCGGGTACGGGCATATAAGTGCCCAACGGGTATGGGGACGGACACTAAAGTTGCTGCCCACGAGGGTACGGGCGCGGGTACGAGCTTTTTTTGGAAACGCGGGTACGGGGACGGGCACTTTGGTACCCTGCCCAGAGGGTACCCATTGCCATCCGTAGTTTGATCTCCGTAAAGCTCCCTACGACCATTGCTCAAGAATCTCCACGCGGACATTGGCGTCGTCTGTGGGGAACTACAACATTTGCACCTCCTTTTCTTTCTCTTCATCTTCAAGATCACCCGTACAAATCTTGACAATGGTTGGAACCAGAAGCAACACCTCCTCCGCCAGAAACGTCCGCGACCAGAGCGACGCAACGCCTTTTGTCACCAGCGGATCCATGCCCACCATCTTTTCCACTACAATTAGCCCAGCCGCTGCTGCAACGTCAACCGCTGGAGTCTCAGTCACTGCTGGAGTCCCTCCCCCACGCAATAACGTGACATGTCCTCCTCCGGCTCCTGGAGGATATGGCTCTCCATCCACTCCACCTGGCCAACCTTCTCGTGGAGAGCTTCTCGATTTCATACGTCGTCAAGGTGTGATGCTGGAAGACTATGCGCAACACCTTGCAAAATTGGAATCAGAACACCAACGCCTTTCAACTCGAGCAAGAGGTTCAGAGCGTCCTCCTCCTTCAGGCGCTTGCAAAGATGAACGCAACTCCCCTCCACGTCGACAACCTTCTCCACGGCGCGAGCGTCAACATTCTCCACAACCTTCCGTACAATCAGCGCACCCCAACTCACGCCTTCACATACATACTACTAATGTTCGCAGTGAATCTCGTACAATCCAAGATGATGAGATCATCTAGGTGGTAATGTCGTTCTCTAAGCGCATCATATGTAGAGTTTTTCCTCTTTCCCGGAAGAAGACTGCTCTTAGGTGGTTTCAGACGCTACCTCCGAGGTCCATTAACACTTAGGCCGACCTGAGGGACAAATTCATCACCAGCTTCACTATCAGCAAGGTGCAGCTAAAAACTAAGGCCTCCTTAAATCAAGTCCATCAAGGACCCTCGGAATCGCTTCGTGACTATATCAATTGCTTCACAAAGGAAGCTCTGCTCGTTCAAGGGATCCAGCCCCGGGGTCCAGTTGATGCTAGCCAAAGATGGCCTCATTCCTCACTCACCATTTTGGGTGGATTTATCTAAGAGAAAACCGACCAATATGGAGGAATTCCTCAGCAGAGCAGAGGAGTACATTAGCCTTGAGGACGAGGAGCTTGCCCTCAAGGTGAAGGAGGTCAACCCCGGACAATCCTCCAAACCCCAAGGTCAGAAGAACAATAAGGGCGTCCGACAAGAAGACAAGGGAGACCAGGTTATTTTGGGTCGCTACAACGCCTATACCCCCCCAAACACTTCCTGAAGCAGGATACTTAATGAAATCCTGAATGTGGAAATGTACAAAGCCGGGATGAGAAGGCCAAAGCCAATGAAGCTGACATCCTCAACTGACTGGTCAAAGTACTGCAGATTCCAGAAGTCCCCAGGACATGACACTGACCGATGTAATAAGCTGAATGACGCCATAGAGGAACTGATCAGGCGAGGAAAGCTGGACAGATACAAGAAGAATGAAGGAAGTGAAGGTGCCTCGCGCCGTTCTGAAAATAATAACTGGAGAGACGACTTCTGCCGTGATGATTACCATCGTGAAACCAACTGACCTGGGCGTAATCGGTCACGCACTAGGTCTCCGAGGAAGGTCAGGTCAAAATCCAGTCGACTTGTGGCTGATCAGACTCCCCCTTTGTTGTTTTACAGTTACTACAATGAAAAACCATGGTTTCAGAGAATTGATTTTAAATCACTTTCGTCCAATGTGCTTCGTAAAATGTAAACATTAATATCAACCATTGATTTCTAGAATCAATTCTACTCAACTGTAAACCAAACGCACTCCCCACCATCGAACTCTCAACGGGAGCGTCGAGATCCACCTTCATAGTCTCGTCGACAATCACCAATCGGTGAAGAATGCCCACCATCAAGGCACCCTGTCATCTACGTGATCGCGGGAGGCTTTACAGGGAGAGGGGAAACGACAATGCAAGGAAAAGACATCTGAAGGAGATATTTTCGGCATCATCTTCTTCATGTCAGGAGCACAACCCCAGAGGAGAAAGCTACTTCCCCTAAGTTTCTCAGATGACGACTTTGGCCCAGTTATTCCGGGTCATGACGACCCCATGCTTATTGCAGACTTTATGGCAAATCATGAGGTCCGCAGGGTATTCATGGACCAGGGAAGTTTTGTCGACATCATGTTCTACACAACCTTTCGGAAGTTACACATTCTGAAGACGAACCTGCTGCTATATAATGACAGAGACTTAATAGGCTTCGTCAGAGACAAAGTACGCCCGAAGGGTTTTGTCGAGCTACTGCTTACCTTCGGCCATCCCCCTGTATCGAAGATTGCCAAGGTCCGGTTTCTGGTGGTTGACTGCCCCACCACGTACAATGCCATCTTGGGAAGGCCGACATTGAACACTATCGGAGCAATAATTTCCATAAGCCACCTCGTGATGAAGTTCTGGAGCGATGAGGTCAAAGTAATCTGTATCTGGGGTGATCAGATTGCAGCTTGGGCTTGTTATAAGGAATCGTTGAAAGTTTGAAGCCCGAAAAGTCTGAAAAGATTGGGGTAAAGGTTGAAAATTCCCCATTAGCCGCCGATGTAATGCTGGCCGACTTAGATGTAAGGAAGACTTTGCTGGCACCCGTCCTATTCCGGAAGGCACCTTCCGACCTCTACAAATTGGTCGTAACCCAGATCAGGTGGTGCAGGTCGGAAATGGGCTCGAGACGAAAGATGACGAAGCACTCTGCACACTAATTCGCCAGAACTCAGATCTGTTTGCATGGATTGCGACCGATATGTCAGGATTGAACCCCGAGGTGATCTGTCACCGCCTCTATTGATCCAAGAACCAAACCGGTAGAGCAGAAACGTCGGAAGATGTCTGCAGAGTGAGCTGAAGCAGCCCGGCAGCAGGTCTCCGAGTTAGTAGAGGCCAGATTTGTTAGGGAGGTCAAATATACAACCTGGTTTTCTAATGTAGTCTTTGTTAAAAAGCCAACTCGCAAATGGCGAATATGTGTAGATTATACCAATTTAAATAAATCTTTCCCCAAGGATTCTTACCCCTTGCCTAACATCGACCGTTTGGTCGACCAATCTTTCAGCTTCCGTCTTTTATCTTTCATGGACGCCTACTCGTAATACAACCAGATTCCAACGTATCCCCCCGACCAAGAAAAAACTGCTTTCATAACGCAACACGCTAATTTTTGTTACCGAATGATGCCATTTGGGCTGAAGAACGCTGGGGCCACGTATCAGCGGATGATGAACAAGGTTTTCCGCGATCATATAGGAAAATTAATCGAAGTCTACATTGACGACTTGATCGTAAAAAGCAAGACAAATGCCAAGCATATTGTCGATCTCGGCTCAATCTTCGATCAACTAAGGCGTTACAACATGCGACTGAATCCCCAAAAAATGCATCTTTGGTGTTTGAGAAGGAAAGTTCTTAGGATTTATGTTGACATAACGTGGTGTGGAAGCTAATCCCGACAAATGCAGGGCCATCCTCGAGATGAAGAGTCTTCTACCTTGGTGAAGGAGGTCCAACAACTAACTGGACGACTTGCCGCCCTTACCAGATTCACTGCCAAATGAGCCACCTGGGGTCTGGCTTTCTTCCGAATATTGAAGAAAGGAAAAACTTTTCATTGGGATCAGGAGTGTGAGGAGGCTTCAAGAAGTGAAACAAATCCTAGCCTCGCCACCCTTCTTGACGCGACCCCAGGTCAGAGAAGTTCTCTTCTTATACTTATCAGTAGTCGATGAGGCAGTGGCCGTGGTATTAATAAGAGAAGTCGGAAAGTGCCAGCTCACCAGGTCATCGTCCGAACCAACCAACCAATTCGACAAGTGCTACACCGTCCAGACTTGGCCTGCATGATGGTTTCTTGGGCAGTTGAACTTTCTGAATTTGGGATAAGGTATGAACCCCGACAGACGATCGTGGCCCAAGCCCTATCCGATGTCATCGCGGAACTTACAACCGGCTACAGATAGCTTGGACGAATGGTGGGTAATTCATATTGACGGGTCCTCGAACCCCAAAGGAAGTGACATCGGGATATTACTTGAGAATGCTCACGACGTGGGTACTGGAACTTTCCTTGAGTTTTTCTTTCCTGACATCCAATAACCAGGCCGAGTATGAAGTGTTGAGTCTCAAAAAATATTTCTCAGGAAATGAAAATTATCTTGAGTCTCATGCTCTTAAGAGTTTTAATGGACTACAAATATAAAACATAAACATGTTAATATCCTCTCATGAACACTCTGTTATATTTCATATTAACATTTATTGAGAAGGATCATCTGAGAGCTTCAGATCGTCTGAAGACCAAGCATCATCTGAAGATCTCTAAAGTCTGAATGCTTTTTATAGCTCCTTGCTTCTGAAGGCTGAAGGTATCAGAACTGAAGGAAGACCCCTTGAAGACGTTGTTGTTTATGCAGAACGTTCATCTCTCTGGTCTAACCTATTTCAGCATAAGAGTCAGAACTGCTTTTCTTCCTCGTTCAAATGATTAGCACATAAGAGGAAAGTCTGCAACGCTACTGCATCTGCACCAAAAAGCATTGTGTGCGCAGACCTGCTGCACCTACATCTTTTCAGAACATGTTGATTAAAGAGTCTCAACGTCTTGGAGCATTTAATGCCTTTTGACAACGGGATTTTGACTCTACATTTCTATATAAAGGGTTCGTGAAGATTGAAGAAAATAGAGAGAACATTCATTGAAACATTACTAAGCGCAAACGCTGCTAGAACACTCTGAAATTCTTTGTACAATTTCTTACTTAAAATCCCGAGTGAATCTCAGTTATTGTACGTGGTTCAAGCTATCATCTTAAGATAGTGCTCCTGAACTATTTCTATTTTATTCTGTAAACAGTTTGGGTTACAAGCCTGGAGAGGCTTACTGTGTAAAAAGAATACTTGGGTTTTACACTTGGATAAGTGTCTGGGAGCCTGAAGAGGCTTGGTGAAAGAAAGAATACTTGTGGTAAAGCCTGAAGAGGCTTGATAGAAAAGAATACTTGTAATTCTTGCAAGAATAGTGGAAATCCAGTGGTGGTTTGCCTCTAGGACTGGATGTAGCTCACAGTGGTAGTGAGTGAACCAGGATAAATCTTGGCTAAGTTATCACTTTCCCTTAACTCTTTCAATTCAGTTTAACTCTAACAAAGGGGCTTGAAAAGTATCTCGTGTGTGTAAATCCTTCTTATATAAAGTTTTTCTTAAAACAATCTTGAGCATCTGAACTCAAGTTCAGAAGATAAAAACAACTTCAGACAATAACCAATCATCTGAAGTACTCTTGAAATAGTTTTCAGTAAAGTTTCAAAAGGTTAAAGGTTTCCATTGAAACACTATTCAACCCCCCTTCTAGTGTTTCCTTGTGTTTCTTACATGAAGCATTAATAGCCGACTTGCGGATGGCAGTCGAGGTTGGAGCTCGTCGTATAAGGGTCAACATTGACTCCCAACTTATCGTCTCCCAAGTGAAAGGTGATTGCCAAGTTAGAGAGCCTTTGATGCTGAGATATATGGAAAAAGTGAAAGAGCTCGCTAACAACTTTTCCGAGGTTGAGATTAACCACATCCCGAGGGAGAAAAACTCCATGGATGTTGTGCTATCTAAGTTGGCGAGCACAAGATCCTCTGGGAATAATAGGGCTGTAATTCAGGAGGTCATTCCTTTCCGACCGTGATCATGGCGCTGGAAACCGAAGAATGCTTGTTTTCTGAGATTCGAAAATACCTCGAGACCGGGATACTCCCACAACAACCTAAGGACGCTAGGCGATTGTAGAGGCAGGTCCCCGGTTGCTACCTGATCCAAGGAATATCGTATAGAAGGGGTCTGGCAGAACCCCTGCTGAAACGTATTCCAGCGCAGTGAACCGGCTACGTCATGGCTGAAGTACATGAATGAGTCTGTGGACACCACCCCAGAGGACGACCACTTGCGCGGAAGATCCTCCAAGCAGGGTACTACTGGCCAACTTTGGAAGCCGACTTCGCCAACTACAAGAAAAAGTGCTCCTCTTTCCAGAAGCATGTCGACGTCCATCGAGCACCTCTCGATGAGCTTTGGTCAATCTTAGCACCCTGGCCGTTCTCATGGTGGGGCGTCGATATCCTCAGACCCTTTCCCACGGCCCCCGGGAAGTTGAAATACCTCGTTGTGGCGGTCGAATACTTCACTAAGTGGATTGAGGCACAACCCTTGGCCAAGATCACGACCAAAAACTTGGAAAAAATTCATCTACCGTGTCATCATCTGTAGTTTTGGCATCCCACAAACGTTGGTAACAAATAACGTGACACAATTAACTCATACGGGCTTTCGAGAAATGCTCTCCAACTTCCATCTCTGCTACAGATTTTCATCAGTCGAACACCCCCCAAACAAATGGTCAAGCGGAGTCGGCCAACAAGATCATACTTAAGGGCCTCAAGAAGCATTTAGAAGCAGTAAAGGGCCTTTGGGTTGAACAACTCTCGAACGTCCACTGGGCCTACCATATGACGCAACACTCCACGACTGGAGAAACTCCTTTCCGCTTTGCTTATGGGGTAGACGTTGTGATCACGGTAAAAGTCGGAGAACAAAGCTTTAGGTTGCAGTCATATAATCCCGACTTCAATGATGCCAGGCACCGGGAAGAGTTTGACTTGATTAAGGAAATCCAAGAACAGGCCATTATCCGCGAAGCCGCCATAAAATGGCAATCTGCCCGACGTTATAATGAGAAGGCTGTTCTTGGAGTTTTGAAGACGGTGATCTCGTCCTCCGTCGTGCAGACGTCGGTAATAAGTGTTGAGCCTCAATATATTATTAAATGGTTAATAATGTTTAAGTCTCATAACCCTGTTTTTTAATGGAAAACAAATTTGGTTAATATTCTTATGAGAAAGAACAATTTTCTGCTGAAGGTAGTTTCTGTGTTTCAGAAGATGTTCGATACAACAACCCTTTGAAATCATGCAACCCTCTGATGTGGTGCAACCTACTGAAGTGGAGGAACCTGCTGAATGATCAAGACCTACTGAAGCCAAAGAACCTTCTGATGTAGAGAGACGTCGCACTAAAGCTTGTACCTTTTTGGGAAAGTGCTTCTCTGTTAATTCCCTTTGAAGACTCAAGTCAACAACGGCCTTTCTCAGTTGCTTGTGCTTCTTCTTCTTTCAGAAAGTCAGAACATTTGCTTTTGGCATAATTCAAATTTCTAGTCACCAAAAACACAATGTCTGTTGTGAAGTACATTGTGCCCAAAAAATATGGAGTCTGCACTGCTAACACCTACTACCTGTTGCACCTGCTATTGCAAGCTACCAAGGCTATGTGTCTCAATGGGAGCATTTGCATTTAATGTAGTCTCTCAACGGAAATCAAATGGAGTTCAATGGATTTCTTTTCCAATTTTATATAAACCAGTCTCCATGCAGAAGAAAGAAAGAGAGAACACTCGAACTTACTGAAAAGTTGCTCAAACATTCTCTAATATTTAGATATTCATTTATTTCATTTGTACAACAATTTCTATGTTGAGTTATACTCAGTTATTTGTACATCTTATCCAGTTTAAGCTTTGAACTTGTGTAGTTTAAAAGCTTAAGCATTTTCTTTTTATACACCGGTTGTGTGTTGAGCCTGAAGAGGCTTGTTGTTTAAACAATACTTGGGTTTGAGCCTGGAGAGGCTTGTCTGTAAAATAATACTTGGGTTTAGCCTAAAGAGGTTGTGGATAAAAGAATACTTATAACTGTGCTCAGTTAGTGAAATCCTTTGCTGGTTTAGCATTAGGACTGGACGTAGCTCACGGTGGATGTGAGTGAACCAGGATAAATCCTTGGCTGGGTCTTCTCTACCCTTATCTCTTTATATTTATTATTTAAGCTAACAGGAGGGTTCTGAATAATCTGTTTTATAAGCTTGAACTTTAAACAATCTCAAACGCTTTATAAAACAAAGTTTATAACAATGCATTTTGGACCTGCTGAAGTACTTCAGCAAGTCTCTGAAAAACCCAGTTTCAGCAAGTTGCCCAAAACATTTGTTAAACACTTTCCTTGTGAAAAAGGTTTTCATAAAATCTGTTTAAAGTTATAAAACACCATTCAACCCCCCTTCTAGTGTTTCCTGTGGTATCTACAGTTGGTATCAAAGCTCAACCTCGGGTTGAGCATCTAACAAGTGCTGAAGGAAGAAGATCCAGATGGAAACCTCAACAAGCAATCCCCACTACATTGTAGAAGGAGCCTCAGTCTCAAGGCCCCCAACTTTCAATGGTACAGACTACCATTATTGGAGAGACCGTATGAAGCTGTTCATTGAGAGCAGTAACATAGATCTCTGGGATGTAGTCACAGATGGTGATTATATTCAACCAATAATGGTGTGCCCATTCCTAAAGCAAAATGGACTGGTGATCAGAAGGCGCGTGCGCAACTTAATGCCAAAGAAAAACTCTATCTGGTTTGCTCCTTGAGTAAATTAGAATATGAGAAGGTGCATGGTTGCACTTCTGCCAAAGAAATATGGGATACATTAGCTTTAACCCATGAGGGGACTCACAATGTAAAACAATCCAAAATCAGCATGCTTGTTCATCTGTATGAGATGTTCAAGATGCATGAATCTGAATATATTGATCAGATGTTTGGAAGATTTCAGACCATAACTAATGGACTCAAATATCTTGGCAGAACCTATGACTGATAATAATCGCAAGATTCTTAGGAGTTTACCAAAGATTTGAAGGCCCAAAGTTACTACCATTCAAAAGGCAAAGGACCTCAACACCTTGAAAATGGAGGAACTTTGGGATCCCTCAAAGTCCATGAGTTGGACACTTGGCGAAGATGCTCCCAAAAAGAAGTCACTTGCCTGAATGCCAAGTCCAAACTGTTGAAGGTTGGACCCCAGAAAACCATGAAAGGAGGAGAATCTTCAGAAGGTTCTGAAGAATCAGAAGGGTAGCTCTGATGATGATGATGATCTAGCTCTTCTGAGAAAAAAGATCAAAAGGATGCTTCAGAGGAAAGGAAAGTTCAGAAAAGACTCCTCCTCTGAAACCAAAATAGGTAATTCAGGTAAAGAATCTCTTTCTCTACTGACAAAATTATCTGTTATGAATGCAAACAGTCATGACATATGAAGGCTGATTGTCCAAAGCTGAAGAAACCTTCCTACAAGAAGAAGAAGTTTCTCAAGAAGAAAAAGGGTTTTGATGGAAAACTTGGGAGGACTTAGATGATTCAACTTCAGAAGAGGAGGATGAATCTACTGAAGAGGCCAAACCTATGTTTAATGGAAAGGTCTCCCTTCATCAGACAGTTCTGAATCTGAGGTAATTCCTTAAACTCTTCAAGACATGTATGATGATTTGCTTGAAAGCTCTACGGAGCTTTTCCAAGAGTATAAGGACTTGTCTAAAGCCTATACAGAAGTTTCAAACAAAAATGAAGCTCTTGAGACTGAAAATATTATACTTAAAGAAAAAATCCTAAGTCAGGAGTTTAATCAAGGAAATTAAAATCTTAGAAAACAAGTTGCTGAACTTACTACAGGTTTTGCCAACTTTGTTAATGGAACCAAGAACCTTAACAGAATGTTGGGTGTTCAAAGGAACTCCAAAAACAAAGAAGGTCTAGGATACTCAGACAGTGAATCATCACATGATTCAAATTCTAAACCTGCTAAAAAAGTTAAGAAAGGTAAGGGATGCTCTCACTGTGGAAAGCTTGGACACAATGTTTTCAGTGCAAACACAAGAGAAAGGGTCGACTTGCTGCTAACAAAAAAGGACCCAAGAAGCTGTGGGTACCTAAGTCTTTGATTATTTCTATTACAGATGTGTTTAATAGGACAAAGGAGATACCCCAAATGGTACGTGGACAGTGGCTGCTCACGACACATGACAGGAGAAAGGCCTTTGTTCCAAAACCTTAGACCTAAAGATGGAGGGGGTGGTAACCTTGGAGGAAATTAAAAAGGTAAAATCACTGGCATTGGTTCAATAGGTATCTCCCCTCTCTCTGTTATTAAGAATGTTCTCCTTGTTGAAGGTCTTCAACACAACCTGCTGAGCATAAGTCAAATATTTGACAGTGGCTATGTTATATCCTTCACTAAGGAAGGTTGTGTAGTCAAAGATGCTTCTGACCAAGTCATTTTTACTGCCAAGAGACACAACAATGTGTATAAAATTGATCTTGAGGAACTTGCATATCAAAATGTGACTGTTTAATTTCTGTTAAAGATGAAAAACAGATTTGGCATCAGAAACTTGGGCATGCCAGCTTGAGATTAATCTCAAAGCTTACAAAACATAACCTTGTAAAGGATTACCTAAGCTTTCTTTCAAATATGATATTTTATGTGAAAACTATCTTAAAGGTAAACAAACAAGAAGCTATTTCAAGAACAAAAATGTTGTGTCTACCTCAAGACCCTTAGAACTACTTCACATTGATCTGTGTGGTCCTACAAGAAAAGAAAGCTTGGATGGTAAAAAGTATGCTTAGTCATTGTTGATGACTACTCTAGATTCACATGGGTGATATTCCTCAAAGTAAGGATGAAACTTTTGAAATTTCACAAAATTCTGTAAGAAGGTGGCAAAATGAAAAAGGATTTTGCATTTCTGCAATCAGAAGTGACCATGGTGGTGAGTTTGAAAACTCAAGCTTCAATATGTTCTGTGATGAGAATGGAATCTCACACAATTTCTCAGTGGCTAAAACACCTCAACAAAATGGGGTTGTTGAGAGAAAGAACAGAAGCTTGCAGGAGATGGGCAGAACCATGCTCATTTCAGCAACCTACCAAGATCCTTCTGGGCAGAGGCTGTTCACACAGCTTGCTACATTTAAAAAAAATGGTAAGACCCATTCTCAAAAGAACTCCCTATGAATTATGGAGAGGAAGAAAACCCAACCATTTCTTATTTTCACTATTTTTTGGTTGTGAGTGTTTCATACTTAACACCAAAGATGATCTGGGAAATTTGATTCTAAATCTGACCTAAGGATTCTTCATTGGTTTATTTAGAAACATCCAAGGCCTATAGAGTTTATAACTCTAGAACCTTGACAGTTGAAGAATCTATTCATGTTAGATTAATGATGCTAAGAGACTGATAAGGAACTATCAGATCTAGAAGAGGATTTGCAGGTATGGAGCTGAATCCTACTTCAGAGACTCCAAAGGTAAAAAATGAAGCACCTGCTAAGGACCCTCTGGAAAGTACCTGCTAAACAGACTTCCCAGTCAACCGCTGAAACTGATCTCTTCACAGAATCAATGTGAGTCTCTGAATGAGCAAGATTTCCTCCCAGGCATGAGTGGAGATACAGAACTCATCATCCTCGAGAGCAAATCATTGGTGATAATTCAGAAGGAGTAAGAACAAGATCAAGACTTAGAGAAGTCAATAATCTTGCCTTCCTCTGAAATTGAGCCAAAGAATATTGAGGAAGCTTTGCATGATGAAGGGTGGATCCTAGCCATGCAAGAAGAGCTTAATCAATTTGCCAGGAGTGATGTTTGGACTCTTATTCCTAAACCCCATGGGAAAACTATTATAGGAACCAAATGGGTGTTTAGAAACAAACTCTCTGAAGATGGTCAAGTAGTCAGAAATAAGGCAAGATTGGTTGCACAAGGGTATAATCAACAAAAAAGTATTGATTTCACTGAATCTTTTGCTCCAGTAGCAAGGCTTGAAGCCATTAGGATTTTACTTTCCTATGCAGCCATAATGGAATCAAACTATATCAAATGGATGTAAAGAGTGCCTTCCTAAATGGATTTATTGAGGAAGAGGTATTTGTTAGACAACCCCCTGGTTTTGAAAATCTGACTTTTCCTAAGCATGTTTTTGAACTGAAAAAGGCTCCATATGGTCTGAAGCAAGCTCCCAGAGCTTGGTATGACAGATTGAGCAACTTTCTACTAAAAAATGGTTTTGAAAGAGGAAAAGTTGACATAACTCTTTTTAGAAAAATGTATAACAAAGATCTAATTCTGGTCCAAATATATGTTGATGACATTATCTTTGGATCAACAAATTCCTCTTTGTGCACTGAGTTTTCAAGGCTTATGCAATCTGAATTTGAAATGAGTTTAATGGGTGAACTCAATTTTTCTTAAGACTTCAAATTAAGGCAAGATTCTGATTGTATATGGATCCATCAAGAGAAATATGCAAAAGAAATACTAAAGAAATTTAAAATGCATGATTGCAAGCCTATGTCAACTCCTATGCACCCTTAAGCAATCTTAAGTAAAGATGAAGGAGAAGAATGTGTTGACCCAACCATATATAGAGACATGATTGGATCCCTGTTGTATCTTATAGCAAGTAGGCCTAATATTATGTTCAGTGTATGCTTGTGTTCAATATTTCAATCAGATCCAAGAGCTACTCATTACAAGGTTGTTAAAAGAATTTTCAGATATCTCAATGGTACTACTAATATTGGTCTATGCTATAAGAAGAGTAAGGACTGCAGATTACTAGGATATTGTGATGCTGATTTTGCTGGAGATAGAGTTGAAAAAATCAACAAGTGGAGGATGCCACTTCATTGGAGAGAATATGATCAGTTGGGCTAGCAAAGGCAAAGCACCGTAGCCCTCTCAACTGCTGAAGCTGAGTACATGTTGTTGCATGTTGTTGTTCACAGCTGCTATAGGTAAAATATCAACTCGAAGATTTCAACATCCCTGTTAAATCTATTCCTATATTTTATGATAATACAAGTGCCATAAATCTTTCTAAAAATCCCATTCAGCATTCTAGAGCTAAGCATATAGAAATCAAACATCATTTCATTAGAGACTATGTTCAGAATGGTGTTTTTGATATACAGTTCATTGACACAGAGCATCAATGGGCTGATATATTCACAAAACCTCTTACTGAAGATAGTTTAAGTTCATTAGAGATAATCTGCACATTCTTGCATTATCTGAAAACTGAACTTGGTGATATATGCTACCTGCCGAATTTATCTGGTGTATGATGCACTTTTACTGATATACCCTTTTAGCAACTCCTTTTCCCTGAACTTCGTTATGCTCTAATGCTTATTTATCACTTCAGCATGCTCTGGACACCCTTTTGATTGATGACAAAAGGGGAGTAATATAAACTAACAAAATCTGAAGTGTAAGCTCTTTTCAAAGAAGATATTTCTTATTCAGGGGGAACAAAGCAAAGCAAGTTCTCTATTTCTCTTCAAGTATCTAAGATAGGGGGAGCATTCCTAAACTTTTTTTTTCTTTCCTTCAGATATTTGATAGTTTAAGAAAATTTGTCATCATTAAAAAGAGGGAGAATGTTGAGTCTCAAAATATTATTAAATGGTTAATAATGTTTAAGTCTCATAACCCTGAGTTTTAATGGGTAACAATTTGGTAATATTTGTTATGAGAAAGAACAGTTTTCTGTTGAAGGTAGTTTTTGTGTTTCAGAAGATGTCTGATACAACAACCCTCTGAAATCATGCAACCCTCTGATGCGGTGCAACCTGCTGAAGTAGAGGAACATGCTGAATAATCAAGACCTACTGAAGCCAAAGAACCTTCTGATGTAGAGAGACGTCGTACTGAAGCTTGTACCTTTTTAGAAAGTGCTTCTCTGCTAATTCCCTTTGAAGACTCAAGTCAACCATAGCCATTGTCAGTTGCTTGTGCTTCTTCTTCTTCCAGAAAGTCAGAACATTTGCTTTTTGGCATAATTCAAATTTCTAGTCACCAAAAGGCAATGTCTGCTGTGAAGTACACTGTGCCCAGAAAAAGGGGAGCCTGCACTGCTGACACCTACTACCTACTACACCTGCTACTACAAGCTACCAAGGCTATGTGTCTCAATGGGAGCATTTGCATTTAATGCAGTCTCTCAACAGAAATCAAATGGAGTTCAATGGATTTCTTTTCCAATCTTATATAAACCAGTCTCCATGCAGAAGAAAGAAAGAGGAGAACAATCGAACTTGCTGAAAAGCTGCTCAAACATTCTCTGATATTTAGATATTCATTTGTTTCATTTGTACAACAATTTCTTATCTTGAGTTATACTCAGTTATTTGTACATCTTACCCAGATTAAGCTTTGAACTTGTGTAGTTTAAAAGCTAAGCATTTTCTTTTTATACACCGGTTGTGTGTTGAGCCTGAAGAGGCTTGTTGTTTAAATAATACTTGGTTTAGCCTCAAGAGGCTGTGGATAAAGAATACTTGTAACTGTGCTCAGTTAGTGAAAATCCTTTGCTGGTTTAGCATTAGGACTGGACGTAGCTCACGATTGATGTGAGTGAACCAGGATAAATCCTTGGCTAAGTCTTCTCTACCCTTATTTCTTTATATTTATTATTTGAGCTAACATGAGAGTTATGAATAATTTGTTTTATAAGCTTGAACTTAAAACAATCTCAAACACTTTATAAATAAAGTTTATAACAATGCATTTTGGACCTGTTGAAGTACTTCAGCAAGTCTCTGAAAAACCCAGTTTCAGCAAGTTGCCCAAAACATTTGTTAAACACTTTGCTTGTGAAAAGGTTTTCATAAATCTGTTTAAAATTATAAAACACTATTCAACCCCCATTATAGTGTTTCTTGTGGTATCTACAATAAGAACGCATCCCAAGGCAAGCTTGCCAAGAATTGGGAAGGCCCATATCGGATAACGACCAAAACGGGCACCAGAGCCTACTCACTGGAACTCTGCCCAGGGAACCCATACCTCGGACATGGAACACAAATAAGCTTCGTGGGTACTTCAGTTAAGATTTTGGTTTGTTGGTTGTCGGAAATAAATTATAATTAGATTAGGAATTTTGTGAACATCAGGCACAACCCTTGACTCCATCATGTATCTCGAGCTTAGTCCCTTGAGCTCGATCAAAAGAAGTTTTACGAATATCATTCCCTTTGAAGAATTTATTACGATATATCGGACTTAGTTCCTTGATCATATTATTGGATTTAATTCCTAGATACGCATGTCAGATTTAGATCCTTGATCTTATTATCAGATTTAATTCCTAGATACGCATATCGGACTATGTTCCTTGATCATAATATCAGATTGAATTCCTAGATATGCATATCGGACTCTGCTCCTTGATCATATTATCGGATTTATTCCTAAATTCATAAATTGGACTTAGTTTCTAGACTCAAAGGCCAGACGACAAGCTATATCTCTAATATAGTGAATACCACGCCACCCCTCCGACTTAGAAATGACACCGAGATGCAATAAAACATGTTGTAGAAAAATACTTTATATATTCATTAGGTCGTTGAAGTCGGTACGAGTAGCTAAATAAGAAGACCAAATATACAAGTCCAATCGGCATTCCAACCCTTTATTCATCTCCGACTTTAGGGTTGACGTCCTCTGCGTTGCCTGATTCCTTCTGCTCAGAGGCAGTATCCTTCTCGACAGCAGCTTCAATGATTGGGCTAGCCGACTCCTCATCTCCAGGTTCACACTCCACGTTGCCACTAGCTTCAGCAAGGAACCACTTTCCATTTTCAACGACGCACAACATAGACATACCCCGGGTCCTTAACTCGACCCCGGGATTGAGGAATTTATTTTGCTTGATAGCAGCATGGAAATACACATCTGTCGCTTCCTTCCAAAGCTTCCCCATCTTTTCAATCTCTTTCTGATTTTCTTCGTCCTTTGACTTGAGGTCTTTAACCTCAGTTTGCAAAGTCGTCAATCCATCAACTGCCACCTTGGCATCATCCAAAGCATTTTGTCTTTCCGTGGTGAGAGTCTCCTGCTGAAGAACGAGGTCAGCGCTCAGTTTGTCTCTTTCCTCGGTCAACAACTTGACTT
Source organism: Sesbania bispinosa (assembly GCA_026901365.1). NCBI lineage: Eukaryota > Viridiplantae > Streptophyta > Magnoliopsida > Fabales > Fabaceae > Sesbania > Sesbania bispinosa. The sequence goes on along the minus strand of QLOH01000355.1, from coordinate 621,484 downwards.
GCCCAAGGGCAACCTGCATCTTCAGCTCGTCGGCCTCAAGCTTGGCAGTCACTTCATGGAATTTTTGTTTGATTTTGGGGAGGGCGACCAAGTCCTTCACAGCCCCAACAATGTATTGGGCCATCATTGCCCCACCAAGAGACCATTCTTACAAGCTATTGAGGTATTTCATCATCTCTTCCTCGGATTTGGCCCCGAATACCTTGCACCCTTGGAAATCGAGGTGATGACGGACTTCCTCCTCCATCATATCAACAACGGGAAGCCCGGGATTTACGTCGGCCTTCCCTTTTTTCTTTATTTTCGGTTGAGAGGGTGGTTTCGACGGGAGGACCCTTCGTCGAAGTGATAGGGTCGATCTTTAAGCGCTTAGCCTGTGGGTTGGTGACAAGGCCACCCTCGGCGCCTTTGCCCGAGGACTCTCCGGGACCCTGACCTTTATTCATAGACGCATTGCGCTTAAAGAGCCTCTCAGCCATCGCCTATTGGTTTTTTGGAAGCCATTTCCTCTACAAAAGAAAGAAAAGTTGTTAATATCTGTTCTATACCGAGCACCGAGCCCTCTAGGCACAAGTGGTCCTTAATGTGACACCCTTCTACCCCATACTCTTAAATGCTTAATAAATCGAAGTTTAGAAAAGGTAATGTCCCACGATGGGTAAAAAGGTTCACAATCGATCTTATTAAATCTCATAGTTCGAAAACGACTTTAATAACAGAAATTAAACTTTCAAATATAATTCAAATATAAAGCAGCGGAATCTCTAAAGAAATAAAACAACTAGTGACCTACTGCCATACAAGGCATCCAGAAAGTGAATAAGAAATACTCCTAACTAGCAACATGATAAAACTCCCAAATACACCCTAATGTCACATCTATCAGAGCACAACCCTTTAATCATAGTCGACACCAATCGTGTCCTCATCAACACCTGTAAAAATATATCCACAGAATACGGTGAGGAAAAGGAATACTACTTAGACATACACATAGAGAATGCCCCATCCTCACCCACAACATCAGCACATCATGTCACAATACATTAATCACAGAGAACAGGCAGCGAAAACGCAACAGAGAGGGCAGCAGCGAGAGCAACAGAGACGACGACCAGCGCGGAGGGAGAACACATAAGACCAGGAGACAGGCACCAAGCTCAACAGCAGCAGAGCAGCAGGCAGAGCAGCAGACGCAGGAGCCGCAAAGCAGGCAGCGAGCAGCAGACGCGGAGCAGCAGAACAGCAGGCAGCGAGGAGACGCAGGAGCAGCAGAACAGCGGCAGCGAGCAGCGCGCAGGAGCAGCAGAACAGCAGGCAGAGAGCAGCAGACGCAGGAGCAAACAGCAGGCAGAGGAAGCAGGAGAGACAGCAGCAGCGAAGCAGACGCAGGAGCAGCAGAACAGCAGGCAGAGAGCAGATACGCAGGAGCAGCAGAACAGCAGGCAGAGAGCAGGATACTCATAGCAGCAGAACAGCAGCATATATCATTATACTCATTATATCATAACATCATTCATCTATCATCATACTCATTCTATCATAACATCATTCGTATATCATTATACTCATTATCATCATACATCAATACTCATCTCATCATATACCCAAAGATCATGACTTGGAACTCCACACAATGGTGCACCTCGTCGATCACTCTAGTTAGTACCAAGATAGTCTACCGGTGTTACCACACACTATCCGATAGGTTGTACCCCCTCTATGGGCCCGCACAACGACATTCGACCCTAGGTTGTACCCCCTCTATGGGCCCGTTTAATCACTCCTAGGTTGCACCCCTTCTATGGGCCCGTTGTATCGAACGCCCCATCTTGATCCCCTGAGTTGTACCCCCTCTATGGGCCCGCACAACTCAGTTCACTTCTCGAATTGTACCCCCTCTATGGCCCGCACAATTCAGGTAACATCAATATGCACAAGGCATCTCTCCTAAGTTGTACCCCCTCTATGGGCCCGCACAACTTAGGTAACATCACATATGCACAAAGCATCTCTCCTAAGTTGTACCCCCTCTATGGGCCCGCACAACTTAGGTAACATCATCATCAAAAGGTGACATACACCATCATCATCAAAAAGTGATATACATTATTAACATCATTATCATGCATCATCATGCTCATCATCAAACATCATCATCATAAGTGATATACACTTATTAACATCATTATCATCATCATCATGCTCATCATCAAACATCATCATCATAAGTGATATACACTATTAACATCATTATCATCATCATCATGTTCATCATCAAACATCATTATCATAAGTGATATACACTATTAACATCATTATCATCATCATCATGCTCATCATCAAACATCATCATCATAAGTGATATACACTATTAACATCATTATCTTCATCATAATCATCGCAAACATCATCACACATCATCAATCATCAACATCATACTCATTATAAAGCACCATCAACATCATCATTTATCGCATGTTCACCAACCACATGCATTCCAAATAACCTCAATTACATAGCATATTAACCAACCATATGCATTCCAAATAACATCAATTATATAGCATATTCACCAACATATGCATTCCAAATAACATCAAATATTTAGCATATTCACCAAACATATGCATTCCAAATAACATCAAATATATAGCATATTCACCAACATATGCATACCAAATCATCATCAATTACATCAATTATCACACCATAATCAATATAAAGCATCATCAAGCATCATTAATCACATCATCCTAAAGCATCCACAATCATTATACTCTAACATCTAATTAATCAAGCCATCCACAAAACAATAAACATCCAACTCAATTTCATCAATAAAAACCTCAAATATATAGCTACAGTGCGAACTAAATATCTCCCAACCCAGACTTCGTATCAACGATCCAACCGTTCAGAATGAAGAACTAGGTGTTCCGAACCAGCTGTTAAAATTTTCAGCCCGATCCAACGGTGAACGAATCTGCAGTCACTGTTTTACAGTCGCAGCTCTATCTAAAAACGGGAATAACTTTCCTCTAGTGCGAACTAGATATATCCTAACCTATACCTCATATCGACGATCCAACCGTTCAGAAGGAAGAACCAGGTTTTCTGAACCAGCTATTAAAATTTCGGCCCGATCCAACGGTGAACGAATCCGCAGTCTCTATTTTACATTCGCAGCTCTGTGTAAAACGGGAATGACTTTCCTCTACCCTCTTCTTCAATCCCTACTTAATTCCTCAAGTTCCTAACTCAATTAAACTCGTTTTTTACCGATTGAATTCACTAAAATCAACAATCATTCTTATGATTTCCAATAAATTAAACATCTAATCAATTATGGTTCCTCATCTCTAAATCCTTGTTTAACCCCTTTTCACTGTTCTCATTATTTTCATTCAATCCACTCAAGATTCATCAAGAATCATACAACAATCAACAATCCACAATTTTCATCACAAAACAACACATATTCACATATTGATTTCAATTATTAATCCTTAAAGGTTATTCTCACTACCCATTCACCCCTACATGCATATACAAGCAGCACCCTCTTCCCCACCGTACCTTAAGCGAAGCTTTGATCACAGCAAGGAAGTCCTTTCTTGGATTCTTGGCTTTCACTCCACAGTAGCTCTCTCTTGAGACTCCGTTTCTCCCCTCCTTAGCGTTTCGCTTACTGACGAATGATACGAATAAGGATTAGGGTGCTCTATTAACCCCTTTTTGAAATGTTTAATTGGGCTTGGGCCCATTCTCACCCCCTTATTCTATATTAATTAAAACTATCTTTACCAAAATAAAACTAAATAATAATAATACTCCTATTATTTATTTTCTAATTAATTAATTAATTATTCCCTTAATTAATCTATTTAATTAATTATTCCCTTTACTCATTATTTAAATTAATCATTAATTATCCTAATAAAATTTAGGATGTTACACTTAATGCTCGGTGATAAGTGGTATTCCACTTATCACTTTGCAGAGTACTCGATGATAAGCTTATCAGGCCCATTAAGCCCAATAATGTGTCCTATAAAAGACTAAGATAAACCTAGAATAGGGCATCTGATACTCTCACTCTGACGGCTAGGTCTAATCCTTACGGGAGGAGAGCTCGGTCGTTAGGGATCTTTGAGAACAGATTGGCGCCCACCGTGGGACGGCGGTAAAATTTATCCTGCCGACCACTGATTGAGAGCCTTGCGATGACAAGAGTAACGCATAGCAACGGAACGGGTAGCGAAGGCGGAGGAGATGGTGATGAAGCACCACTACAACATTTGGTAGAGGAAATGCGAGAGTTTAGTTGGCAGAACGAGGAATTACAGGCGACAGTGCCGATCTATACCGAGAAAGTAGAAATGGGGAATTCGACGAATCGTGGCACAACGACCACCGACTACAGCCGATCTATACCGAGAAAGTAGAGATGGGGAATTCGACGAATCACCGGCACATCGACCACCGACTATGGACGATCTATACCGAGAAAGAAGAGATGAGGACTTCGACGAACCGTTGATCTATACTGAGAAAGAAGAGAAGAGGGCTTCGACGAATCGTGGCACAACAACTACGGCTGATCTATACCGAGAAAGTAGAGATGGGGAATTCGACGAATTGTTGCACGACGACCACTGACTATGGCCGATCTCAACCGAGAAAGAAGAGACGAGGACTTCGATGAAACGTCAGCACATCGACCACCGAATATGGCCGATCTCAAAGCTCAGATTTGGGACACAATTGGCCAGGAAGGTCTCATTCTTTCTTCTCTTTCTTGTTAATTTCAATAAAATTCGAATGTTTTGCTATTGTCATGTATGATAATTTCTTCCTGGGCTTTTATCTTTATTTTAATATTAAGCATATTATTTAGAATGAATAATTAGTCAGAATAGAAATTTTAAGAAAAAATCCTGAGAAATAGAAATTGTCAATGAAATTGTGTCATTTAAATAATCTTAAATTAGTTGTTGAATGTGTAATTTATCCAAATTAGTTACTAGAATGTGGATAGTTACTGAAAACTTATTAGAAAAAATTAATTGGATATCCATTTACAAAGTAGCAAATTAGTCGACTTGATTACTTAAGTATGGGCTAAAGGTTATTTCATTGTCACAAGGATTTTTTTTATAAATATTAAATTGATATTTTCATTTGAAATGAAGGGTTTTACTATACTATGAATCTATGATGCGAGTTTGGAAAATATGTTCTTGTCCATATATTAAGGATATAATAGAATTTGTGATTATGATTAACGTGGTGCGAAAGCAATTTTGCTCCCAAAGAATAATTAAGAATCCTTATTTTAAACAACGAGTCTTTTCCTATTTTTATTATCATTAGTGATCATGTATTTGTCAAACAATGTTATTTTATATGATTTCTTTAATTACCATATTAGGGAGCATAAATGTTAATATGACAACATTAATTATAATTTTAATCTTAATTACTAATATAAATTCTTTTTGTTTGCAAATTACTCCCTCACAACCAATATACTGACGTGGTGGAGGACTGACCAAGTTTTAAAGTCTTGTCTTTCGTCAAGTTTCTAAGGAAGAATGAAATATGGAAGAAAGAGAAGCCGCAGATAAATTTGATTGAGAATAAAATGAACCTTGAGCAAGAACTTGGATGTTATTCCCGAGCAAGAACTCGGATGCCTGAGGTAGAACTCGGATGCCTGAGCAAGAGCTCAGATGCCCAAGGTGCAGCCTGGATGTTATCCCCGAGCAAGAACTCGGATGCCTGAGGTAGAACTCAGATGCCTGAGCAACAACTCGGATGCCCAAGGTGCAACCTGGATGTTATTACCGAGCAAGAACTCGGATGCCTGAGGTAGAACTCGGATGCCTGAGCAAAGCTCGAATGCCCAAGGTGCAACCTGGATGTTATTCCCGAGAGAGAACTCGGATGCCTGAGGTAGAGCTCGGATGCCCAAGTCACAATGCTTAACATAGAGGTCATTCCCGAGTAAGAACTCAGATGCCTGTGGTAGAACTCGGATGCCTGAGCAACAACTCGGATGTCCAAGGCACAATGTGTAACTTGGAGGAATTCCTGAGATAAAGCTCGGGTTGTATTTGGAAGTGATCAGATAAATGATAGTGATAAAAGGTCCAAGTTTCAAGGGAAGAAATGGTAATTGTATGATAATTGTATCACGTGTTTGGAAAATTCTAACACATACAGGGCCACACGCAAAGTCGTTTCCAGCAGTACTGATTTGAAATACTGCAATGTGTGTCGGATTAAAATGAAAATGGCTATTGAGCATTCGATATGGAAGATCACCCCAGTTAGGAACTCCATCTGCAAGCCCTTCAGCCTAGCTTTGCAGGTTTTGGGCTTGAGGGGCTATGTTCTATACTGGAAGTAACGAGCTCGGCAATAAGACCAACACTTACGAGCTCGGCACCCTGGCTTCACAGAATCGAAAGATTCCCGAGCTAGAACTCGGAAAAGTCTCAAGCAAGTACTCGGAGGATTACTGAGCATAGAACTTGGGAGGAACATAATCCCAAGCATAGTGCTCGGATGGGGGTGACTATAATTCTTGAGCTTTTGCATTTGAATGAATGCAATTCCGAATGTTGTGTTTGGACTGATCTCCCTTTATTTAACTGGTCGAGTAGAGCAAGAAGGTCATCATTATAGTTACGTAAGGTTCCGACACTGACGAGCTCGGCACCCTGGCTTCGCAGGGGCTTGAGCTCGGGGGCTGTGTTCCGCATCGGTTACAGACCTACGAGCTCGGCAACCTAACTGCATAAGACCGACACTTCCGATCACTGCAGACTACGAGCTCATCACCCTGGCTCCGCAGGACTTGAGCTCGAGGGGCTGTGTTCTATACCTTGCACCGAGCCCTCCGATTATCGCATACTACGAGCTCATCGTCCTTGCTCCGCAGGACTTGAGCTCGAGGGGCTGTGTACTATACCGAGTACCGAGCCCTCCGATCACTGCAAATTACGAGCTCATCACCCTGGCTCCGCAGGACTTGAGCTCGAGGGGTTGTGTTCTATACCGAGCACCGAGCCCTCTAGGCACAAGTGGTCCTTAATGCTCGGTGATAAGTGGTATTCCACTTATCACTTTGCAGAGTACTCGATGATAAGCTTATCAGGCCCATTAAGCCCAATAATGTGTCCTATAAAAGACTAAGATAAACCTAGAATAGGGCATCTGATACACTCACTCTGACGGCTAGGTCTAATCCTTACGGGAGGAGAGCTCGGTCGTCAGGGATCTTTGAGAACAGTATCCCATTAAAATATTGACACTAGAGGGTTACACAACATTTACCCAAGGTTTCACAAGATAGGTTCCCGGCTTCAGCTATGATGGTTTGGCAACTGACTACCCCATGCGTTTCAACGAAATCCTTTAGGATGTCGACGACGACCTTCTCGACATCATATAGCTCGTCATAACTCACTAGTCACCACATAGTCTTTGGAAGACTTCTAGAAGTAAGAAGTGTTCCAATAGGGGTTAAAACGCCCATTTCCAGCCTTGCCGAGGATATTCTCCCGCCTTGCTTCGTAAGGACGAAAGAACACAGACCTCTCCTTAAAGTGCTTATATAAAGACTGAAAGATCTTAAACATCTTTCCCCCGAGCTCAGAGCGGAGCACCAACCAGGAAAACTCGTCACCATCCTTCACAACAAGTGGTTGGAACATATGGAAAAATACGCCTACATACAAGGTTTGGTTGAGGGTGGAGCACATCAAGATGAAGCTCCTAATGAAGCCCCAAGCATTTGGATGAAGTTAAGAGGGGGCAACTTGTAGGAACTGCAAGATGTCGACTTCAAAGTCGGAAAAGGGAAGCCAGGACCCCAAATCTTCAAAAAGGGTCTTGTACATTGGTAGAAATAGATTATCTTGGAAGTCCCCTTGTGAGTAGATCTGGGATTCTTCCCCAGGCAGATCCAGCTCCCACTCCTCTTCATCATCAGAATCAACCCAATCGACATGTCGTCAGAATGCCTATTCCAACTCTTCTTCTGAGCTATACCATCACGACGTCCCAATTGCCTCCTATCGACCCAGGTCACAGCCGCCAAATGAGCGGGGATGGGGAAGTTTATTGGAGGTGAGGTGTGGATTTTCCGCTTTCCCATCTCGGACCTGTCCAAAAGTCCATACATTTTGTCAAAAATGGAAGATGACGAGTTTGCGCAGGAGTGCTTCTAAACTATCCAGGCAGACTCCGCGGCTACCACCTCAAAATTCTCCATTGTTGGGTGTCGTGGGTAAGCTGAGTCACCAAATCATTCTGGGGCCACAACTCACGACACCCAACAGGAATCTCAACAATGGCAGAACCTGATGGATGCCTTTGCCTTAGCACCAAGCTCGGGACATTAGGGTCCTCAGGTTCTTTCGTAATTGCCAACCTATTTCGCCTAAGTTCGGCTGCCTTAGTCGTAGCCCTAGTAAGCATGGCGCGACGAAAAGAGGAAAATGCAAAATAAATGAAGGGTAAATTCTAGGAGGATACCTTGCAAAAAGCGAGAACAAAATCCTTCCACAAGCTCTAGGAGTTCAGCGGCCACAAAACGCATGCAATGGGGAAAACACTCGCCAATGAAAATATGCAGAAAAGTGGAGAACCAAGAAAGAAGAAGAACTAAGTGAAGACGAATGGGAAAATAGTGAAAATCGCAACCAATTCTTGCTTTTAAACTTTAAAGGCAACAACCAGGATCGTGCCAGACAATTAGGCCCATGGGCCCATTACTTTAAGATTACGACATGTGGCCTACAACATGGCAGGAAACCGTCACGTTCGTCAAATCAGAAATTGAGACGACCTCGACGATGGCGTCGCTTCAGATGACGTCAGAAATACACCTAGACAGAATGCCGAGTTCGAGAAAATCTCAAGTCGGTTACTTTACAGTAAACTGCCCCGACTTAGGGGGAAACTGTTCTGGACCGAGCCTGATCTCGACCCCCTAGAACTTACATGACCATTAGAATTGTCGACGTAACCACGTACCTTACCACAGACCCAATGATTGAAGATAATTTTACCGAAGGTCAACCGAGATAGGTTGGTGTCCGAGGCCAATAGGCCGGGGTTGTAAACCGGTATTATCACAACGCATGTACCGTCACCTCGGCCCCACACGTGGGAATATCTGCAGAAAGCCGTTACAACGGATAACAGACTTTCCCGCCCAAATATGCCTATATATACTCCATGGTGGTCTCCAGTTCAAGTACACTTCCATTACTATACTGAAACTCTGCTAGAATCGCACGCTGACTTGATCGTTGGAGTCCCTGCAGGTACTCCACCACCGTTCACCACCGTTGGATCGTCGTAAAGCTCCCTACGACCATTTCTCAAGAATCTCCACGCGGACAAATAGTATAGATGAAAGATTAAAGTTAAAATGATGATAACTTAAAAAAATTAAACTGATGAAAAATTTAATAATATTTTGTATTTTTGAAAGAGCCATTTAGTGATAAGGGCAAAGTAAAAATTACTTGTCAACATCAGTAATCCAATTTATCACTTCACCATCTTGCTAAAGAAAATATGAAATAATTTTAATTAAAATTGGATTATCAATAATCTGAAAACTATTCTTCTTTTAAAATCTATAATACAAAAAATAAACAAATAACCCAATTTCCAGCAGAATTCATAGTTCATAATCAATCTCAACTTTCAGAAAGGGCAATGTCATCTCTTTGGTTGATCAATGAACCATTTCCAACATAATTCAGAGTTCTTGATCATATTCTTACTGCATCATTGTGCTTCTTTGAAAGCCTAGTGTTTGTGTTAAGAGAGTTTTTTCTCTCCCAAAGAAACAAAGGAAAATATATGATTTAGCAAATTGAGAAAAACAGTCTAACAATAGGACAAAAGACAAAATGAGAAAAAGAGATATTTAGCAGAAAACCACTTCCGATAGCACATATTTATCATCACAAAAAGAAAGTAAAAGTGTATAAAGGCCATAGCTTGAAATAGTCGCAGACAAAGAATGATTTCATTTCAATGATGAAGATGTAACATGCAGAACAGAACATGATTTCAATGATGAATATATAAGATGCATAACAGAGAAACTGAAAGCTTACCTCGCCAAATACAACGTTCAACAAATGAGTTTCAACTTCGGTAGAATGAAAGATCAAATCTGCATAATCGAAACGAAAACATAACTATGGAGGTTTAGAGGGGGAAAAGGAGAAAGAAAAAAAGAAAGAAAAGACCTTTTTTTACCCACTTCAGTTTATGAAGAACAAAGCAATTTCAGCTTCAGAACAATGAAAGATCAAATATGCGGAGGTCTTCCCACAGTTAAGGCTTCTCACCCCTCCCTAAGAGCTTGTTTACTGGGGAGGTCTTCCCACAATCTTTGTCTGCGTTGTCAACCGAGCCATAACTCTTTGGTATTTATGATTTGAATTGAATCATTTCATAAATATCTTAAATTGATAAAAACTCAAAAATATCGAGAGACAGTAGGCTGGGGGATTATTCCACCAACTTATCATTCCTAAAAAATAATATAAATTAGGGGTGTTTAAGACCCGGTATATCATTTTGACCTGTCCCAATCTGTCCTATTCGGACCAGGTCTATTACTGTCTTACAAGAAAGAATACGACCAAATCGAGTCTCATTTGATGACTCGACATTCAGTTGAAGACGAGTTCAACTTAACCCTCGGATTACCCAACCCGTCCTTTATATACAAATATAATATTTATTACTTATAATTTTCTATTATGTATAATGCTAACCTTATTTTTTTTTCTTTTAGATAAAATTTTTGAGTTTAAATTTTCTCTATGTACCTTTAAAAATACATTCTATACGTACAGTTATATAGTGATATAATGTTATTCTTTGTTTTAGTAACGTTCCCGACTTTAAAAAAAGTAACAAATATTATACAAGTTAAGAGGAATTCTATTGTATACAATATATTTACTAATTATATGAACTATTTAATTTTGAACATTGTTATATGACCGTTTCATGATTATATTTAACTTATATATCGGGTCAACCCAGTTCTGTCATGCTCAAACCCGATCTTACTTCCTGGGTTCGATCCCCACTAAACAACTCTTCGGGAGGGGTGAAGAGTCTTAACTGTGACTAAGCCCCGAATAGGATTGCCCCTGGTAATAGGGGATATCTATGGTTTATACAAAAAAACCCGATCTTACTTAAGACCTATACATCATCGGGATCTTCGGGTCTATGGATAAGTTCGGGTCCATAGAATCGGCCCGATCAAAAAATATGGTCGGGTTAAGGACAAGCAAAACTCGCCCTAAGCCGTCCTATGAAGTGTAAACACCCTTAATATAAATATGAGTTTAATTAGTATACACTAACATTATTCAATGATGTTCCGTCACATTATTTAACGAGCATGACACCTTATATGTTATTAAATTCATTGAAATTGAATGATGTGGCAACACATCATTAGACAATAGTGTAAAATTTTTTACACTATCAATGTATATATATATACATTAAATCCTATAAATAATTTTTTTGGTGTAACACTACGAGTATCTTGTTCGAGCCGGGTAGAATTTCTATGAATGACAAAACTCTCCCTCTTAGTATTTAACCTAACTACATACCAAGTACTAAATCCTAAAATATTGAATGTGTAAATAAACAAATTTCATTAGTATTAAATTCTATTCTTGGAATGAGTTTCTACATAAATTATTTGATAAAATTATATTTAACATTTTTAAAATATTAACTAAAGCTCATACACTTCATATCATGTGTTTAGTAGTTTAATTTTTTTTTTTAAGTTTTTCTCACTTTCTATTAAAATAAATATAAATATAAAGACGTTTGAAATATGAGTGAATACTTTATGTATTAATTGATAATGCAAAAAGTTTACACATAATTTATTTAAATGAAAATTTTATACATAATGCAAAAAAAAATTATACATGAGTTATTTTCAAAATTTCATCCACACTTTTTAATGAAAATTACTTGATTTTTATAAATAATAATATGTTTTTATATAAAGTTTTCATCTCCTTATAACATATTATTCATGTGTTTTTTATATTAATACTAACACGTTCTAAATTAATTGAAATGTAGTAGCTCGTTTAAGTGGTGAAAATGTTTCTTAATTTTTTTGATTTACATGAAATACAATAAAGTTTGAATTTAATATTTCATGCTAAACTACTCAGAGTACCCCACCACTAGGCCAACCCTAATGGGTCAAAATGTTTCTTAATTAATAATTATAAAAATATATTTTATTGTATTATTTATTTCTATATAATTGTCCGGAGCTTGTTTAGGTGGAACTTCTGCAGAAGTACTTCTAGCTGAAAAAATATCATGAATCAAAGAGGTAAGATGCATTTAACTTCTCCATAAGTCAAAATTAGTTACTTTTGGAGAAGTTAAATGAGAGAACTTTTGGAGGAGGTGGTCTACAAAGATTAATTTTAACTTATGAAGAAGTTAAATGAATTTGACCTCTTTGATTCATGCTATTTCTTTCACCTAAAAGTACTTCTGTAGAAGTTCCACCCAAACAATTATTAGGATGCATTCAATCCATTTTAATATTATTTTTTACTTTTATTAATGACTATAGAAATATTATATCATTTTTACTTTATTATTTATATAGAAAAAAATCAAAATATTTGTTGCAAAATAAAGATGAGATGAAGAAATAAGATACAAAATTTAAACAGAGTTGATTTTACAATTTTTCGGACAATTATATAGAAATAAATAATACAATAAAATATATTTTTATAATTATTAATTAAGAAACATTTTGACCCATTAGGGTTGGCCTAGTGGTGGGGGTACTCTGAGTAGTTTAGCATGAAATATTAAATTCAAACCTTATTGTATTTAATGTAAATCAAAAAAATTAAGAAACATTTTCACCACTTAAACGAGCTACTACATTTCAATTAATTTAGAACGTGTTAGTATTAATATAAAAAAACACATGAATAATATGTTATAAGGAGATGAAAACTTTATATAAAAACATATTATTATTTATAAAAATCAAGTAATTTTCATTAAAAAGTGTGGATGAAATTTTGAAAATAACTCATGTATAATTTTTTTTTTTTTGCATTATGTATAAAATTTTCATTTAAATAAATTATGTGTAAACTTTTTGCATTATCAATTAATTCCGTCTATCCCAAATAATGTGAGTGAAATTTTGAAAATTTAATATTTGAGTAAACTAGCACTTTGATCCCGGACTTTGTCAGCGTCTTTCACTTTGATTCTTGAGATTATAAAAACCCTTCGTTAGTCCCTCACTTTGACCTTCGTCTTTCACTTAGGTCCAAACCACCGACGTCTATTAAATTCTTGCTGAGGTGTCACTCAATAGGGACTAAAGTGCAATATTTTTTACAATGTCAGGGACCAAACTGCATGGTGGCCCCTTATCTTCTTCTTCCCTCTTCTCTGCAAAATTCACATTCTTCTTCTTTTGTTTCTTTATGCAAATTAGAGGGTTTGAAACATAAGTATTCAAGTTCTCCCATATGGTTTCCTTTGCTTCAATCTCAGAGTTTCATAATTGTGTGGTTTTAACCTCAAGGAGTTGAGTAGATACTTGATAATTGATATATTCTTTCAAATGAAATATTATGTGATATGTGATATTCAAATTGTCCTTCTCATGTTTTCTCCCACAGGAAATCCTACATTACTACAAGGAGAACGCGAGTAATAATAATAAGTCATTATTGTGTCCTGTTACTCTGTTTATGTTAGGAGTAAAATTGTTGCTACCGTGTTCAATTCAACGTGTATGCCTTAGACAAAGTAAGTGTATACTAGAAACCTTTATGACATTGGTTATCATATAACTTAAACTTGATTATGATGGTTTATTGTGTTGAAAATATGTTGTAGAGTAGACCTCTTTTGTTTCAAGAAAGGTGAGAATTTATTTTTCCTGACCCCTTTGTACAATTCTATTTAAGTACCATTTCACGAACAAGGAACTCTGCTCACAAGCAAAAACTTATCTAACTTGTTTAATTATACCTTCTATATAATAATCATGGAGTGAACACTGTAGGAGAAAAAAAAAAGGTAAATATATGAAATCACCAGTTTTATATGTTGCAGATTTGCGTGAGGTTAAAATCATACAATTATGAAACTCTGAGATTGAAGCAAAGAAAAATCATATGAGAGAACTTGAAGACTTCTGTTTCAAATCCTCTAATTTGCATAAAGAAACAAAAGAGTAAAAAAAAGAGAAGAAGAAGAAGAAGAAGAGAAGAGCGAAGAAGAAGAAGAATGAGAATTCTGCAGAGATGAGGAAAGAAGAAGAAGAAGAAGAAGAAGAAGATAAGGGACCACCATGCAGTTTGGTCCTTGACATTGTGAAAAATCTTGCACTTTAGTCCCTATTGACATTGAGTGACACCTCGGCAAGGATTTAACAGACGTTAGTGGTTTAGATCTAAGTGAAAGACGGGGGTCACAATGAGGGACTAACAAAGGGTTTTTATAATCTCAGGGACCAAAGTGAAAGACGCTAACAAAGTTAGGGACCAAAGTGCTAGTTTACTTTTTAATATTTTAATTATAGTATATGTGACTTTTACTTATAACTGAACTATGAATGCAATTGCGCAATCAAAGAGTTCTGACTCAGTTAGCAACGTAGACTGAGATTATGGGAATAGCTTCCGGGTTCGATCCTCACAAAATATACTCTTAGGGAGAGGGTGATGAGCTTTAACTGTGATTAAACCCCGAATAGGATTGCCTGGTAATAGGGAATATTTGTGGTTAACACAAAAAAATTGCACAATTTAATGAGTTTAATCAATATACACTTACAATGTAAAAAAGTTTTACATAGTTATCCAATAATGTGGTATCACATCATTTAATGAGTTTAATTACACATGAGGTATAATATTCATTAATTAATATAATAACAAATCATGGGATGATAATATAAATTAAATAATAACAATAATAATCTATAACAAATAACAATAATAATTCCCCGTGCTATGACACTGGTCAATGAACAGGCGCTAAACAGGCGCTAAACATGCGCAAAAGAGAGAAAAAAAATTCCCTATCCAATAAGAAATTTGTTTATATCTATAGTTCATAATTTTTAATTATATATTTTGTGATCTAAACAAATAATTAACTTTTCTTTTACATTGGTGTAAATTATTTTGTGCAAACTATCTAGTGTCCGTTTGATTTACAGTTGAGTAAAATTGATTTTAAAAATTAATGGTTGAAATGAGTGATACATATTTTACGAAACATGTTATACAAAAATATTTAAAATCAATTTCATAAAACCATAATTTTATATTATTAAACGCCAAACAAACTAGAGTTTGGTAGTTTTACATTTCTATTAATGGTGGTTTGTACTATGAGATAATTTTGCTATGCATGAATTTTCTTTCGAAGTCTTTCAAATGGTAAAATAAACATGCTCTACCCCAAATTAACTTTAGTGGGTTAAACTAAAAATTAATAATTATAGTTATTTTACATCAAACACCTATTTTAATCTTTTTATTGGCTTGATCCCTATAACAATATATAAAATCGGGCTACGACTACCATGAATCTCCTCATGGGTGATTCACGGATAAAATCACCCTTTTTAATCGTTAGATTATTAGTAATTTAATTTAATGACCAAGATTTGTGATGAGCAACCTGTAATGCTGGAATGGTTAAATATTAATGGAATTATTTTTTATTTTCCAACCAATCCCTTAATATATGAAGTATTGTGTGTTGGGCTGTAAATGAGCTGGACTATTCATGAACTATTTGAGCTCGACTTGTTAAATGCTCGACGAAACTCGTTTGTTTAATTAAACAAACAAGCCCAAGCTTAAAGTTGGGCTCGATTACTTAAATGAGTCAAGCCCAAGCCTTATAAGTTTGACATTAAGAGCTCGTGAATAGCTCGCTTATTATATATATAATAATTAATTAATCTAAATAATTAAAGTAAAGTAATATTAATAAAAATTAGAAAAAAAACATACAATTATAAGTTTATTTTTAAAATAAATAATAAAGTAAAATAATCACTCTATATATATGAAAATAAGTATTAAAATATTTCTTATATTAGTCAAGAAGTTATGTATTAAATTTTGAAAAATATAATATTTTAGAATTGTCTAACTATATATATATCGTATATTAAGAATATATTTTGATTTTTATATATTATCATTTAATAATAAAATATTTAATAAATACTAAATTCATATGCTTTAAAAATTATTTAAAGAAAATTTTCATAAGAGCAAAACAATGAAGTTATATAAATGAGCTAAATAAGCCAAGTCCAAGCTTTGTTTTTCTTTAACAAGCCAAGTCCAAGCTTGAAGTTTAGCTCGTTTAAATAAATGAGCCAAGCTTGAGCCACCCATTTTTTTCACAAGTCAAGTCTGAGCTTCAGGTACTCGGCTCGACTCATTTACAGCCCTAATTGTGTGTACTGTGTAGGTCTTAACCTAGCTAACTTGGTGTTCATGGTCGACGTCACCGCTATATTGAACCAACCAAATCTCCTCAGTCTTCCTCGTTTCTCTCTTTCTTTCCCTCATTTTCTTCTATCTTTCTCTCTCCCAGATTTTTATTTTATGACTTGATCTCCCAAATTGAGAGAGGCTCTGACGTTTGCAAATGCTTGTGGAGCAATGTATACAATATGGAAGGGAGCAATTCCTGCACTTCCAAACGCGACAGAGGCTCAGAAATTTATTTCCAGCTCTAAAGCCAAATAAGCTCTTTTTTTGAAATTTCATAGTCCAGAGGACTAGCTATTCATTCTCATCTCAGAGTTTTGTTTTATAAGCCAAATAATCTAGTGTATTGGAGCTGCTCACCATGTATTTAAAAAAATAACAGATGATTTGCTTAAATTCAATAGACTTTTAAGATTCTAAAGAAAGGAAAAAAATAATCAAGTAAATTACTCTGTCCCTCTTTTATCTTTTGTGTTTACTAGGTGAACTCGGGCAAAGAATTAAGAACCTGAGAAAATATTTTTTGTTTACAGTTTTAACAATAAAAATACCATCTTATTTTTACTCAGTTTTTTGTTTTCAAATTATGCATCATTAGTTTCTACGAAGGGCTCAGATTACAAAGTCTTTTAAAATACCTTTCAATGAGTAAATTTAGGAATTGATCTTCTTCAGTATTCATCAAAAGAAACTCTCATTTTGAATGCAGGGGCTGATGGTGGAGTTGGAGCGTCAAAGTACCACTATGTTGGTGGATTTGATGCTACAAGGTATTACCAATTAAACAATTCAATTCTAACATGTTGGATACTACGTATTGTATCGTTTCCTTAGGGTTAAGTGTCTTGGACTGTGAGAAGTGGGTAGAGAATCCCGTAGAACACAAATTGCAAGTGTCTCGGTTTTCAGTTTCATCGGGAGTTAAATGATGTATAACTTTTATTGTAATTAATTTCTAATAAATTTTGGACCAAATTGCAACTTTATTTTTTTTTAGCCAACAGGTAACAAAACTGGCAATTGGAGGTCGGTGATTCACAATGTGAACAACCCATTAAAAAAATCCACCTTAGTCTTAACCATAAAATCGATATCCTAGTTTTGTGTCCATATTTTTATCCCAAACTATCCTTACATTATCGGGAAAATATAATACAATAACCACCTATAATTACAATATTTTTTCATAAAACAATAACCCCCATAATTATACCCATTTTTTTTGAAAAACTTTCACTGTTTGGTTTGCCATTAATTTAATTTTATATATTATGTATGATTACACTGATGTTTACACGTATGTATATGTATAAATTTATTTATGTCACATCTAAAAAAATTAAAAATTGTAACTATTTATAAGTAAATAAAATACCATGTTTAATATTATTTAATTAATTTATATAAATTTGCATTAATATGTGTATATATAAATATAAATTATATTTTTTCTAAAAAAATAAGAAATGCGATAGCCATGGTGTGTTTAGTATATACATTTCAATATAATTCACTTGAGAATGAATAATATTCATATTTGTATTAATGTTTAAATCTACATTATAGGGGTAAATAAGATTTTATTAATATTTAAATTTTTATTTATATATAATCAACATATATAGTTTAATATTTGTATTTTACCTTAGTATTAATATCATTCATCCGGTAATTCATCTGAGCTTCCAAATCATGTTTTAAAGTTGAAAATTGGTGTACCGGTAATGTTGTTGAGAAACATTTATGAGTCTTCATGTCTCTGCAATGGTACTAGACTCATTTTTACTCAGTTAGGTACCTGTGCATTTGAAGCAAAAGTCATTTTTGGAGTGAACGCGGGGCACAAAGTATTCATTCTTATAATTTTTGATACAATGATTTCACTTCATATTTTCGGACCAATACTATTATGTATAAACAACTTTATCAAGAAATGTTTACTTATAAATCATCAATGCTTTAAATATATTTCATATTAAGACGTATTTAGAATGAACTTTATTATTATTATTTAAATATTTTTTAATATTATTTAATAATTATTATTATAATTAGTTTTACATATATTCTTACCTAAATCTAATACTCAACTCTTTATTATTTCTCTCATATTCCTGCCCCGTGCAATGCACGGGACACTCACTAGTTATCTTATAGTTCTGTTAATTATAGATTTATGTGTTAATTAATAATTATAGTTTTTGGTTGATAACAGTTGGAATTGATTTTAAATATCTTAAAAACGTAGATTATAATTTTTGCATCGTTCTTCTATCAAAATCAATTCTAAGGGTGTGTTTGGCAAAACTAGTTGTTTCTGTCTGTGTGAAAATAAAGATACAATCTCTTGAGTTCGTATACTTTGGAGGTGTATTTGCCTCTGGATGTCTTTCTTTCTCCTGAGCGTATCTCTTTATACCCGCTCTTCCTTCCAGTCCTTGCCCTCATATGCTTGCATGCAGAGACGTTGTATTTGCATAACAAAAGACAAAACCTTCCTTTCTCACGTTTGTTGGTTCTTCGAGGAAAAGGCGTGCTTTTGCCTTTTTACCATAATTCTCTTTAGGGATGTATAGTTCCCTAGGTCCCATTTCCTTTTGAGCGTAAGATACCTGCAGCTTGTAAAGGAGAAATGCTGCCCCTTTCCAAAAATCTTGCTCCTGCACCCTTGCGCCTGTCAGCCTCTGTTCTCTGCGCCTTGTGCTGCAAGTAAGTCAAAAGCAATTGACCATATCTCCTTTTTCGATCATCCGTTTTGTCTCTTTATCATTAGCGGGCTTCCCTCAATGGGCCTCAGCCCATTTAAATGGGTGACCCTAATATTTGCCCCCTATGCTTTGCGATCGATCAGATTCCCAAAGCATACCCTTTTAGCGGTTGGGAAATATTTACTTGTCATAACTTCTCTTTTCTTTACACGATTACCGAGGCGCCAAAACACTCTTTCAAAAGGACTTAGGACATGGGATTAGTTCCTAAATACTCCTTTTGTTAGAACTTTCCTCGTCACTCTTCTTCTCAACATGGTGAAATCTCGACCTGCTGTGTCGGAGCAATTGCCAGAGGGTTCTTCTTCGTCTGCTTTCGAGACGGAAGACCCTTCTTCCGATTTGATTCCTCGCTCTGTATCCTTTAGCACATGGGTTCATCTGCCCCCAGCGCGAGTAGTTCCTATCAACTCATCAGTGCGAAAGTGGGTGACAGGCCGGGATCCTCCCCTGCGTCCCTTTTACCCCGCTCCTCCTTCTGGTGACGACTTCTTCAAGGATTCACTGGTATCTAAAGTGGTTCGCCGAGAGGAGGCGCTCTTATTCTACGATCTTCCGGACAACCCCTCACATATGTTGGGTCCTTCTCTCTTGCGTTCTCGCGTCCGCCGTCAAGAGTTCCCCTGGTCTACTATATTGTTTTCGACTCGTTCTACTTTTACTGGTTGCTGGACAGAGTGGGTGGATCACGTTTTTGCGAACGATCCGCCGTTTGTAGATATTCTGCATAAAGTGGGTATTGCGGATGCCATAAAGTTGTCTCCTCGTTTGGGTGTTTTTCGCAAGGTTGACAATTTGGAGTATTTAGTACAGCGTTGGTCTCATACCACCCATACCTTTTGCACTTCATGGGGTGAATTTTCTCCAACCTTAGAAGACGTTTGTATTCTGCTGAAACTTCCTATGTTTGGGGATCATGATGTATCAAGTGTTTCGCTGGGGAGTCATTTGATGGATATGGCGAAGGATCTCAAGGCGGCTACCATAGACAGCGCAAGTATAGTCGCAAATTTCTTGCTAAACGGCGCGCTACTCCCAATCCTCCTGCTGACTCTTCCACCAAGACGCCTTCCAAGAAGATCCGGGGGACAGGAACGTGCTTCCTCCAGAGCAGCGTAAAAGTCCTAGGGAGTCGTTGAAATATACTTTTGCAACGTGGGTGCGTTTCTTTTATGGAGACTATGATGCTGGTAAGAATTTTCATCTTGGCCCTGTGGTCCTGCAACCCTTGAAGAGGGCTACTTTTATTTCTTTCTGGCTTTCTAAGTACATATTTCTGGGTCCTCCGTGGGAATCTGTAAGCTCTGGTGTTTTTATTTTGGCATGTCTCTTAGCAGAGGGAACGCGCCTTCCCTTGGCCTCTATGTATTTAGGAAGTCTCTATGGTCGTCTTGACCAGATTCAGGACCAAAGGTTTTCTTCGTTTGGTCGCTTCCCTATCAATTCCTTTGTGGATTTGATTTTCCTCCAATACTTCCTTTACGAGCGTTTCCCAGAATACGCTCCTGTGAGAACCATTCCAGAGCCCACTCCTGAGGGCGTATCACGTCCTTTGGAGCCCCGGGTTTGGGGATGGACAATGGGGCGTCCCCGTCAAGTGTTATCCGAGTTGTTAGACGAGGAGGATCAGTTTGTCCATCGTCCTTACACCAAGAACCTCTTTTCGGGAGTAGAGCAGCTTCATGATTTGTACAAGCAAGATGCCTTTTCTTCCCGCAATTCACGTACCTCTCGTTCTGAAGGCATGTTTGATTCATGGGACTTGATTTTGCGTCCTCAGGTACAATGTCTAATTACTACTAATTTCCTGTCGTTGTTCTTACTTTCTTTATTTCGACCTCCCTTGTCTTTGTTTTTTCTTCTTTATATCAGTATCTTCCAGGTTTCTTGATTACTGACAACGTGTCTGCTGCTGAGGGCGCCTTTTGGCCTTATGCTTATCGCCCAGACCGTGTTTTTCGCCAATTTGGTTTGGACCAGGCGCCTTGTGACATTAATTTTCCGTTTAAGGATTTTGGCGAAGCTATTAGGGCGGTGCTTTTTACTGCTTCTGATGCACTTTCTCCTTTTGATCCTGACAAGTTCATCCCTTCTAGTCGTGTGGGGCAG